>OX328129.1:60197963-60737963 GCA_946811695.1 Gonocerus acuteangulatus | reverse complement strand
AATCAAAACAGTAAACAAAATAATGACAAATCGGTTATAAAATATTTTCTTATGTACTGTGCTCATTAAGAAAACAATTTTTAGCAAATGGACAATAGTTTTAATGAAGAGATTAGTTAAGAGTAAATTATCGGGGAGCAATGTAGAATATATTTAAAAGATATTTACAACTTACCCCTTAATCTGTACAACTCACCCCTTGATAGGAAAAATTGTGCCCCTCCGACTATTTGTATAATATAGCTTATAAATTAATTCATAATGATTATACATAAAAATGGCTTATGGTTACGATAATTATGTTTTCATCATATTAAAAAAATAAACATAAAATTAATAAATATGAATATAAGATAGGAAGGATAAAAGGAGTAAGGCAATTTTAGGTGTTGCGTTGTCTTCAGTTTTCACTTAACATCTTGCATGGGCGTATATAAGGGGGGCTGAGGGAGCTGCAGCCCCCCCCCCCCCGAAATTTTAACTTGATGGTAAACATTTGTCGTAAAACCTTTAAAAATAAATTAAATAAGCTCACTTAGTTCATAAAAAATATTTTATTTTACGTGTAATAGCGTTTTAGTTGCCTAAAACTATTCCAAGTTCTAAATTTTTAGTATTCCATACCTCGGAAATGGTACCCCCGAAATTTTCCCAGCCCCTCCCGAAATTATTTTCTATATAAGCCCATGACATCTTGCAACAAATTCTGCATGTTGGTGGGATCTTCTATCTGGTAAGTTCAAATTCGTAACTACAGTGTGTCCAATGCTAATCCTAGTTAAAGTAAGTTCGCCCTTTAGGGAGAACTGTTATTTAATAATTTAATATTGCATTTTCAAAAATTTTTTCTATGCCTACTGAGTTCCTATGCCTACTGGGGTTGATAACTACGTTGTATATACAGCAACACAATTTAGTTGGTGACTAAACTTTTATTTTTCAAATCGCTCTCTCTATTCTCACTGGTCAAATATTACATTGAATTGTCAAATTTTATTAACATTAACAGCCATTTTGTTATTAAAAAAAATATCCCGAAAGAAACCGGAACAGCCATAAAGTACGATCACATGCGCAGAGCCTAAAAGTAAAGTGTGTTTAACAAACAGCTGTCCGGAGAGGTGTGGAGCTAGAAGCCATGTTTGTTAGTGGCCTACGTGGTCAGGCACCTCGGCGGAGACACGTCCTGCCTGACTTACCGGCTTCCTAGCCAAGACACTTCAAACGTACTCAAGTCATAACTAACTGACAACAAAATCAAATCGCTCTTCAATTTGAATGAATTTAATCATATTTTATCCTTTTAATTTATAACAGAAAGAAAATCAGTCACTCAGGAGCAGCATAAATAAGTATATCCCTCAACACAGGGGCGTAGATAGAAAATAATTTCAGGGGGCTGTGAGCTCCGGGGGATTTGGTGGGGTATGGAATACTAACAGCCCAGAACTTGGAATAGTTAGCCATGTAAAACGCTTTTAAACCCCCCCCCCCAAAAAAAATATTTTTTCTGAACCAAGTGATCCTATTTAATTCATTTTTGAGGTTTTTATAACACATTTTTACCGATAATTCAAAATTCCGGGGGGAGGGAGCCTACAGCCCCTCTTATACAGCCCCCTCACCATTTTCACACCATAAAGCCGAAACATGTGCTTAACATCTTCTGGGCCGAATTTGTACCAGAAACACCAAAAATGCTCTATTTCTGTATACATATTTAAAAAGAATATATTTATTCTGGTTCATGATAGTACCCGAGTTAACTCGGCCCTTGATGAAGCAGCCAAAAGCAAAACATAATCTAGACAAAAGTAATAAAAAAAAACTGTCTAGGTAGTCAAGCCAATTTATTTAACGGAGTATTATCAGTTGGGCTATTAACGCCGGGCTATCTACAAGTTGCCACCCATTTATAATGCTTAACTTCGATGATCAATGGGAACCGGTGCATTGAAAGTGGCTATGGCTTTTGCCTTGTGTGTAGGTAATAATCGCTATAAAAAAAAAAAAAAATGCATTTACGGGGGATGGCTTTAAATCGTTGGTCATAGGGAATAAGTTGGTAAGTCAGAAAATGGGCCAAATGAGTTAAGTGCACAATGACGTGCATAATATAAAGAACTCAAAGTATCGAACGTTGCCGGCTTATAAAGATGTGGGGTTCTGGTTTACGGGCTATATACCAAATAAAAAGAGTGTCCATACTAAACTTTCTAAATGATAATGAGTTAAAGATTTTATGAAAATGCGCAAAGATGACGCAATTTCCTGACAGTCAACATTTTTTATTTATTTTGGAACTGGCCTAAAATCATAACAACCCTTATTACTGGGTAATTACTCTTCATTAACTTGCAGAACCTGCTTATGTATTATAAAGCTATTCCACTTCGCTGGTGGATGTCTCACTGGGATATTTTATTTGGTTACTCTAGTCCGATTTAGGTTGTTTTTTGTCTACTTTCCGATCACCGAAGTAATAAAATAAACGTCGAGAGTGGTTTGTGGCGAAAAAAAAAACACTAACATAAATATGCATGATGTGATCAAGGTTTCCAGAATAATCTATATTTCGAATCTATATTTCGGCAGCCTCCTTCAGCAATAAATAACTAGGGGATAGAAAAATACCACGACAACTTTTGGTGACTATGGATAGGTGATGATGGTCACCTATGTGTTATCCATGTTCACCTAAAAGGTATCTCCAAAAGCCTTCTTCCATCACCTAGGCATGTAATGCTGAAAAAGGCTGCCAAAGAACACAATGAAACTTTCGAAATATAGATTTTTCTGATAATATGACCGTTTCTCGGCGCTAATGGCCTAGATGTTGATGCGCCGTAAAAAAAAAAAAAAAAAAGAACAAAAAAAAAAATATATATATATATAAATAAAAAAAAAATGTATATATATATATATATAGACTGCTTCTTTTAGCCCAAACTCAACCATTTCTTGATTCCATAAATATGTCTGATAAGCCACCGGAGGATGTGCCCTTTACTAATATCGTAGAAATATAAGTTGTCAGTGACAAAGCACAAAAAGGCCATAGACTTCTTTTGAATAATCAATCTCATCATTGACAATTGAAAATTACAATTAAAATTGGGAGGATAAATAAATTTGGCTAGATCCAAAACGGAAGGTAATGTGATAGATAGAATATGATGATCCGAAACTAAAAGCGCATGAATGCAGATAGAGAAACAGCTGACTCTATAATTCTATCAACTCTTCCCACGCTGGGCTTGTGTCTCGGCTACAGCGAGCTATCTTCGAAGTAACGACGTTTCGTACAGCGTGTCGCAAATCTTCGTGATTGGTAACAAGTAATAGGAGCTTGATATGTTAATGAAGGTAATAGGAGATTTCAAATTCCGCGAATAGTTTTAGAGAATGTCTCGCTTATATTGGCGTTAATGACCTAGAAGTCGGTGGGCCATAAAAAAAAAAAAAAAAAAAAAAAAAAAAAAAAAAAAAAAAAAAAAAAAAAAAAAAAAAAAAAAAAAAAATTGTCTTCGCAATACTAGTATATGTAAATTTTGTTTACGTTAAGAGTAATGAATATAATAGAAAAAAATATGTTATCAAAAGGCGTGAGAAACATTAAAATCTTCAAATATGGTTTTTATATAATTTATTGTGAGTTCCGCAACTGTGGCGATGAACTCAGGACGACAGAAGTAAGGTCCGCTTGAATATTAGTCAGTTTGTCATATAAAAAAAAAAAAAAAAAAAAAAGAAAAAAAAATAATAAAGAAGAGCAGAATAAAAAATTAAAATGAAGGGAAAAAACAACAAGAAAAAAAAACATATCTACAAGTCAATGAGAAAGTTTAAAATAAAATGATGTTATACAATAAAACCGTAGTAAAATATTATTTATAGTTATATTTTAGAAAAAAAAACTGTTTTCTTTTTAAGTGTTTAAGGAGTGTTTGAATGTACGGACTACCTTCAGCCAGTAAGTCATGTAAGTTGTAAGGAATTGTCAAATCGCTGCGTTGTCTAGAGTCAGTCAGTATACGTTTGACAGTTTTGTAACACTGTTTGCAAGTTGGTATTTCTTTTCTGTCCAGTAAGTATGAGTGAGTAAGGGTGGGTTTACACTTGCTAGTTATTGCAGGATATTTATATCAGAGAGAAATTGCGACTATTGAAACTCCATGTAAAATGTATGTCTGCAATAAATTGCTCATGGTAGAATTTATTGCCGACATACATTTTACATGGGGTTTCAATAGTCGCAATTTCTCTCTGATAGAAATATCCTGCAATAACTAGCAAGTGTAAACCCACCCTAAGTCGAGTGTGGCCTATCCGAAGCCTAGATAAAATTACTTCCTCTTGACGAGAAAAGTGTTCTTTCTTTCAGGCTCTTGTCGTGTTTTTATTTTTCTTGTACTTTTTGACCAATCTCTTTCCCATTCATGCAGTGTGAAATGTCGTGTGGTTTTGCTCGTCAGATGATGTAATGGTGTTTAGCCTGGCATGAGGCGGTTCGTTGCAAGTTTCGCCTATAAGTCGATTATTGTTTTAAATATCTTGAACATGGTTTGGAAATTGTGGTATCTAGTATGTAATAACTCGGTCCTCATAAATTTCCTACTGTAATGGCTCAGACACAAATTTCGTTTCTTGAAGTTTCGAACGTGTTGATTTCGTTTCTTTATAATCTTTATAAATCACACTATATATAAGCTTTATATTGAAATATGCTAAAATTAGTCAGTTTCGGATCTTTGTGATATATGAGTGTGGGTAGCAATGTGTGTGTATGCGTCTGATAGCTGTCACATGATGCACTCTGTTTGTTTAGTGTAGTGGTTTGTCTTTCCATGTGAATACTTCTGAACGCATGAGCCGTGTGTGTTCGATCCGAAGTCTGGTTAATTCTACTTCGTCACGGTGTTTGTTTTTGCTCCCATTAAGACCATGGTTGTATTTTGCTCTTAAGCTATCTGCGCAATAACACTTTCCATGGCTCTTCCTTTGTCATATTGTGACAATGATATCGGATTATTGACGTCATAATTGTTAGCAATTTTATGTCAATAAAATGTGCATTTATGTATTAAATTGTCTCTACTAGAGTTTGTGTCTGGTGAAAATCCTCAAAGTGTAGACTGAACGTCTCCTGTAGTACTTAATTTTCAAAATGCTTAGCTAATTGTGGATCGTCGGCTTACAAGTAAATTCATTGAGTAAACTTTTTCTAATTTTATTTATTTGGGTTTTCTTGCCTATGATGTTTAAATCTTGGCCTTATTTAGTAAACATTTTTTTCTTATAAACCAAAAATGTAGATTAATTTGTTTAAACAGGCTCAAAAGTTTAACTTTTGATCTCAGAAAAATGAACTTATTGAAAAGTACAAAATTGACTTCATGTGTTTCACTTGCAAGCGCACGATATCGCACTGGTATTTCTAAAGTAACACAAATTAAAAAAAAAACTCAACAGAAAATGTGTCACTCCTGCCTACTTAGGGGGAATATCATTAACACTAAATTTACCAGACCAGTCATTTTGACTGGTCGTGCAATTTCAATTCGAAATTCCTACTACATACAGTAACATTTTCTTTCCTAAATGATGTTATGGCATTTTTAGCTATAAAAGAGGATACATTTAATGAACTCAATGTTACTTTATATATATATTAGTAACAAATATATTTTTTTTATTGAAATTTATACGAGTATCAGATCTGATAAATCTAGTGTTAAGAATGGAAGGGTAACACAAGTGCCCGATGGTGTACAAGCTCTGAAGCTAGGTACGTATAGTTTTGATGGTTGATAAAGATATATTTACCATGTCTTTCATAGGCAGAATTTAAAAACAGCGATTTTTGAGTTGGGCCACTTTAGAAACCCTAGTGCGATATATTTAATTAAATATTGCATTATTTAATTATTTTATTTTTACGAATCATCAAATTAAAAGAATCACAGCGCTAAAAAATTATCACCCTCTCTAAACATCCTTAGGTATCTCTGTTTTAGCAAGCCTACCACTGAAAGGAGTCAAACAATCTAGGTAAGCTAAAACTGTGCCACCGAGGGAACCATTTATTTATTTATAGGGCGTATCGGCCTCAGGGCTATTAAAGCCGGGTTATCTACAGGTTGCCAGCTTTTAGCGCGGTTCCTCCCTATCTCCATAGGGAGAACCCGCTTATGAGGTTGACCTCATGACGCAATCCGGAAGGGCCGACTAGAAACTTTCACGAATAGATCACGAAAATATAGGTGGCTAAAATTTGTATATATATATATATATATATATATATATATATATATATATATATATATATATGTATATATATATATATGTATATATATGTATATATATATATATATATATATATATATATATATATATATATATATATATATATGCTTGTCTGTTCGCGCTCCTGACGGCTCAAAAATGGTCCGATTTTGATGAAATTTGGCACAAAAATCTGTCTTCTAATTTGAGGTCAAGTTCCTTAAGCAGCAGAATCCGCCCACTAGAAGATAGTATTTGGGGCGAAATTCGCGCAAAAAAAATCGTAACGCTTACGTTTTTGAGTTTATATGCTTGCAGGTACTTGTTTTATAGGTTTGTTAACATAAGAAAACGAATGAAACCATTTTTAAGGCGATATCTGTAACCGTTTCTGAGAAAAGTGGAATCAATGGTTTTGTAAGTCATTATTTTTTTGTGAGTACTTAGAATCGCGGGATTCAATTGAAATATTTTCTACATCTTGGAAATTAATCCCAACTAAGATGATTAAATTTTGGTTATATTTGAAGTTAAGGAAGTATGCGGAAAAAAATATTTTATTAATAGACGTGAAAAGTTTTCGGATCTCCATACATTTTTCGTAAATATCTCGATAACGGTTGGGAAATCGTGGTAAGTGGAAAGTGACCATTCGAATGCTTACTAAATTCTTTACAAAAAATGTTCTGAAGCAATATTCAATGAGACAACATCAATGAGAGATATAAGCGCTTAAAACTTAAAAAGTGTTTGTTTTGAAATGGCTTTTCTCGTTTCTTTATCTCAATTTTTAATTGGTTGTTTCTAGTTTTAAACTGCATTTATTAGTAAAATTAGTATTGTAGTAAAATAAGCTAACAAACGGTGAAAGGTATTGGTAATAAGTTTGGAGTGGCTGTGGTAATCATGATGGCAGTGGCTGTCAGTTTCCTGTGATTTGTGATGCTAATCTATTCCATTTCTTCAAGATGTACGTAACCGCGCTAAGATGACGCAGCTCCTGCGAGTCGGACTTTTTATAATGCCTACTGTTCGAGTTTTCCCAGGTCACACATCCCATTACTGGCCACACCCCGACGCACAGTGGTATTTTAAACTGATCTAGCTGGACAAAATTCGAAAAACTCATTTAAACAAACCCCTAATTGGACCTTACAGTATTTCCTTAGATAGTATTTGATTTTTGAATGATTTGAAAAAGGATTTTGATATTTTCGAAGTCTAATCAGGATCTGAATGTTTAATTTCAATGATGAAAGTGCTAAAATTAAGTTAGGGGACAAATAAAATATTATTTTATGTTCAATGGTAAAAGTTCGAGAATTATTTACACGTAATTTAATAAAAGTCCGACTCGCAGGAACTGCGTCATCTTAGCGCGGTTACGTACATCTCGAAGAAATGGAATAGATTAGCATCACAAATCACAGGAAACTGAGAGCCACTGCCATCATGATTACCACAGCCACTCCAAACTTATTACCAATACCTTTCACCCTTTGTTAGCTTATTTTACTACAATACTAATTTTACTGATAAACGCAATTTAAAACTAGAAACAACCAATTAAAAAGTGAGATAAAGAAAGAGAAAAACCATTTCAAAACAACAATTTTTTAAGTTTTAAGCGCTTATATCTCTCATTGACGTTGTACCATCAAATATTGCTTCAGAACATTTTTTGTAGATAATTTAGTAAGCATTTGAATGGTCACTTTCCACTTACCACGATTTCCCAACCGTTATCGAGATATTTACGAAAAATGTATGGAGATCCGAAAACTTTTCACGTCTATTAATAAAATATTCTTTTTCGCATACTTCCTTAACTCCAAATATAACCAAAATTTAATCATCTTGGTTAGGATTAATTTCCAAGATGTAGAAAATATTTCAATTGAATCCTGCGATTCTAAGTACTCGTAAAAAAATAATGACTTACAAAAACATTGGTTCCACTTGTCTCAGAAACGGTTACAGATATCGCCTTAAAAATGGTTTCATTCGTTTTCTTATGTTAACAAACCTATAAAACAAGTACCTGCAAGCATATAAACTCAAAAACGTAAGCGTTATGATTTTTTTGGCGCGAATTTCGCCCCAAACACTATCTTCTAGTGGGTGGATTCTGCTGCTTAACAAACATGACCTTTCAAATTAGAAGACAGATTTTTGTGCCAAATTTCATCAAAATCGGACCATTTTTGAGCCGTCAGGAGCGCGAACAGACAAGCATATATATAAATATATATATATATATATATATATATATATATATATATATATATATATACAAATTTTAGCCACCTATATTTTCGTGATCTATAGGGTCTGAAACGTGAAAGTTTCTAGTCGGCCCTTCCGGATTGCGTCATGAGGTCAACCTCATAAGCGGTTTCTCCCTATGGAGATAGGGAGTAACCGCGCTAAAAAAAGGGATACAAAAAACAAAAACCTGGCTAGTCAAAGTTTTCTAAATTTGATTAGCATTAATTTAAAAAAACTCGGCTAAGATTTAGAGTCCGTAGCCTTTTTTGAAACACCAAGTGTCGGCCCACTGCGCGACGCTGCTTAACTACTGTGATCAAACGGTAACCCGTGCATTCAACGTGGTTTTATTGTTTAATCTCATTAAAATGTTTAGTATTACTGAGCGAACTCATATTAGCCGAGCCGCGCCTTATGACGTCAGAGTAACCGACCTTGTGAAGAAGGTGTGTCCTGCATCACGAATCTTACGCGTTTTCTGGTCATGGCTTAAAAACAGAATAATTAATTAAAATTAATTTCTAGAACCTATGTATTATTTCATATATGTGGTCATCTTTCTCTATTTTCATTCGGAAATCTCGTTTTCTATTGATTTTCAGCCCACCCTCTTTCTGTGGATTCCGTAATCCATTTTTCATCTGCTTTTAAATACATTCAGGATTATTAACAGGTATATGTTTATGTAATTGATTCAACCTTGTCAAGCCTTATACATCATGTGTGTATCCTGGCATGGCCATATGTATCAGTCTGATACGGAAAGGGTGACTTTGGGGCATTTTGATAAAAGGTTTTGGTATAATTTTGAATTAAGATTGACCTTGAATGATGTGAATTATAATTGAATGTACATATGTGATAATGTTTTCAACTGCTTTATATGCTTAATAATTTTCCAGGCAAGATATTTTATACACCTAACTTTATAAAAAGTTTGTTATTAAACAAATTTTTTTTTGTTTTGTCAGTTGCCACTGTATAAATATTTATCCAAATTATACATCTGATCCATTTTCATCAATAATTTCCATTACTAAGCAACATATATCAAATTGATACATCTGCTATTTCGGTAAAGACATTTAGCTACAAAACATTCAATGGCTAATAAAGAAAACAATTATAACCTTGGTCTGAGCAGAGACATGGATGTGATAGGCGTCTGGTCAGAGAAAACATACCACTGAATGGCATTTAACTTGTTGAATTTGTTTAAGAGTAAAATGAGTTTATAAAAAATACAACTACATAACTGGCCCACAACCTTAGCTTAGAGAGTCTCTCTAAAACTACCTAAAAGGGAGAGGGGATCTCTTCTAAAACTACCGCCAGTTTGCTTTGTCTTGTGCTGCAGCGGTGCAGTTACGGATGTCCAGCAAGGCCCTTGCATTTTCTACTACTCCATCCAGCCATTCTGTCCTGGGCTCACCCAGTCTTCTTGTCCGGTAAAGATCCCCAGACAATGCTTTTCTTTGGATCTCAGGCTCAACCCCAACTCTGCCTTCGAAGTGACAACCCCAACGAAGTCACCCTAGCTTGAATCAGGCTTGAAATCCTTCTCCTCCAGACTCTTCAGTTCTCAGCAGAGAAGATTGCTCCCAGCACTTGACTTTCAAATATCAGGAATCTGTTTTACTCGGACCTCGTTGGTCGTTGCCAATGTTTCTTAACCGTACTGAGCGTATCAGAGTCTTGTACAGGATCATTTTCGCGCATTGATCCGCTTTGAGTTAACACACTCTTTGAGTTTATCTGTTAGGTGGGATCCGGAAAATCCAATTGAAATTGCACAAACACAAAAAAAAAAAAATAGAGATCTCAATGTTACAGTGTACTTTAACTATCTGACGCAGGTACACCTTACTGATGAAATCCTAGATTGAAAATACCTTATTTATTTCAACTTTTTGCGTTGATTCATAACCCCTTGGGTAGCAAACAGCAAAGATCACGGAGATAAATATCTCACAAAAATATATAAGCGGATATGCTATTTTCAGTAAAATCAATAAAAATACATACTGAAGTTTCAAATCAGGATCAATAAAAACGGAAATAGTGAGATAGCAATTCCTGAAATGTTGGTTTGTAAAAATATACATAGCAGAGCGTGGTTTCGATCCACGGACCTCTGGGTTATGGGCCCAGCACGCTTCCACTGCGCCACTCTGCTCTACAGTAATCCCTGCAATTTTAAGCATATTTCAAAGTTTATAATTGATGGTTTTGCGTATTTTGCTTAAAAGATATTATTTGCTCACATAATAAGTGAAACCAAAATATTAATAAAGAGGAAACAAAGAGGTTTAAATAAAGTATACAAAATATATAAAATAAACACTAACATACAAAATAAATTTAATACGAAATATATAAAAATAAAGCAAAAAAATAAATTATTAGTTTTTAAATTATCAGTAAGTTTTCAAATTGAGCTACCATAGGAAAAATAAGAAGTAAAGAAAACAAATAAAAAAATTCACTGTTAAAAGAAGACTTGAGCTCTATAAAATAAAAATAGAAATAAATGAACACTTATAAAATTTACATTATTTGAATTACATAAATAGATGAAATTTTTCTTTATAATATATATCTTTTTTTAAAAAAAATTGGGAATACATATTAAGGACTATGTGCTACTTTCTACAATACGTTCGTCTAGGTCGTACGGAATACTTGCAATATATACACCATTCACTATAAATTAAATTCAAATTACCACTTCAATTTCCTTCTGCACTACTCATGTGTGCTTATGTTTGGGTATGTCCACAAGAGCAGAGTGGCGCAGTGGAAGCGTGCTGGGCCCATAACCCAGAGGTCCGTGGATCGAAACCACGCTCTGCTAAGTATATTTTTACAAGGTAACATTTTAGTGGATATTCACTCCGCAGTTCCCGTTTTATTCATTCTCCTTAAGGAAATTTATCTGCATTTTTATTCATTTGACTAGTTAGGGAGATAATCCACTTGAAATAAAAGTAAAAGTTTAAAAAATACTTTTTTAAAAATAAAATTACCGATTTTTTTTCGACCCCTGCCAATTACTTATAAAACGTGTACCTGATAAATTAGTAACTCAAGAACTTGTGCGTCACGATACTTTCCACTTTTCTTAAAAACGGTTGCAGTTAAATAGTGAAGAGGTAGTATATATATATATTAATTGATATTAGATTTATATTAATAACCCTTATTGTTTCCAGCCCTGAAGATGGCTTGTAACTGAAGCCAAAACGTTGGCAATAAATATGAGACATTTTATTTAAAAAATGACCGAATCCCGATCATCTAAACCTTCTTAAAAATGGAAACGTAAAATTTTCCGGATTGCGTCATGAGGTCAACCTTATAAGCGGGTTTCCTCCCGATGAAGGGAGGAGAGGTACGGTGCTAAAAATTGAATAATTTTGTGATAGTAGGAGAACGTAATGTTAATGTACTGACTGTCCTCTTTCAAAATTCGTTCAATTCATGTGGGATATTTAGTTTGTGTCGTCTTCTGCATTCCGCGAGTATTTATTTAAGTATATTGAAGTATTTCTGTATTAATTTGTGTAAGTTAATAGAAATATAAAATGAACAAGTTGTGAAATGTTCTTTAATAAAATATTGAATGTCGGAGTCCTACTGAATAGAATTAAATAAATTTAATTTAATTATACTCGTAGGGCGGAGATGCCCATGCAGTTTTCTGCCCTTAAACCACCAACCCAACCCAACCCTACTGAATAAGTCCAAAAAATCTATTGTAAATGCAAAATTCTTAAAATGTAGTTATTGGCCTAAATCTCAGATAACAAAACAATTTTCGAATGGAAATTTTACTGTCGTTCTAGAATACTATACACCAAAAGTAGTGACAACGCTCAAATTTAAATACCCCATCAATTTTTTTTTATTTCATAAATATATTAAACAAATAATTCTATTAAATTGCTAATGTATTTAATACTTTTCAACTATGATTATTGCAAATTAATAATATATTGTTATTTTTCTTCTAGGCAATAATGGACTTATAACAGAAAATTTAAATAAAGAATATATATCAAGGAAACTTTTTACGTCGATTGAGTTAAGTATTTATAATCAAATATTAGTCCAAATAAAATTTAATTGCGGACAAGCCCTCAAACGAAAAAAAAATAAACTAGCAGAGCGTGGTTTCGATCCACGGACCTCTGGGTTATGGGCCCAGCACGCTTCCACTGCGCCACTCTGCTCTGTACTTAGCTACTCTCTTTTAAGTACAACTTAGCCATTATAAAAGTAAATAAATTGTTTTAATTAATTTTGATGAAATGTACAAAGTAATTTCTGTATGCCTTTTTAAAAATTCTCCACTCTGAAGATACAGCATATATAAATATACACCTTAGGACTAAGCAGAAGTGGAACTCTATTGAGTTGTCTGAGGGAATTCTTAAGTAGGTAAAGTTAGGTAGTAATGTGACGAAATAAAAAAAAAAACAGTGACTTGTAAACGCGCTAGCCCACCAAAATTATATAGACCAGGAGGTGTCTGTACTAAGCATGGCAACGCTTAAAAAGAATTAATTTTTTTTTTTCAAGGTTAATGTCTGGAAATTAATTAATGTTTGTATAGAAATTATTTGATTGAATAGTTATGATTAATATGGATGATATTATACCATGTTTTGAGTCTGGTATAATATCATTCATATTAATCTTAACCATAAATGTCTTCAATCAAAGAATTTCTATATAAACATTAATTAATTTCCAGACAATCGAAAAATGATATATTCTCCTAACTCCGACTAAATTAAATCAACTTAAACAAGTACATGAGCTATAAAAACAATACCTGAAGATTATAATATAATTAATTTTAATTTTAATTTTAACGTCCATTTATTATTAACTTAGAATTTTAGGACGGGTTATCTATAGGTTACCACCCTTTTCTAGCCAGGATAGGGGTGATGCCTTTTCTTTTTTCTAAAGAAAAGCCACTACCCCTAGTGGGAATCGAACCCACGACCTTTGGCACGGAGTGTTAAGTGCTCACGCCTTAACCCTCACAGATTATAATATAAGAAATAATGCCCAATCATACAGATTGAAAATGGATTATAGAAACGTTTCTGTAACAAAATTTAATTACCTAGTGTGTGACATGCCGAATCATATGTAACTTGAAAATAATATATATATATATATATATATATATATATATATATATATATATATATTATTTTATATTATATATATATATGTATATATATATATATATATATATATATATATATATATATGAGGACTGAATAAAGCTGTTACCAACTACCTATATGCATATATATATATATTGCCCAAACTCTATTTTTGGGCAACGCTTTTTTGCATATTTCCCCTGTACGCAGAACCTGGTCCTCCAAGCTAAGTCTAGGCAACACATATTTACCTTCTAATCTACCCAAGAGGTACATTACAGCAACATTTCAAGTCTTTCAATAAAACACTTCATGAAAAGTGCGTTACCAGCTCTCCGAATTTAAGTAATTTATTTTATAAGTTTCAAACACTATTTACGTGGTGTAATATTTAAAGAAAAAATAAATTGTTTATTTATTTAGTAGAATTTCTTTTTAACAAGGGGAATAGTGTTTTTAAGGCTCCTCTAGCTTTGTTTACTTGACTTTTGACATGACTGTTAAACGTTAATTTAGCATCTGCGTGGACTCCAGGATATTTTACAGATTTTGACCAGGATAATTTTTGGCCATCAGCATGATCAAGATGACTCCGTACCAAGGGTCGTGGGTTGGATTCCCTCTAGGGGTAGTGGCTTTTCTTTGGAAAAAAGAAAGGCATCAGCCCTATAGATAACCCGTCCTACAATTCTGAGTTAATTGTCATGGACATTAACATTTAACTCTTCTATATATTTGTCAAATACCACTCACTAACTCACTCACTGACCTATCATCGCCCAACCCAAACAAATAGCCATAAAATTTTGAAATTTTGCATTGACACTCCCTTTAGGATGTAAACACTCGCTAAGAAAGGTTTTTTCGATATCCGAATTTTTAAGTATTTTTAGAGGGGTTTGAATTTTTAGTTGGTTAGAGCAGGCAAGCCAAGGCAGCATGCGTTGCTAGGACGATAGCAGACCAGCCGTTATTGTACTGTATCTATTCCATAGTTTTATTTTGAATTGCGGTTAATTTCAACTACCAAAGCAGACCTTCAGTTCCTTGAAATAGACTGTGATTTTGTACCTCGTAGAGTTTACGCTTTATCTGCTGATGGTCCATCCGAGGTAATAATATCCCGAACCCTCGCACAGGCTCCTCACCCATCACCATCCCCAGTCAGAACACTTCTTGGTAATGCTCGTAAATATAATGGGTGTTTCAAATGACATCTTGGAAACATAATTTTAACGTACATTTATTATTGACAGCGAATTTTAACCTGTTGTGGTTAAACTGCTGTTACTGTTAACCTATAGATAACGGGTTATCTCTACGTTATCTGTTTCTTGACACTGGTCTGGAGCGCACCATCGTCAAGAAACGTTATACCTTGATTACTTATCAATTGATGAATAACTTATAGTAGTCGTGCTATAATAAACTGCACAAAATTATGTAGTAGCATTAATTTTGATGATACATTATTTAACGCAATAAAAAAACGACTTCTCTGCCGCGAGGAAGCACGGGCATTCAGCTAGTGAATAAATAAATGAAAAAGCTGATTTAGTAAAGGTCTGCGCTTAACTCTGATCTCCCTTCAAACCACAAAAAATCATTCGCCGTTCATCCGTATCGCATTCTTCACTTGACACACGATGGTATCCCAGCATTTTTTGTTCGCCCTCAAAAACACTAATAAAAGAAACAAACATTCAACCCTAAACTACAAGTCGCCCCCACCTAGCTGCGTTACTCGTAGTGCCCAGTAACCCAGTGAGAAGAGAGAGCCGCAGAGCAGGAGCTGGCTGGGGGTGGCTAGGGGTGGTAAAATCGAAGAAGACTGCTGATCTCAGCACTCCTCACCCCTCCGACCGCCTCCCTACTACCTTTATACATAACTACGGGCCAACAAGCCTCCGTATTCCTGTCGCTCACAATCATAATTCATCATATTACTATCCTATTGGTATACATCCGCCCAATAGAACATCATATTACTATCCTATTGGTATACATCCGCCCAATAGAACATCATATTATAGTTGTTTAATATACAATATTACATATGGGTTCCTACAGGAATTCTGTAAACTCAGAGAATTACTACGAAAACGTGTAAAAAAAAATCTTGAGGACTATATTTACATTTCTTCATAACCTGCTGACTTAATTAGTTTTCAAATAATAATAAAAATAATTTTTAGAATAATTAATTGGCCTAGAATAATTAATTGGCCCAGAGCCCAGTTTTACTCTCGGGTACTTTGACAAACTTCATATTACAACAAGGAAAGTAATAAGCCTATTGATAACAGATATGGCTGGCCCTTACCTCGTTCCGCTAGTTTCTTCTAGCTTCTAGTCGGTATCAACATGAGGTTGTTCCTATCAATAGGCCTATTGATAACAGATATGACTGGACCTTACCTCATTCTGCTAGTTTCTTCTAGCTTCTAATCAGTATCAACATGAGATTGTCCCTATCAATAGGCCTATTGATTACAGATATGGTTTGGCCTTATCTGATTTTGCTGGCTTATGCCAGCTTCTAAGCAGTATCCAGAGAGCTCTTATCAATAAGCCTATTGATAACAGATATAGATGACCCTTATCTGATTTTGCTGGCTTATGCTAGCTTCCAGGCAGTATCCAGAGAGCTCCTATCAATAAGCCTATTGATAACAGATATAGATGACTCGTATGTGATGTTGCTGGTTTATTCTAGCTTATAGGCAGTATCCAGAGAGCTCCTACCAATAAGCCTATTGATAACAGATATAGATGACCCTTATCTGATTTTGCTGGCTTATGCTAGCTTCTAGGCAGTATCCAGAGAGCTCCTATCAATAAGCCTATTGATAACAGATATAGATGACCCTTATGCGATGTTGCTGGTTTATTCTAGCTTCTAGGCAGTATCCAGAGAGCTCCTATAAATTTGGCTATTGATAACATATCACCGTTATATTCCTGCATGAGAATGTACGGACGTAGCCACTAGACCACGATCCACCCTACTAATTTTATAAAATATCGTTCGGTTTACATTCGGTGGACAATATTTTACTTCGGTTGACGCAAACGAAAGAGTTTTGTTTAAAACTATGTTTCATTTCTAATGTGAAGGAAAAGACATGCGGAAATGTTTATTTAAAATAACTAAACAAGTAATTATAATGCAATAGGAGTCCATAACCTCTCGGACTATAAAAGTTTGAAATTATTCTCCTTTAAGATGAAAAACCATATTTAAAACAATACTCGAAATTTAATCAGTTCTAAATCCGGACTGGCTCCTTTTCAGATGATGAATGGCTCCTAATTCCAGATAAAGGATCATCAAATCCTCGGTGTCGTCTTCAAGCACTCGGATATTGCCACCATGTTCAAAGTAAATAGAAACATATTGAGTAATCTGATAAATTCTGCGGGTAAAAATGCAGTTTCACGCCCTCCAAATCGATTTCTTTCAAATTTTGTACAATAACATATTTTGATGCACTAAACAATAACTAAACTATCACACTAAACGATAAAAAAACCCGTCGGATTTAACTAGGAAAGAAATTAATAAGCATTAAAGTTCACTGTTATGCAGGTTATGAGAGCTATTAATTATAGAGAGTTGGATTGACTGGGATTTTGTTATCTTCTTGAGCGAGCGTAGCACGTATGCCCTTAAGCGACAGGTGAGGATGCCCTTAAAATTAACAATATTTTCGAATAAATGGTTTCTGAACAGTTCAAATGAGAGTTCTCTGTTTCCCAATGTTACATATCTGCGCATGCGCGTGTTTACAAATACGCTGATGACGCCTAGTTTTATAACCTTCCTAACTTTAGTGCTTAATATTATATTCTATTAATTTTAGCGAGTTGGATTGACTGGGGTTTTGTTATCTTCTTGAGCGAGCGTAGCGAGCGGAAACGCATAGCATGTATGCCTTAAATTCGTCATTTATGCCTTAAAGTCGTCATGAATTTAGTTGTTTACATTAGCTCTCATAACCTGCATAACAGTGAACTTAAGTGCTTAATAACTTCTTTCCTAGTTAAATCCGAAGTTTTTTTTTATCGTGTTCGTGTTTAGTGCATCAAAATACGTTATTGTGCAAAATTTGAAAGAAATAGGTTTGGAGGGCGTGAAACTGCATTTTTACCATTCTACGGAGAGATAAAGTAAATGACCGTCCCACTAAACATATCGTCGACACAAATGCTAAGTATCGAATATGAAAAGTGGTTGGTATCTTATAGATGACTTTATACATATTTTATTATATTATATGTTTTAATTAGACTTAATGCACATTCGTTAGTTTGATTTTCTGTAATTGATAGTTATTTTTCTTTAATTCTTGAGAGTTTGCCACTACGTCCATCAGTCCAACAGCAATCAGAAAAATTTAAAATGAATGTGCATTTTTTCACATTCGATACTTTGCATTTGTATCGACGATGTCTTATGTATGAAATCATTAGTTCATACAAATTAATAATAATGAATAATGAACTGGTGATACAGTGAGCTGCCCACATTCCTCAAAAAAGTGGCGAAAAGAAAAACGTCAAACTTTTTTCCTATTATATTTGTTTAAACAGCTGATTCAAATATTATTTAAATTTCAACGTCAACTAGTACATTATTTATTTAAATTTTAACGTCCATTTATTATTAACTACGAATTTTAGGACGGGTTATCTATAGGGTACCACCCTTTTCTAGCCAGGATAGGGGTGATGCCTTTTCTTTTTTCGAAAGAAAAGCCACCGCCCCTAGTGGGAATCGAACCCACGACCTTTGGCACGGAGTGTTAAGAGCTCACGCCTTAACCCTCACGGCTACCGGGTCTCCAACTAGTTCATTATATACATCTACCAAATTACATATCATACTTGCAGCCCCGGAAGCCCTTACTCACCTTACAAATTATACTAAAAAAAAAAGTCCGACTCTTAGCGCGGTTCCGTTCTTATTCCTAGTCTCATTTGGAAAGATTAAAATAGAAACAGTTATTATCTTGGTTCGACCTTTCTTGAAATTATTTTATGGCCTTACCTGGCCAGGTCTCCAGCATCCGCTTCTAGAGATACTTATCTCACTCTTCAATGTATTGAAAAATATCAAAGCTTTTCACGTTTTCTTGTGTTCTTCTGCTATAATACTAATTCTACAAATAATGCACTTTAAAACTAACAAAAAAACAAACAATAAAAAGTGAGCTAAACAATACAAAAACCCGTCCAATAGAACAAAACAAACGTGTTTTAACCCTTAAGTAGGGAGGTGGTATACACTAACGTAAGTAGTGAGGTGGGGTTCTTACAACACCCCAATAAAAAAAATTCCCCCAAAAAAAGAGGTTTTTCAAATTAGCAGCTACTTTATTATTTCACTTTTTTAAACGCATTACATGTATTTTATAACCAAATAATTAATTAAAATGCTTTTTCTACAATTTTAATCGTTTTTCTTCATTTGTAATTTTGTTTTTATACAGTCATCAAAACTATGACTGTGTTATCAAGTTAAAATTAATTATTAAGGGATAGAAGAAGACCTAACAAGGAAGGTATTCGGCTGACAACTGGGGACACCTGAGGCGTCGGCAAGTAACCAGTATCAAAATTGCATAATACAATTGAAATTGTAGATTGTAATATTCTGTAAATAAACAAATATATATAGAAAGAAAAAAAAAAAAAGTTTCATTCCCTTGAGTATTGTTATCTACATGCGCGGCACTCTGTTTAAACTGGAGAAGTAGAAAAATGATACATATAATAAATAAATATGTCAACGGCCATAACCACGTTGAATTCAACGCTTCCGGACTTTTAGGTACGCAAACTTTTTTTCCACTGCATTTTGCTTAGAGGGGGGGGGGGTTAAACGTCGTTGCTACGTAGTTCGCACAAGGAGGGCGATGTACTCCAATCTTGAAGACCTCAAGACCCAGGCGGAAACCTGTTCTTGTGGAGTAGGAGTTTTAAAGAAATCGCCCATCCCCATCACAATCCAGTTCCTTCAACTTAATCAAAGATCCGGCCAAATCGAATGGCGTCCGGCTCGCCGCTCTTAAAGTCG
Organism: Gonocerus acuteangulatus; assembly: GCA_946811695.1. Taxonomy (NCBI): domain Eukaryota; kingdom Metazoa; phylum Arthropoda; class Insecta; order Hemiptera; family Coreidae; genus Gonocerus; species Gonocerus acuteangulatus. Next base: position 60,718,148 of record OX328129.1, on the reverse strand, counting down.
TTACGGACTCTCTGAGAGGATTCCGCCGCAAATTCTAGCCCATCACCTCCAACAATATTAAAAGGTTTTTACCGTCTGAGGATTTCGAAACTCTTTTTTACACTTTTCAGGAGAACGTTTGACACTTAAGCCCTTCATAGGCTTAATGCTTCGTGACGTTGTTAAATATCGAGTCGTTTTTTATAAGGAGAATTAAATATGATGATTGGATATGATTGACGTTTTTGTCGATCTTATTTTTGACTGGACAGAGGAAAACGCAAAGAAGTCTTATAGTCTGGGGATTCTCCATTGAAGCAAGTGCACAATTATTCTTAAATGTGTTTAAAGCAACCAAAATGGTACCGATTTTTGAACCTCTTTTGATGTTCAAATAAATTTATAGTTATTACTGTGCGCCACCTCAGCATTTTGTATATTATATCATTACCTTATAATATGACCTCGTTATTTTAGGCCATTCCCTTATAATATTCACCTTGTTATCCAGGAAGGGTAATTCCTAAGTGACCAGGGGTAATAGGGTTGTGCGGAACTAAACAATGGTCCAACATTGTTGCAGCCTAAACACAAAGCAACTTTTTTGGTTTTTCTTATTTGTCGGCTCGAAATATACAATCCAAGGTTGTCCTTGTTTCAAAACTCTTTTGAACCAAGTATTCTAAGAAAACTGATGAGATATTTGTTGACACTCTAGGCCTACAAAAAAAAAATTGGACCTTATCGCCTAGTGATAAACAGTCTTCTGAGGCCATATTTAGGAGGTAGAATATGCAACCGTAGCAGCCCTAGGCTCTCCTCCTTATCAACCACATACGAGATGCTTAAACTGTCAAACACGCACTTCTACGCAACACCCTCATCCAATCTCTGCTGCTGAAACGGGATATAAATATATATATATATATATATATATATATATATATATATATATATATACTTGCACAAAGGTTACTAAGAAGAGTATTCGCCAGGATACCGACGAAGGCAGAGTCCGGAATGCCTAGCTAATGAGGACCATTAATAACAAAATTGGGCCTATCAGCAGGTGTAGTTGTTTATATTTTAAATTCATAATATATAAATACATCAGGGAAAATGATTATGAGGACTCGGTGATCAAGGCCTCCCAACTTCATCCTCGATTAACTTCAGAAGAACTGATCAAATGACTGGAGTCAAAGGGAGATCTGTGAGCCAGACATTTTCACACTGAAAGAAAGGGAAATCCATTGCTAACATTCCAAGTGACCCTCAAACTGTAGCAGATATAGGGGCCAATGTCTTCTGAGTCGCCTTAGTTGAGAGAGTGGATGAGTGGCGCTCGGTACGCAGAGGACTTTGATTTTTTGACAAAAAAAATCAGTGGAAAGTCAGGGGACTTTTGAATGGAAAGTTTTGTTAAGAAATATTGGAATCTAGATAATATTAACATCTTTGATGGGTGGAATAATGAGGTCTTTATGGAGGTCGAGGTTGGAAAATACCGTACGTCCAAACGGGTTGCAGTACTTATTTGTAAAAGACAATTTGTTTTGAGTACTTTAATGTGATTTACATATCTATAGTCGGTAAAGTTGTCCAAATCGTCTGTTAAGTTCCTGTGTTTTAAGTTTCGTGTGATGTTATGGGTGAATCGAACAACTAAGTGTAGGGAAAGGAAACTGTGTCAGAAGACACCAGGACCGAAGTAAATAAAAAAAATAGTAAATGAATCAGCTGTTCTTCACAAACAACAACAACAAATATAATTTTTATTTTGGACCAAAAGAATTAGTTTTTTGCACAAATGGAAAATAAAGAAATAGCTATTTACAAAAACTAAAATAAAATAAAATCTCTTGGTACAGCCTCGGCTTGAATCGTTGGGCTGTAGGTTCTCCTAGATGTTAATTCTTGGCACCCGTAGAGAGATCCAGTTTGTCGTGGTATCTGCGGGTCAATTCTTCTATATGAAATACGATTGGATCAACTCCCAGTTCCCGATGGAGCAAGGGCTTCACAAACATTTCATTCATATTTCATTACATATCAACTGTTATATATCCGACAGAAGGTCAAAATACACAATTATTATTAAATAATAATAATAATAATAATAATATTTTATTTGTGATTGAACAATGTTCTGACAAATATGGTCCTGGTAAATATATACAATAAATTGAAACTAAATTGGAGTAGACTCGTGAAAAACAAAAAATTAAAATAAGTTTTTCTAATATAAATTAATTAACTCCTGATCGTTCGATTCAGCCAATATACGTTGCGGTTCTCTGATGTTAGACGTCGTGAAGAAATAATATGTTGCAGAGTTGTTGGTGTGTTCATCAATAATAATTATTATTAAATAGGATATATTAATAATGAGATGATGTTGGGATGACAAAAAGTCAAAGAATAGTGGGGATTTGGCCAAAAATTTGGAGAAAAACGTCATACGTTCAGAAAAATCTCTTTATTACAACCTTTTTGGCATGCTCTTTGGAAGCCTTCGTCGGCAATGAATGCCTAAGGGATGGAGAAAGACCAATGCTAGCAGTTAGTAAAGTGACCATGATGAAAATGTATATGTTTCACCATATGAATATTTTTTCGCCATGGTCAACTGCTAGCTTTGGTCTTTCTCTATTCCCCGGCATTCATTGCTGTCGAAGGCTGCCAAAGGTCACGCCGAAACGTTCGTTATAAACATCTGACGTTTTTTTCTTAGCCAAATACCATCTATTCCGTGACTTCTTATGATATATTAATAGCTAGTTAAGTACTTTTCTCCTGTTGCACCTCATCAGGGGTTTTTCTGAAAATTATTTATTTGTCTACTGTCGCTGTAAATTCTAAAAGGTACCACTCGAAGGGGACTAATGTTTATATCCGAATCTCCTGCTGATAAGACGAACTCCTTACTGATAATACTGTCCTTCTTAGACAGGAAGGGCTGCCAACTGACAGGCCTCACAAACAATAGATGTATTTCCTCCGAAGGATTGGCGGCCCTGCTCATTGTAAGAACGAATTTCACAATGGTTGCATCACCTTTAGTGGCTCTCCTCTCCTTGTCTAAGGGGGCATCGCTTTTCTTAAGTGGAACAATGGGGAGGGGTACAAAATGGCGACTGGTACACCGGACACCGCTGGTTCAGCAGTCGGCCATCTTGAACCTCCACACGCACCTTAGTTCTCCGTACAGCTGTAGTGAAGGGTCTCGACTCAATTCAAAGGAAATATAATACAGTTTTTTTAATGTAGTTCTGATTTGAAGTCCTTTGCTCTTGGGTGCAAACTGGTGAAAAAAATCATATTTTAGTTCTAAATTTAATTGTTTTAGGTGCATATAGAATTAAACAGGTCTGCAAGATTTTATATCTTGTTGATCATTACTCACTGACACCGAGAGAAATATATCATAGATTCCATATAGTCAGGATTTTTTAGAGAAAAGCATGCTTTTAGTTCAATTACACGTAAAACTCCCCCCTTCCAACTGAGAAACAAAGTCCCACAAGCTACCCATAAATGCTGACGATAAATTTCGTTTCATAAGTCATAGGTACAAAAAATTCGATCGTTAAAACCTGTACAATGTATGTATAAATACATATGTCCACACATGTACACAATTATCACCCACCTCAAAGATAGGAAAATTTACGGGGTCTGTTTGCGAATAACGCATCCAGTTACTTTGAAGTATCTGTCGTGATTGTAATAAGTGATTTTGGTACTTACTGATTACCTTACAGGTTAATTTATTTAACGTAAAATGAGTATTATAGTACGATAAGCTAAGAAAATGAGAAACGTTTTTATAGTGTTTCCAAGATTGAACGCTGAGAAAGAAGGAGTAATTTCCGCTTAGGATACTGTCAGTTTTTTGTAGTGAGTTCAACGTATATTTTTCACGAAAGATATTCTTCCTTTCTTTTAATAAAGGCACAATGGATATAAACGGAAATGCGCTAAGATGGTGCATTCCTTGAAGTCGGATTTTTGTTACGTTTATTGTATAAACAGGTATGTGCAGTTTCTTAGAAGCTCAAAAACGATTAATTAATCGTAAAAAGTGTACGATAACGATTGAACGAATTAAAAAAAGGTTTCTGTGTAAAATTCGATGACAGCACGATCGGGTTTCGAATCCAAGCTTTGTAATTATTATTATTATTATTTAATGTTAACGTCATTTTATTATTAACTACGAATTTTAGGACGGGTTACCACCCTTTTCTAGCCAGGATAGTGCTGATGCCTTTTCTTTTTTCTAAAGGAAAGCCACCACCCCTAGTGGGAATCGAACCCACGAACCGTTGGCACGGAGTGTTCAGTGCTCACACCTAAACGCTCACGGCTACCGGGCTTTGCAATTCACTCCAGGAATAAACTATTATATGAAAAAACGCTAAGATTGGTTAGTTCTTCCGTGTCTAGATTTTGAAATAAGACCAATAAGTAAATTACCCAAAAAATATCTCATTCAGCTGAAAAAAATGAATTGGACTTTCTAATGAACTAGAAATGCTAAAGAATAATTTTCATGAATTTCTTTAAGGATCGAATTTCGATATTCAGTTCCGTTTTTTGTTCTAATGCAATCTGATCTCTTTGGAATAAAGAATTAAAGAGATCAGAATATTTTAAAATAGCCCTTCCAGCAAATCCATCTCCTGGCTAGACTTCAGATGGCCTTGGCCCGCATCTTTCCTGGGGTTCCTCCAATTTCTTCACGTGGATGAAAATGATTAGTCAAAAAGAAAAAAAAAAAAAGGAATAAAATGAATTAAAATTAGAAATAGTTTTGTCTAGGTTCCAGACACTCCGGATATTGTAAGACGGTTACAGAATATCAAGTTCAGGGCCAGCAATAAAAGTTCCCACCATTCTATACAAATATCGATGAGCGATTTCTAGGAACGTATTAATAATATCTATCATCCATAATGAAAACATACAGTATGAAAAATTATCATATATATATATATATATATATATATATATATATATATATATATATATATATATATAATTATTATCCTTCAGCCTTTGTCGGTGGGCTCCCACTCTTCTTATTAGAACAGCACTGTCCAGTGTTTTGAAGTTATATTTCGATCGACTCCTCTCGGGCTTCATCAACCTATGTTCTTCAGTGCAGGTAGGCATTGCATAACTGCTTTGAAGTACATAGAGCCTGACTAACAAAAAAAATATATATAAATATGTGTGTGTGTGTGTGTGATGTTATTTTTCGTCTCTGGGATCATATTTTTAGGTAGAACGGCTTTTTTTCTCCAGGGGTGAGCCTTCTCTTCTACTTTTTGTCGCTGGAATCCTCTCCAGTTCTGTCAGGCAACCTTTTCTTTCTTCCTCGGTGGTTTCCGAGGAAATGACATTTTCCCCCCACCTTCCCAAAAATGGAACGTGGAGCAAGCTTTAAAAACTACACCTTATTCTACGCTTACGTACCAGAAGGGCCTATAGTATTTACAATGAGGGTCTTAAGCCTACTTAGTCTAAAGGGGGAGGCAGGGTGGTCTATGGTGAGACTACACCATAGACAAATTGTGCAGTGACACGGATGTCTCTTCAAGCTAACTTAAAACTAATATTTACAAAATTTTTATTTAAAATATTTAGCTACTTTTACGCAGCCTCCTCTCCATGTAAGCCACTACCACGGGGACCCCGGTATGTTCTATGGCTCTCCTCCATAGTAAATAGTTAGTAAATAACTTATAGCTAACAATGGCCGCTGTACACATTTGTGTACGTCTCGTTTAGACATTAGATGTCCTTGGGTAAGTATATTATATGGTACCTAAGTAATTTGAACAAATATATCATATCATATTTTAATCAATATAAGTAATGTTTACCTACTTATCTTACTATTTTAAGCACAAGTCCTCCTCCCGAATGGAGCAATGGTATCGACGTGTGCTTGGCAGCTGGCCGAGGTCTGAAGATAGCGTCGAGTTGTAGAGCCATCTGCGTCACGGACATACGATTCTTGTATTCCTAGGACAATGTTAGCTCTCACTAGTGATAAATAGAGACAACTTACTATTTTTGGGTGGACTAAATACGCAAGTATGTGCTGGATAATGTTTCAAGCTTCTTTCTTTTTGCTAAGTTTTTACTTTTTGTGTGGTTCCTCCCTTCCGCCAGACGGCGGAAACGCACTTATGACGCCAATCCGATGCCGCAATTCAAAACTCTAGAAAATTCATATTTTAGAAGCCTTACACCATGAACATGAGGGTGGTTAAAATTTTTATATATATATATATATATATATATATATATATATATATATATATATATATATATACAGGGTTATTGAGGTCTAAGGTAGCCAAACTCTAGGAGGGGATTCTAGAAATCATTTCCAACAAAAAAAAATCCATTTGAAGTATGGAAAAGGAGTTATGTCTAATTTTCATATTTTTTTTTTTTTTTTTTTTTTTTTTTTTTTTAAGTCGACATATTATTTATTGAATAAGAAAAGATTGCTCAAAGACTTTTCAGGATAATTAAATTCTATTTATGCCATCAGAAAATAGACAAAATTTCCTTTAAGAAAACTGAGGTTTTATTCATTAAACCCATTGATAGAAGATATTATCTGGACGTCCAATAGAATAAGAATTTAGTAAGAATTAAATCTATGAAAATAAAGTTTGTTGAAGGATAGGTTGAATGATTGACTTCCTTATGTCAAAAAATGTGGGATAAAGTTTTGTTACTTTCAAATACCTTGTGTTAAGAAATTATACATTACTCATTATTTATTGGCCAAACTGTGGGATTCCATTGTCCAGTCCGTGCGAAATAAAAGTATTTTTGAAAAAAGTTTTTCATTTCAGATATATGTTACATTTAGCGTTTTCCAAATTTCCTTACGTCTATGTGTTTAATGCACATATATATGTACGATATCAGTGAAACGCGGAAATTCACAGCATCGGTTGTTTATTCATCCAATAGAGAAAAACCTCACCTCAAGACAAACAATTTTATTCGTATACATTTGACTGGGGCGTATAAAGTTTCACGTACAATACAGTGTTTTAATTGCCTTTAGTTGTTACATCTAGGAATGTCCCATTTTACGCTCGCTTGCCTTGTCAATTACGCTCCATAATCGGGTGGTGTCAGAAGATTTGGCGCCATTAGAGACATTAACTTCCTATTATTTGGCGTAAAACCCAGTAAAATGGGAGAATATGGATTCCAATCCAATTGTGCCAAATTACTTTTAGCGCGGTTCCTCCCTCCCCCATAGGGAGGAACCCCGCTTATAAGGTTGATACAATGAAACAATCCGGAAGTGCCGACTAGAAAATTTTGCGTTTCAGAACCCCTAGAAACCGAAAATAACGGTGGTTCAAATTTGTATATATATATATATGTATATATTTATTTATATATATATATATATATATATATATTTGTCTGTTCGCTCTCTAAATAGAAGACGAATGGTCCAATTTTGATGAAATTTGGTACAAAAATCTGTCGTCCAATTTGAAAGGTCAAGTTCGTTAACCAGCAAAATCCGCCCACTGGAAGATGGCGTTTGTGGCGAAATTCGCGCAACAAAAATCGTAACGCTTACGTTTTTGAGTTCATAAGCTTGTAAGTACTCTTTTTATAGGCTTCTTGGGCTAGGAAAACGAATGGAACCATTTTCAAGGCGATAGCTTTAACCGTTTTCGAGAAAACTGAAAAAATAATTTTTGAATGCCGTTTTTGGTTTGGGTACTTAGAATCAAGGGATTCAGTTGAAACATTTACTGCATGTTCTACTTCCATTAAAACTAATATGTTGAAATTTTGGTTGCGTTTGGAGTTAAGGAAGGGTTAGAATAAAATATTTTATTAACAGGCATAAAAAAGTTTTGGTAACTTTGTATACTTTCCTTAATATCTCGAAAAAGGTTGAGAATTTGGGAAACGGAAGAATACCATTAGAAAGCTTACTAAATGCTCTACAAAAAAGGTTCTAATGAAAGTTTTGATTAGGCGATGTCAATCGGAGAAATACCGTATGAAATGTCAGTTTTGGATTTGTCGATTTCCTTCAAATGTCTTGAAACTGTCGAGGCTCCTACTCCGAGTTCTTTGGCATATTCCCTAGTGTTTTTAATTGCTTATAGTAGTCAAATGTATTTGTCAATGAAACAGGATACGTATAATTAGAATCAATATTTTGTTTGTTAGAATTCGAAGATGCCGTATGAATATCTAGATGTGACAGTACTGGTGTTGATTTCGTTCTTTAGAATTATTCTTGGTACTCCCTATTTTCATCTGTTACCCATAGTTTTTTATTGTTAGTAGATTTTTCTTATTGATTATAGAACATTAATCTATTTGGCTATAAAACAGGATACGTAAAATTAGTGACAATATTTCGGAGATTTCTGAGCGAAATACGTTTAAGATTTTCTACCACCACGAACGGCTTTTTTCCTCTATTTTTATCCACTAGATAGGCTTTATTTTGCATATTATTCTATATAAGTTTTATTCAGCAGGGGATTCTGATGAAATGTCGTGTTTTTGCTGTGGATTTTAAATACGATGTATCTAAGATTGGATAACATTAGCGAGTCTACATAATTAAGAACCGACGACGGAGGATTACTTCTTGCTATGATTTAGTCTACATACGTATATTAAGTCCTAAATCCAATCCTCCTAAAGTTCAATGCCCGTAGAAACCAGGGGGCCGCAGGAAATTTACCTGCTAAGAGTTAATCCTCAAGAGCTGTAAATATACCCCAGGTATCTGCCGACACAAATACAAAGCCTAGGCGGAGAGCACCCCAAAAACTCAGATCCAAACATAAGGTTATATACTAAATATTGATAAAGACTACTTAGTTGTAAACCGATTCATCAATTAGCAATCAATAGTTTTCAACAAAGGTTATATACTAAATATTGATAAAAAGTATTTAATTAGAAAAAAAAAAACAATATTCCACAAGACTTGTTTTTGGTCCATTTGTGTCTACTCCATAGACTTAATTAGGTATATTATTCTATTGTAGTTGGGCAACTAAACTTTGTTTTATTTTGTTAAATAAAGTTTTTTTTCTTGATTTGTTATTCGTCAAGACTTTTATTTGTCCTTGTGTATTTACTAGATAGGTTTTATTCAACATATTATTCTATATAGGCTATATTAGGCAGGGTATTCTACTCAATCTTGTGTACTTCTTCTTGATCCTTCTGTACATGGGCGTATATAAAAACAATTTCGGGGGGGGGGCTGAGACCATTTCCAGGGTATTGAATACTAAATATTTAGAGCTTGGAATAGTTTTAGGCAACTAAAACGCTATTACACGTAAAATAAAATATGTTTTATGAACTAAGTGATCTTATTTAATTTATTTTTAAGGGTTTTACGAGAAGTTTTTATCATCAATTCAAAATTTCGGGAGGGGCTGCAGCCACCTCAGCCCCCCCCCTCATATACGCCCATGCTTCTGTATCAACTAGAAAGGATTTATTAGGCATATTTTGTATTGATTTATAGAGCTTTGCTTTAGAATGAGAGCCAGATTCTGTAATTTCCGCTTCTGTGTAAAAGTTAGCTATTGTCGGTGTCCCTGACGCCTTAATATCACTTTTATTCGAGATGTTCGAGAGGATTTTGACAATTTTCACAAGATATATAAAAAAAAAAAAATAAGTTTATTTTTTTTTCTAAGCTTATCAAATGGCACTAGGGACATGAACGGAACCGCGCTAAGATGCTGCAGTTCCTGCGAGTCGGACTTTTTTATAAAAGATAAAGATATGAAAATTAAGTCTCTAGCCTCATATGCCTTGCTTCAATGAAGTATGAATCTGGCCCGTATTTTTTATTTCAGCATTAGTAAATTAAGCTGCCATGCTGCAAAATGAAGCTCTGTAGCTTGTTTAGCAACGTACCCGAGCATAATTATTTTTCTAGTGGCCTTAAATTTGTTTTAATTTAAATTTTAATGTTATTACCAGAGACAGTTATAGTTGAAGTGGTGCCGGAAGAACGTGAAACATGTAAAACAATACATGAAGGATTTGAAGCAGAATTAGTTGTGTGTTTTTTTTATTATGAATTTAGTGGGATTCTAAGTTAAAATAGAAAATACAATTTATTTTATTTAGTTATATAATTGTATTGAAAACAGTAGTTCATTTTTCTTTAGTTTTATTTTGAAAGAGTGTATAATAACAATAAGATAATTAATATCTTCCTGTTTTTGTTTTCAAAAATTGCTTACAGATAATTTCATGAACAAATGAATATAATTTACCAAAAAAATATGATAGATAAAATACATTTCATATGATCTATATTCAAAAAATCCTAATTGGAACGAATAAAGGATTCTAAAATGATTCTTATGACAATCATGAACGAAATGTGTGATGTTGCAATATCCTGTTGATCAAATATTGTTTAACTTAAAAGGGAAATTAGTATTATTTTTCTTCTCTGGGGTTAAAGAGTATACAGATAGTTGATACATTAATTTACAATGGACGCTAATTGTTGTTTTATTTTGCAAATTTACGATTTATATATTCATATTTTAATCTTCTGGCTCGGATATGTTTTTAGTTTTCTTTGTTTAAAACATTTCTATCTAACCTGTCGCGTGGCTAGATTGCTTAAACTTAAAAAGGTTAAAAGTATTTGATGAAGGCAGTTATAAGTTACTAAATATATTATATTTTTATTTTATTTGTTTAACTATTTTATTCATTGTTAACATTAAAAAATAAAAGAAGGAGCTTATGTTATCTTATATCGGTGGGACTTGAATTAGTTAACATTTGAAAAAAACGTTTAAAAAAACCATTTGACATATATTAAAAGATGGTTTCGAATGCCTCTGTTTTGCGTTAGGCAGTCACTAAAATAACATAAAAAAATTAAATATTGTAATTTTCCATTCTTTATGTATGGTTTTTATGCGTTGAGAAAAAAGAGTGAATATTTTAAGAATTAGGAGCAATTTTAAGGATTGAGTGTTTTAATGAATACATTTTTATTTATTTGAAGGGATCCGCAATGCAGCCGATTTACTCCATAAAATGTGTTACATGCAAATTCAACTTAAAAAATAATAATACACAAAGAAAATGTTTAAAAAGAAACCTAGAGCAATGAAACTAATTACATAAAAGATAGACAAAGGGAGCTTAAAATAAAAACCTAAATTATTCCGAACATTTAAAGCTTTTTTCATTAAACTGGTAAACACTATAAAATAAAAAAGAACAATAGAAAAAAAACTGATCCCATCTAATTACTTTTTCGTTCTTATAGCTCGTATTTTATTCCTGGCTCCAGTCTTTGTTCTTTTAGGCTTTTTAGGTTGACTCTGCTGAAGACAGTATTTTTTTTTGTTTTTACTTCTTGGTCTTACCATTCGTTTTATCTCCCGATGATCGTTTAATTACCCCGGATCCGATGATACAAGTAGCAGATCTTAATGAATTAATACATTTTTTTAATCATCCTTGAGAAAGCTACAAGAGAAAAAAAGTCCGACTCGCAGGAACTGCAGCATCTTAGCGCGGTTCCGTTCATGTCCCTAGTGCCATTTGATAAGCTTAGAAAAAAAAATAAACTTATTTTTTTTTTTTTATATATCTTGTGAAAATTGTCAAAATCCTCTCGAACATCTCGAATAAAAGTGATATTAAGGCGTCAGGGACACCGACAATAGCTAACTTTTACACAGAAGCGGAAATTACAGAATCTGGCTCTCATTCTAAAGCAAAGCTCTATAAATCAATACAAAATATGCCTAATAAATCCTTTCTAGTTGATACAGAAGCATGGGCGTATATGAGGGGGGGGGCTGAGGTGGCTGCAGCCCCTCCCGAAATTTTGAATTGATGATAAAAACTTCTCGTAAAACCCTTAAAAATAAATTAAATAAGATCACTTAGTTCATAAAACATATTTTATTTTACGTGTAATAGCGTTTTAGTTGCCTAAAACTATTCCAAGCTCTAAATATTTAGTATTCAATACCCTGGAAATGGTCTCAGCCCCCCCCCCGAAATTGTTTTTATATACGCCCATGTACAGAAGGATCAAGAAGAAGTACACAAGATTGAGTAGAATACCCTGCCTAATATAGCCTATATAGAATAATATGTTGAATAAAACCTATCTAGTAAATACACAAGGACAAATAAAAGTCTTGACGAATAACAAATCAAGAAAAAAAACTTTATTTAACAAAATAAAACAAAGTTTAGTTGCCCAACTACAATAGAATAATATACCTAATTAAGTCTATGGAGTAGACACAAATGGACCAAAAACAAGTCTTGTGGAATATTGTTTTTTTTTTTCTAATTAAATACTTTTTATCAATATTTAGTATATAACCTTTGTTGAAAACTATTGATTGCTAATTGATGAATCGGTTTACAACTAAGTAGTCTTTATCAATATTTAGTATATAACCTTATGTTTGGATCTGAGTTTTTGGGGTGCTCTCCGCCTAGGCTTTGTATTTGTGTCGGCAGATACCTGGGGTATATTTACAGCTCTTGAGGATTAACTCTTAGCAGGTAAATTTCCTGCGGCCCCCTGGTTTCTACGGGCATTGAACTTTAGGAGGATTGGATTTAGGACTTAATATACGTATGTAGACTAAATCATAGCAAGAAGTAATCCTCCGTCGTCGGTTCTTAATTATGTAGACTCGCTAATGTTATCCAATCTTAGATACATCGTATTTAAAATCCACAGCAAAAACACGACATTTCATCAGAATCCCCTGCTGAATAAAACTTATATAGAATAATATGCAAAATAAAGCCTATCTAGTGGATAAAAATAGAGGAAAAAAGCCGTTCGTGGTGGTAGAAAATCTTAAACGTATTTCGCTCAGAAATCTCCGAAATATTGTCACTAATTTTACGTATCCTGTTTTATAGCCAAATAGATTAATGTTCTATAATCAATAAGAAAAATCTACTAACAATAAAAAACTATGGGTAACAGATGAAAATAGGGAGTACCAAGAATAATTCTAAAGAACGAAATCAACACCAGTACTGTCACATCTAGATATTCATACGGCATCTTCGAATTCTAACAAACAAAATATTGATTCTAATTATACGTATCCTGTTTCATTGACAAATACATTTGACTACTATAAGCAATTAAAAACACTAGGGAATATGCCAAAGAACTCGGAGTAGGAGCCTCGACAGTTTCAAGACATTTGAAGGAAATCGACAAATCCAAAACTGACATTTCATACGGTATTTCTCCGATTGACATCGCCTAATCAAAACTTTCATTAGAACCTTTTTTGTAGAGCATTTAGTAAGCTTTCTAATGGTATTCTTCCGTTTCCCAAATTCTCAACCTTTTTCGAGATATTAAGGAAAGTATACAAAGTTACCAAAACTTTTTTATGCCTGTTAATAAAATATTTTATTCTAACCCTTCCTTAACTCCAAACGCAACCAAAATTTCAACATATTAGTTTTAATGGAAGTAGAACATGCAGTAAATGTTTCAACTGAATCCCTTGATTCTAAGTACCCAAACCAAAAACGGCATTCAAAAATTATTTTTTCAGTTTTCTCGAAAACGGTTAAAGCTATCGCCTTGAAAATGGTTCCATTCGTTTTCCTAGCCCAAGAAGCCTATAAAAAGAGTACTTACAAGCTTATGAACTCAAAAACGTAAGCGTTACGATTTTTGTTGCGCGAATTTCGCCACAAACGCCATCTTCCAGTGGGCGGATTTTGCTGGTTAACGAACTTGACCTTTCAAATTGGACGACAGATTTTTGTACCAAATTTCATCAAAATTGGACCATTCGTCTTCTATTTAGAGAGCGAACAGACAAATATATATATATATATATATATATATAAATAAATATATACATATATATATATATACAAATTTGAACCACCGTTATTTTCGGTTTCTAGGGGTTCTGAAACGCAAAATTTTCTAGTCGGCACTTCCGGATTGTTTCATTGTATCAACCTTATAAGCGGGGTTCCTCCCTATGGGGGAGGGAGGAACCGCGCTAAAAGGATATTTTCTTTCTACGAGTTGAGACGGTGTGATTTCACAATATACAGTTGCCTGAGTTCATTCATAAAAGTAGATATTTATGAATGAAAAATTGATAAATGTATCACACGCGCAGGATTTGCCTTACCCAAGCATATTCGTATCAATGGTGTATTTTTATATAGGCTTATCAGCAGATTCTTCAATCCATTCAGTCCATGTGGGTTTCCTGATTATTATACTTTTCAAGGGTACCGTTGACACTTTAAATTCAAAAAGTTGGCCGTCGAGGCTCTATGAAACCAAAAGGTTGGGATTCGGCTAAGAAAATCATTGATAGACTAGGCCGGACATTCTCTGGTGTCTTTTTAAAGCAAATAAAATACTCTATTCAACAACATGATGGCAATTTCGCCAGTTGTCATATAACGGGTAGGATGACTTTTAAATTTGTCCAACATATATATGCATCTCTTGCTAATTAGGTATATAATTGACGGGTGTGCAGCAATAAGAAAGCAAATCCATTTTTGGTGAGTTTCAGGTCAGAACATTATCATGGATTTAAAACTATCTTTATCTTCTGGTACAATAAGACAGCAGCTCTGGACACTTCAATATGGGAATCACAGAAACTAAACCGCTGTGTGAGGTCTACTATTGACTTTCTATCTGCGTACAGCCAATCCCTGCTCTTAAAAACTGAGAGATACAATGACGTAATGAGCCTCGCACACAAATATGCCGGACAAAATCGGATGCCTTTCTAAAATGCATTAAAATTTTAGCTTCTTAAGATACACTGACGATGATGAATTAACAGAAACAGAGCTAGAAGATGATTGTGTAGCGGAGCTTGTTTTAAATTATATTTTTCCGCGGGAGAAAAGCCAGCTGCACTAAAGTTTTAATGGAGCTTTCCCGCGGGAATAATTTTTACCGTTAGTTAAGGAGTTAGTATCCAGATAGTGTGGAGATAACCGGAGGATTCGGCATCTCAGCAGTTAAAGCCAAGTGTCGTTCTAGCATTCTATGTCCTGCTGCCTGCTCCTAGAGAACCACCCAAAACCGGCCCATCTCGGTACACTAGGATTTATCCGCAAGTACTGAACTTTTTAATAGATTTAAGGCAGCTTAACCCTAGGTTACCTTCTCAGTACAAGCAATACCAGCGAGATCCGAGCTCCCGGCTACCAACTCTCCGCATGGAGACCTACACATCAGCCTAAGTGACGTCATTCTCTACTAGTCTCTTCTAATTTATGAACGCTTTATTTATGAACAATTATTTATGACCAATTATTTATTTCATTTATTTATTGACAGTCGTAATTTTATTTATTTATTGAAGTTTAATTTTATTATTTTATTGATTCAAGAGGAATATATTTATTATTTTATGAACACGCCTATTATTTATTTATTCTTTGTTGGGACCTTCTGACCAATATACAGACAATTTAATTAACCCCAACAATTGCATATTGGATTAATTGTTTTTTTTTTTTTTTTTATTTTACATTGTTTGTTTGTATTCTATATGAGCTTCCTAAATTACGAATGAATCGATCCATGCAAAAAGAACTTCAGACCATTTTTTCCCAATATGAGTTCCGATAATATTTTCGTTTGTATGAGTGATGAATTCTTTGTATCTAAAGGTAACTTCACATTTATATGTTAGAAGGACATCAGTACAATACATCGTAGAAACATAGTCATAATTTTATTATTCCATGCAGAAGGGGTTTCAGTCTAGTTTTATCAAAACTACTGATTTTGGACTGAAGCTCTTTTTGCATGGATCGATTCAATTGTGATTAAAAGCAAATTTTGTTCATTTTAGTTCAAAAATTCGTAAATTTTGGGATTTTTTGTAGAACTTTACACAGAGGCAGCTAAACCTGACACTATCACTCTAAAAAGGTAGGATAGGGTCCTTATGGCCTTAATTTTATAATTAGGAGGATATGTTATGATAAGAAAACGAAAATGGAAACAAATATCAAGAGACTAAATTTTAAAACTTTTTTTTTTCAATTTGTCAAAAATGTCAAAGATGGAGCTGCTTCGTTATTGCTGCACGCCCTTCAACTGTATTTATTTATTTATTTAGGGCTTCAACATTAGTCATTCAGCTGAGCTTCCACCGTGTTTTTTTTTCTAGTCTTCACCTGCAATCAATAAAATATACAACCGGAAACAAAATATTAATTATTATAGAAACTACTGATTTAATATGTTAGATACAGATTGTCACCAACAGCTCAACTAAAGTATATGTTTGATTGTTGTACTCGTCATTTCGGAAATTCCCCTGACCGCACTAAAACTCCCACGAGAATGAAAGACATTAAAGAGAAAGTATTTTTGTTTTCTTCTGTATGGAGAACGCTAAAATAAAGGGTGGTTATCATATCATATTATTTATTTATTTTTTTGTGTGTCTTGGTTTTTGTCTACTGCATATAAATGGAACATGAAACCAATTGTAAAGTAGTTTCCGTTGCTTGTACCTCTTGCTTCCCCTTTATTTGTGACTTGTAAACACATAATATCAACATATGTTTTATACATTTTTTTTTAATTCAAAACGCAAACAAAACAAAAAAAAAATCTGATGAAATTTTGG
Source organism: Gonocerus acuteangulatus (assembly GCA_946811695.1). Taxonomy (NCBI): domain Eukaryota; kingdom Metazoa; phylum Arthropoda; class Insecta; order Hemiptera; family Coreidae; genus Gonocerus; species Gonocerus acuteangulatus. The sequence goes on along the minus strand of OX328129.1, from coordinate 60,701,454 downwards.
GGATGTGATCAGCAGAAAATTTCTTTACCACAATTACGACATATGATTTGATAAAACTAGAATTCTAGCCAAGGAACGTCACAAACGGGAATGGATCATGCAGGAACCGATCGAAATTGTGAAACATATCCAAAATTTCAACAGAGAAGATGGCTATAGATTAAGCCAACTATGGACACACGAATGAGGTTTTGATTGGCTGTTGGGAACCCAAAACCGCAGAAAGGGTCAACCTTTAACCCCGACCAGATATAAACAGGACCCCGATCAGAAGAAAATCTGAGAAAGCTGGCAGAATGTCTTCAAAAAGTCCGTTATATTCCATCAATCTATGGCAATGCTATATCCAGAAGATCATGTACACGTACATATCACACGTACATATCACACGTATATATCACATACACAAAGTAAGGACTTTTCATGCGATAGCACACACGTGTATGACCTTTCAAAGCTACAATGATACGATTAGTTATTAATCATAACTCATTGCAACAATGTTATTTCATAACGATAACCTCTGCCCTGGGTCATTAAAGATTTAAAAAATAATAAAATAAAAGGATAAGGTTTATAATAAGAGAAATAGCAAGGAGATTTATTAAAGAAAAAAATAGGTTTGTTGTGATATTGCTTCATGTAATTATACTTGTGATATTGCTTCATGTAATTATACTTGTGATATTGCTTCGTTTCGGTACTTGGATTTTTAATCCTTTATTTTATATTTTATTATTGAAGTCCACAACAATTCCTCTAATGAAATCAAAGGATAAGGTTTATAATAAGAGAAATAGCAAGGAGATATATTAAAGAAAAAAATAGATTTGTTGTGATATTGCTTCATGTAATTATACTTGTGATATTGCTTCGTTTCGGTACTTGGATTTTTAATCCTTTATTTTATATTTTATTATTGAAGTCTACAACAATTCCTCTAATGAAATCAAAGGATAAGGTTTATAATAAGAGAAATAGCAAGGAGATATATTAAAGAAAAAAATAGATTTGTTGTGATACTGCTTCATGTAATTGACGTTTCGGTACTTGGATTTTTAATCCTTTATTTTATATTTTATTATTGAAGTCTACAACAATTCCTCTAATGAAATCAAAGGATAAGGTTTATAATAAGAGAAATAGCAAGGAGATTTATTAAAGAAAAAAATAGATTTGTTGTGATATTGCTTCATGTAATTGACGTTTCGGTACTTGGATTTTTAATCCTTTATTTTATATTTTATTATTGAAGTCTACAACAATTCCTCTAATGAAATCAAAGGATAAGGTTTATAATAAGAGAAATAGCAAGGAGATATATTAAAGAAAAAAATAGATTTGTTGTGATATTGCTTCATGTAATTGACGTTTCGGTACTTGGATTTTTAATCCTTTATAATAAGAGAAATAGCAAGGAGATTTATTAAAGAAAAAAATAGATTTGTTGTGATATTGCTTCATGTAATTGACGTTTCGGTACTTGGATTTTTAATCCTTTATAATAAGAGAAATAGCAAGGAGATTTATTAAAGAAAAAAATAGATTTGTTGTGATATTGCTTCATGTGATTGACGTTTCGGTACTTGGATTTTTAATCCTTTATAATAAGAGAAATAGCAAGGAGATTTATTAAAGAAAAAAATAGATTTGTTGTGATATTGCTTCATGTAATTGACGTTTCGGTACTTGGATTTTTAATCCTTTATTTTATATTTTATTATTGAAGTCTACAACAATTCCTCTAATGAAATCAAAATTTTTGGATCATTCGTGAGCAATAACACAGAAGAAAGTGGCGTTTTTTGAAACATGCAGGAGGACTACGACGACATTTGGATATTTTTCATATTACTGTGCGCAACAGTATTTTGGTGTTTAGGGGTGCAAGCTATTTTTTTACGGGAAACATTTTTTTTTATAGGTACTTTAAGTATAAAAAAATATAGTTTTTTATTTTTACTTATTTCGCTCATAGCTTCGACCTATTTGTGCTATAGGCCTTCTCAAGTAGTCAAATGATTTGTAATGAAATTATAATTTTATTGTTTACAAACGTCATCGGTTTAGAAAAATAGCAATAAGTATGAATGAAAAAGGATGAAGAAGAATTGTCATACACATAAAAATTAACTGAAACAATTTAGTCAGACGAAAAAAAAAATGTCTTCTGCAACATTAAAAATAAAATCTCAAGAGAAATGAATAGCTAGAAAATGCACGTTCTTTTATTAAATGTTCCTACATAATAAAAAAAACTATTCCGGTACCGGGAATCGAACCCGAGCCTCCTGGGTGAGAGCCAGGTATCCTAGCCACTAGACCATACCGGACTGATGGACTTCGGTCGTCAATTTAAAATTTGACTGTGTTTATTCTAGTTTTTTTTTTTAATTAATATTTTTATTATCATTATCATGTAAATTAAATGCAGAACCTTAATTTCCTTTAGTTAAACCATCTCATAATTTGTTCTAGTAAAATGTTAGAAAAACTGATATAAAATATTAAATTGCGTATTTTAGTAATAAATCTTCATTATAAGCAAATATTGCTTATATAATCTGAAATAAATACATTTAAACGTAATATTCGGTAAGAACATTACTGTAGACTACGTATGTTTAATTTAAGGAAGATAAATCGATGTATCTTTATAGACATGTTTTTAAACAATTTCATCTATTGTAATACTCGGGTATCTAATAATATTAAAAAAAAAAAAAAAAAACTAGGGAGATAGTGTGGTCAGTACTATGCTCCGGCCGCCTGATTTTCCCCTTGGCTGCTTCGACTGCTAGAGTCATTAGCACCCAAGGTACCCATTGATAATTTTTTTATTAAAGGCTGGGTTGGCCTAGGGATGGTCAGGGAGGCCGAATTCAACTCATGAACGAAGACATCTAATAATAACATCTCGGGTAAATAATTCTGCGAAATTATACAAAATGTACTTATCGCCTTATTTGCGAAAACTTGGCCAATTCTTCAAAAAGAAAAATGAGCGTTAGTTAGTTAATAATTTTTTATTATTTTTTTTATTTATGAGTGTCCAAAACTTTATACTATATATCTTTATTTGTTAATTATACAATACATAAAGTAGAAGTTAATAAATTAAAAAAATGGGCGTTTACTCTACGAACCAAATTGTTAATTTGCCCTCTTTATAAGATATTGTTACTTTCTTGCTTCGAACCATGGTGACCATGATACCCAACCAATTAGGAAAAGGTGTTGTAAAAATTAAAATAAAAGAGGTTCATGAATAAAAAATAATTTTTATTTTGGACTAAAACTATTGGTTGTTTAAACTATTATAACGAAGGAAATAACTATTAACAAATAAGTTTAAAATATAATGTCTTAACACAAACTCGGCTGTTACCAAATGTTCTAAACAATGACATGTACAAAGTTCAGACAGGTGAAGGCGTGCAATACGTTGGCCTATTCAGGTAGCGACTTCGCCAAAGTATCTACCTGCTTTGGGAGAAAATCTTACGTTTGTGAGGCAAAGTTGGCAAATCCTAGTTATGACCAAATTACCGGTTTGTGAGTCGGGCTGTAGGTTCTCCAATGTGGTAGGTAGTTCCTGGCACCAGAAGAGAGAGAACCAGTTTGTCGTGGTATCTGCGGTACAGTTCATCAATAAGATAGATAAGATACTAACTCACTTAAAGATAATTAACCTATATTCGAAAATCTAGCCTTATCTCCAATTTACTTCCTAAAGTTAATTTAAAATAATGAACGAAATAGCCTTTATAAAATTATTTACATTTTTAAGAAATTAAGTTAATTAACCTACATTTAAAAATAAAGCCCTATCTCCAATATAATCTTACCTCTTCTACCCCCCCCCCCCACTTTTTCCCCTCTTCACACTCTATTTAATATCTGTTATATTACCGTATTGTTATTGTGAAATATATTATATAAAACATTTTATTGTTATTATTAATTAGCTCACTAATGTACTAGCTATACTCATAAAATGTACTGACTTGTTATATATACAATGTGCAAAAAGTATTTTGTAATATCTTGATGTATGTTAAAGAGCAAGTCGCCAAAAGTTGCGAAACTCTTAATAAATAAATATCAAATATCAATATCATCAATAAGAAATGTTTGTTGAGAGGATGAACTTCCAGTTCTCGATGGAGCGAGCTGTTTCGAACGAATCAAAGATCATCGGCTGCATTTCGCAGAACGTTGTCGTCAGATGTTCTTCGCATGCCAAGCGTAAGTATTTGGAAGGCCGGAGTTTCGAAGTATTGGAGTATAGTCCTGGGTAAAACAAGCACTGATCCTTCGGACACCAAGAAACTGGAAGTCCATATAATCATATGTCAAGAATTTCTTCATTAGAGAACCTTCTAATGAAGGTCAAGGAGTTCGTCGTTGCATCGACATGTTTGCAGATCAAGGACCATCATGTTCAGATTCCTTTGCTGCATGCTGAGCAAAGGAATCATCTTCAGGCATTTCGGGGACGAAGAGTAGGTAGAGAAGGGGGCTCAATGTAGCTCCTTGAGGAACTCCAGCTTCCAAGGCGATCTTGCGGCTGAGGATGGTTCTGCCCGGCATCTTCGATCTACTAAAAAAGCCTTTATGGACGTAAAGATATTAACTGCTGGTGACGACTTCTTCAGTAGATACAGAAGCCCACGGTGCCATAGGAATCGAAAACCTCTTTAGGTCAGAAACAAGCCTGCTTTGATTCCTCGGCTTCAAACCCTTTTAACTATGTCCTCTGAAACATTTTTTGCTTGTTTTTAGCAGAGTGATGGTGTCGGAAGTCAAATTGATGGGATGGAATTCTCTTTAAGATGTTGAAGTAGCCTTTTCTCTAAGCATTTTTCCAGTAGTTTGCCGAATGTGGATCAAAATTTTAGTGGGCGATAACTGTTCGGGTTGTGATTTGGCTTCCCCTATTTCTGAAACATTAGCACGATCGCGTTCGTTAAACATCCGGAACAAAGTAAATTAGAAAAGTATTAATTGAGTCAGCTATTCATTACAAATATAAAATAACAAAATTATTTATGGACAAAGGCTCAATAAAAGAACGAAAACCAAGATGGTGGAGGGCGCTCAATGAGTGAAGCGTTGAAACCCTAAATAAATTAATAAATAAAATTATTCATATTTATTTTTTATTTATATCGGTCACTTTTAGCATATAAATCAGGAATGCAGTGTAAGTATCCATATTCTAAGGAATATGCTTAGTTACGCAGGTCCTGCGTGACGGTTTTTTTTTTTTTTTTTTTTTTTTTACAGGGCGTTGACCATTTTATGCATTTCTTTTTAACTTAACAAATGTCCTTGTCATTTATCTTTGAATTTGTCTTTGTCCCTGGAATCAAATAATTGCCAGCAGTGAAATTATATGATTATGATGGCTCTCATTTTTTGAAAATAATATTTATTTGTTATTCCTGCGTGTCTTTGTTGTTTTGTGTTAGCAAACTCTTTTACATTTTAGTTGAGCAATTGAAGGGTTACTTGGACATTTTTATAGTCACCCAAAAAGTGAATATAATCCAGAAATGGCCATTAAAGTTCATAAATGAAAATTTGAATATCATTGGAGGAATATCAAAATTCTAGGAATGCATTACTTTTAGAGGTTTGACTCCTTTGACGGTAGAGCAGCCAGAACTCCAAAATAAGCAGTGAAGACATAGTTAGAGGCTGAAATAATCTCTGAGTTAATCTAAGAAAGGAAAGTTTAACTGGCTGAAGAAGTAAGAGGAGAGTGCCTAATAATGGAGAACAAACAGAAAGGGTTAAAGCGAGGTAGACTTAGGTAGTTAGGAACACCTGGTTTGATTAGTAGCAATTAGCTGTGTAGAATGCAGAGTCGGCGGGCAAATACTCTTCCCGCCCCCGCCAAAACCAGAATACACAAACTAACCCCCGTCACGCTCCCGCGGCCACAACCACTAGCGCACTCTGGCAGCTTTTTAATACTTTTATTAAATTTTATTAATATAAAATGTATATCTTGAATATATTTATCGTGTTTTTTTTTTCTTTTTTACTGTCCAAAGATATCATCAATTTCAATATATCCTTTTTTTAAGCTTGCGCTAATAATAAAGGTCTGTAAAGAAAATTAATTTCGTTTAAAGCCTTCTGCTCAAATTCAGGAACATGAATATGCTTTAGGTCCACCTGACAAACCTATGTAATGTACTGTAAAACATACAGTCTTCTTTTTTGTACATGGCCGCTGCGCATGCTCGATTGCAAGCGAAAACTTTTGCGGACACTTTTTTGTAATTTTTTTTTTTTTCAGTCATCACTAAAGCATATTTATGTTAAAAACGTTTTATGATCAGCTGCATGGTATCTTTTAGGTGAATTCTATTTTATTCGTTTGCTGAATCAAAGAATTACCTCAAGGCGTTTTGTGTTGACAGGTTGTGACCTTCTTGTTTTAGTTTGTAAATATGAAAATGTTGGTGTTATTTCAACAATTTTGTGTTTTTCATGCGCCCACCCCTGATATTTAGCAAGAAAACTACACGATAGAACAAAATTGAGGCGTTCAGAACCAGAGCGCACTATCCCACATTATAAAATTGAGTTTGAAAAGTTAATGCCATGCTATCTGTCGGCTGTATTCAAAACAATATTAATTTAAAAACCAATTAAGAGATATAGCCACTAAACTGATGGTCCAATGTGTATTTTATATTTGAAGACACAATTTTCACAATGTGGGATAGTGCGCTCTGATTCTAAACGCCACAAATGTGGTCTATCACGTACAGTTTTATTGCTAAATGGGCGCATAAAAAAACACAAATTTGTTGAAAAAACTTTCTAATTTTCATATGTACAAACTAAAACAGGAAGATCTTTGTGTGTCAACACAAAACATGTAAAAAACTAATTGAATGCTTGTTGTGATATGATGTTGGGCATCCTTTCACATTACCATTTTCAAACCTATCCCACCATTCTTTTTTTTATTTTTAATCATTTCCGGTAGTAATATGATTAAATATGAAAGTAAAGAAAAACCTATAACACTCACAAGAATGACAACCTGGGAGGAACTGCGGAATTGTATGTTTATCGCTGAATTACAACACTAGAATAATGAATTTTTTTGAGAATTGTTTTTACGGTTTCGGCATGCAAAAGTTCATGGTAAACCTTCAAAAAAGTTTTTTGAAGGCAGACTTGTGCAATTATTACGTAATCAGATGTAGAGTGGAAAATCCTTGAAACTGCTGAAGAATATTGAACTAGAAATGTATAACAGGATAAAAAAATGAAATCAATACTTACTGATTTATTAACATTATTTGAGGAAAAAATAACAGGAAAAACATGGAAATTTATAACTAATTATTATAACTAAATATATTATTGAATTGAATGGGTCACTACAGTTTTGTTCGTATTGCAAGTTCTGAAACATCATCTTTAGGAATTCATCAATAATGTGGGTATTTGTGCTGGTGATGGGTGTATATATTGGTGATGGGTGTACATATTGGTGGATTGGTAGACCTATATGTTACCTCATTCTATCTGAGGAGGAGGATTGTAGACTCACTCGGTATGTGTAATGGTTGGCTTGTCTTACATACATCAGATAGAACTAACCTGATTAACAGGTGGTTCTAAAGGTTAATATAATTGCATATGATAAATAAATATATTTATTATGGTGCTAAAGCTGGTACTTATTACATGGTGGCAGCGGTAAATTAAAAAAATAAAATAAATGTCTTCAATTGAAGAAATTACAAAAGCTTTTTTGGAAGCTTTGAAGTCTTCAAGAGAAGAAGGAGTTAGGACTAGAAGTGGAAGGAGAATCAGACAGCCAAGCCGTCTCAATCTTTGAGAGAAGAAAGGGTGTAATGGTTGGCTTGTCTTACATACATCAGATAGAACTAACCTGGTTAACAGGTGGTTCTAAAGGTTAATAGAATTGCATATGATAAATAAATATATTTATTATGGTGCTAAAGCTGGTACTTATTACAGTATGCTAAAGATCCGTTTCACAACAAGAAGATAAAAATCAAGATCCTGTTGTAAATGAAATTGTACGTAAAACTATATTATAGGTCCTCTCGCGTTGTTAGAGTTACTTGTATCATACAGCAGCATAGTGAACACGCGTAATGGTGCTTACAGAGTGAAGCGTAGAGGGAGCAAAAACCGCGCTAAAAGAACAGAAATGAAATCAAACCCGAGAAAGTAAAGTACAAAGATTAAATCAGCTGACAAAGCAGAAAGCATAGCAACGAGTTCAACTCAGTTTTCATAGCAACGTTTTTGTCCATGCTTAATGCTCTCCCTCTCTCTCTACGTTTCACTCTACGAAGCACCCTTGGTCGAGAGCAGAGTGGCGCAGTGGAAGCGTGCTGGGCCCATAACCCAGAGGTCCGTGGATCGAAACCACGCTCTGCTAAGCAACATTTTTTGGAGAAGAGCGCTGTCCAGTAATAATTTTATTTTTATGTGTAATGTTATTATTTAATTAGCACATCTACGTTTTTAAAACCTATTCTGTAGGTACTCCAAATCATTACTTTCCAAAACTTCAAACCATGGAAATGAAGTAGGTTTTCAAAATAAAAGCTAAAACGTATTTTTGGTGGAGATGGGATAGTTAGCCGTTGCAGTGATACGAAGACATGGGATGGTTGGGATTCGGCTAGGAGAAAAAAAACGGCAGACCTTCAGGTTAATAATTATTATAAATTGTATTCACTTATAGAATATATTGTTTTTTTCTCATAATATAAAGTTCACACCTTTGTTAATTGTTTTTTTACCGAAAACCACATTTTCTATAATAACTACCTATCTACAGAATGTTTATTGTTTAAAAATAAGGTTGGTTCAAAATTTATTGTCATGACGTCTAAAATACGCTCACTTCTGAGTGTTCTTTTACTTATAAGTTGTTATATTTTTTAGCTGAAGAGAGCTGCCAACATGCAGCCGGAACGTCCAATACAAATTTCTTCCTGAAGGTCTGACGTTTTTTTTCTCCAAGCCGAATCCCAAGCATCCCTTGTCTTCCTAAAACGTATTTTTTTTTTTTTTTTTTAAAAAAAAAAGATAATTTAGTAAAATAATAATTGAAATATTAAATGAATTTCTTTATTTTAGCCAACATTTCATGTTTTATTTACCTTCATCCGGGCTATAACATCTGTAACCTTCTATGTACGTAAACTAAGATAGCAATAGTTAGTAAGGGCTGGTATTCGCAAGACATTACCTGATCTTATACGAAGCCTGGTAGTCTATTTGGATAAATTTTGTGGATTAAAAATTAACAATTAATTAAAATAAACACTATGCAATCGGTAGCAATAGAGTTTGACAATTGTATGCAATATATTACATAACTTTTCCCATTAAGATAAAGCTATTTAAAAATATAACTATAATTTATTTTTCTCGTTTATACACCAGAATGAGAGCAATAACTAAAATGAAAATTATTAGTAAGTACAGCCTATTGAAAAACTTCTGCGTAATGAGTGGTCGCTCAATCCTTTCGTCAAGTGTCATGCGATTGCTGATACCACAATCCGTCTGGAACATATGTAATATTATGTTAATTGATAGAAATTGGAATCAAAATTACAACCAATGTTGGGCAAAAATAAAAACTAAAACGAAAATTACAACTACATTCACTTTTTAGAATAAACTAAATCCAAACTAAAAAATGCAACCTAAAAACAACTAAAACTAAAATTAAATTATCTTGAATCAATTGAATTAAAATCAATATCTTGAAAACTAAAGATTTCTCGAATAACTTGATTGAGTAAGACTTGTAGAATATTTCATCAGCTTTCATTTGTTATTGAGAAGTCATGTCACTGGGACGAATGGTTTCTGAGATATACGCGAAAACCCGAAAAATGGGACCTTCTAACCCCTGTGATGTATGCAGCGTTATTTGTGGAGTTCTCGATTTCGTAGAAGGTAGAAAAATGATGTCTCTCCACTGTTTTTCAAAGTATTTATTAGCAAAAGCTTTTCGAGAACATGGTTCTCATCGTCAGTGCATCTATTACTCCACCGGTAGTACTGCTAACAGCCTCTCCGAACAGGTGTGAGGTAAATTACCTCACACCTGTTCGGAGAGGCTGTTAGCAGTACTACCGGTGGAGTAATAGATGCACTGACGATGAGAACCATGTTCTCGAAAAGCTTTTGCTAATAAATACTTTGAAAAACAGTGGAGAGACATCATTTTTCTACCTTCTACTTCTAACCCCTCTCCAAAGTCATGAAGTCAAAAATTGCGTTCCAAGCATTTCCGTCTATAGCTTTTGTTTTTGTTTTTTTTCTTACTTAATTTACATCATAAAAGGGTAATTCAAAAAATATTTTGTTGTAAGTGTACAGAATTTTGTAGTTTAAAATGCCAACCATTCATGAAAGCCTGCTGGAGAAGAACAAGATACCTTCCCGATCTGAATGGAGTTTACAATTCCCGAATAAGGAAGTTAAAAGGAAGAAGCTCAGTTTGATGAATGGGTTCAGAGATATTTTTCTTGGGAAAGCGAATTCTTGAGGTTAATCTGTTTTTGCGTTTCGCCATTTAAATTTTTCTTGGAAACGCTTTTAATAATAATAAAGAGTTATAGACAAGAGCTCTACAAAACTCTATGGAGGTCAATCCTTTTCATTTGGAGATTTCTATGAATTTGATTATATAATCGATCAATTTAACGAGTTAAAATCACCCGGAAGGTGCAATTAAAATTGATGGTAGCTGAAACAAAAAATAATTTTATTATTAGGAGGGGGATATGTGAAACTTTTGATATCACATTCTAATTGAATTACATAAGTTCTAAAAAAAAAAAAGTTTGGTCCACAGGAACTGTGTAATCGTAGCTTATTTTCATATAATCGACATCCATGGCCGCAATTTGGAAATTTTAAAATAAAAACTTTTAGAATTACTTGGCTTCTTTCTAAATTCCCTGAAATCTCAAATTCATTAACTCTTCATACTGTCAAAATTAACTTCCCCCTGGAATAAATTCTTCAAGAAAACATCAAAGAAAGCTACATTTGCTCGAAAAACGCCTATTCTTTCTTTGTAGGATATCGATTTGGCATTCTAATAACAAACTTCTACTTATCTCGATTTACGAAAAATTTAATGCTTTAAGAAATAATTAGAGAACTTCATTTCCTTTGTAATGATTCCTTGCAAACGTAACCAAACCCTATATAACTTAGATTCGATAATGCCAACCTCGTGAAAAAAAAGTCCGACTCGCAGGAACTGCATCATCTTAGCGCGGTTCCGTTCTTATCCCTAGTCTAATTTGGAAAGATTAAAATAGAATAAGTTATTATTTTGGTTCCACCAGTCTTGAAAGGTCTTGATTTCCTATCTTACCTGTATGGGTCGGCTAACCCATAAGTCGGCCAGAAGGGCCTCCGCTCAGAGGCATTTGGAAAGCCTTGGGATCTCTCTCTTATAACGCTACATTTTTAACAATAAATTGATCTTCTTATTTTACTTAATCTGTTTTATTGTCAAATACATTATCCGATTATAAGCAATTAAAAAATAACAAGGAATAAAACAGGCAAAAAGAACCGTTCGAATAAACGAAATCAATTACTTTAAAGTTTTAAGAACTTATTTCTCCGATTGACATCGCCTAATTAAAACGATCTTCAGAACCTTTTTTTTAGAGCATTTAGTAAGCTTTCGAATGAACCTTCCGCTTCCCAAGATTGTCAACGGTTTTCGAGATACTAACGAAAGTATACAAAGTTACCAAAACTTTTTATCTCTGTTAATAAAATTTTTTTTTTAACCCTTCCTTAACTCCAAACGTAACAAAAATTTCAACATATTAGTTTTAATGAAAGTAGAACATGCAGAAAATGTTTCAACTGAATCCCAAGATTCTAAGTACCCAAACCAAAAACGGTATTCAAAAACTATTTTTCCAATTTTCTCGAAAACGGTTGAAGCAACCGCCTTGAAATGGTTTCATTCGTTTTCCTAGCCCAAGAAGCCTATAAAACGAGTACTTACAAGCTTATGAACTCAAAAACGTAAGCGTTACGATTTTTTTTTTTTTGCGGGTTCTGCTGGTTAACGAACTTGACATTTCAAATTAGACGAAATATTTTTGTACCAAATTTCATCAAAATCGGACCATTCGTCTTCGACCAAGAGAGCAAACAGACAAATATATATAAATATATATATATATATATATATATACACACAAATTTGAACCACCATCATTTTCGGTTTCTAGGGGTTCTGACGCAAAATTTTCTAGTCGGCACTTCTGGATTGCGTCATGAGATCAACCTTATAAGCGGGGTTCCTCCCTATGGGGAGGGAGGAACCGCGCTAAGAGTCCAACTCGCAGGAATTGAAAATGGTTTGATTTGATTGTGTATATCATTTGTCTATAAATATTGATTCAATACATTGCATGTGTCTCTCGGTATATGCCTCCTATGTACATCGTTTGCATATGAATATTGATTCAATACATTGCATGTGTCTCTCGGTATATGCCTCCTATGTACATCGTTTGCATATAAATATTGATTCAATACATTGCATGTGTCTCTCGGTATATGCCTCCTATGTACATCGTTTGCATATGAATATTGATTCAATACATTGTATGTGTCTCTCGGTATATGCCTCCTATGTACATCGTTTGCATATAAATATTGATTCAATACATTGCATGTGTCTCTCGGTATATACCTCCTGTGTACATTGTTTGCATATGAATATTGATTCAATACATTGCATGTGTCTCTCGGTATATGCCTCCTACGTACATCGTTTGCATATAAATATTGATTCAATATATTTCATGTGTCTCTCAGTAAATGGATTCTATGTATTTCTTTTTCCTAAAATCTTGATTCAATATATTCCATATATGTCCTCTTTATGTATATTCCATGTATTCTGACATTTTTAGGAGTCATGGCGGAAGAAACCAATGAATGGCGGACTGATGCCTTCTAGTTCAGCTGTTAGATCATTGATCTTTTCAGAAATTTTCCATTACTCGGCCCAACCCGATCCGATGCTCCTGAGCTCAGCGGAATGGACACGATTCATACAAAAAGATAGAAATGCAACTGTCCAAATCAAATGTCTATGACCGAAATAATTTTTTTTTTCCTCCAAGCATTTTTTCAACTCCTATTACTCTCTATTTCAGGTTACCATTGACTATTTTCTAAGCACTGCAAGCTGCGAAAAAATATCTTTCTTCTAAATGCGAACATAGGCTTTCTGGGACATGTTTTTATGTGAAAAACCAAATAAAACTAATTTCACACTAATGTCCTTAACAGTTTGCACCAAAAGGTGGAGACATCTTCAGGAATAACTGAATTGTTATAAGAAAAAAGGAATTATTAAAATTAGGAAACTTAAGGAGTTTTGTACTTCTTATTTTGAATAATATATGCTTAGATATCATCAAGAGATCAACATGCAATTCAGTTCCTGCTTATGGGTGTTTTCTGTTCCAGGATCAAAAGTTACAGTGTATAGTTTACTAAAGAGTAACATCTGTTATTTTATATTTATTTTTTCACAGGTATATTAAAATCTACTACCAACTGTATTATATAATTTGATAATTGGAAGCCTTTAAACGGAAAGGAACCAAGCGCCGTTTTTAACGAAATTGAGCTTTTGGTGCTATCTTGTAGAGAATTAGAGAATTTATTTAGTAATAAAAAGCTGGTTAAAATATAATGTTGCCATTAAAGCAAGAAAAAATACAAAAAAAAGTGAAATGGTGTATCCAGTATGCTGTAATAAACAGAAAGGAATCAAGCACCATTTTTATCAATAACTATAAAAATAAACCCCCATTATTATAACAACAGTTTATTTTAATGAGAGAAAATGAATGAAATATTTCAGGTAATAAAGGAATTTTAGACTCATAAAAAACTTTAAACCCAATTCTCTAAAGAATGAACAGATGGCACTTGGTTCCTTTCCGTTTAAAGGCGTCAAATTGGTGTTTATGAATGCATCAGATGTCCTCCATAGCCGATTACCTCCCTTGTTAGAAAGGATTAGATCGATGATCATCCTAAGAGCACCAAACATCTCCGGAAACTAGCTGAGAGAAATAGGGACGAATGAGACGGGGGCAATGATTTTTTTGAGAACAGAAAATATCAATTGATATTACTCACATGTTAAAATAATTATAATGATTTTTGTTTATTTCATGGCACTTTTCTTAGCCTTTTCCCTTCATTTATACCACAGTAACCTGATGGTTATTCAGTCAAGTGGTTGTTACTCATGACTCTAAGAAAGTTATTTATTTGATTTTTCCGAGCCCGCTATATAAGCGATTTGCTCTTCAACAAATAGGGTGCAAGCAAGGATTTTTATGAAGTAAATAACATGAAATACAAAATTGCAACTAAAAAATCAAAACGATACTCTAGAAACATTAAAAAATGGAAAACAAATATGAAATTTAATAAAAAGATCAAAAAGTCCGTCACGCAGGAGCTGCATAACTATGCACTTTCCTCAGAATTTGGGTAGTGTAGATTGCTTTCCAGAACAATTTGCTTAAAATATCCTACATAAATAAAATAAAAACATGAATAGTTCTCTTTTAAATTTGTAATAAGTAACTGATCAATTAATAATTTGCTTCCAGAGTTATGTTTACACATGGTACCTATTACACTTCGTAATAAATACAAAAAACCTCATATTATCGTATTTTGATCTAACGCAGGAACAGGATACAGTCACTCTAGTGGTAGAAAGCGCTCCTTACGGCGGCTTTGTGAACCTACGTCTGACGGGCTTTTCTATTGAAATATATTACAAATTAAACCCCCGCTTTCCGATTGACCGATTCAGCTCATTTCTACAACACTTCTTTCTCATGAGTTACCCACGACGTATACCGCGTTTCGTTACAATACAGCAGAAATTACGACCGGTATGACTATATTAAGAATTTGGGTCAGGAGTAAACCCCCCCCTTCTAATAAACCGATTTAGTTTATTTTTACAACACATATTTACCTGTAGATTACCACTACGAATGCCGAGTTTCTTCGAAATATATCAAAAATCACTGCTGGTAGTGGTGAATTGGTATTGTGGGTCCGGAGTAAACCCCCCCTCCTAATGAACCGATTTAGTTTATTTTTACAACAGTTATTTACCTGTGGATTACCACTACGAATACCGAGTTCCGTTGAAATATACCAAAAATCGCGGCTGGTAGTGGCGAATTGGTATTGTGGGTCCGGTGTAAACCCCCCCCCCTTCTAATGAACCGATTTAGTTCATTTTTATATCTCACTTTTCTCTTTATATTACCAATACGAATACCAAGTTTCGTTGAAATATAACAAATATTACGGCTGACATAGTCAAATTAGTGTTTTGGGTTCGGGGTAAACCCCCCCTTCCGGTGGACCGACTTTGGTGGTTAACGAACTCGTTCAATCGTTAGCTAATTGAATGCTATATACCAAGTTTCGTGACGAAAAAACAAAAACTCTGGCCGCTATCGTGTTAACAGACACATATATATATATATATATATATATATATATATATATATATATATATATGTATATATATAGATATAGATATAGATATATATAAATTTTAACGGGGGTCATTTTCGGTGTCTACTAGGTAGGATCCATAAAGATTTGAAGAAATTTTTCAAAAATTCCGTCATGAGTCCAACCTCAATAGCTACTTTCCTTCGGAGGAAAGTGCTAATATAAAGTCTAAGATTGTAAAAAATTAATATATAAAAAACTAATAAATGTTTTTCGCTTTCGTCTGCACATATAAAATTAAAAAACTCAAAAAATCATGGTGTGTGTGTGTACTTCTGTTATATGTGTTCGTATAAATGTATACTTGTTAGAAACTGTAGACTAGTGTCTATGTGTGGACTACCATCCGTCAACAGTTCATTCATGACAGGTGATATGTTCACATTTTGTCGTGTTCTGCAGTCCGTTAATAACTGTTTTACTGTTAAAGTCGTATTACATTGTCTACACAGTGGTATGCCTTGTTTTGTCATCAAGTGAGGGTGGCTTAGTGGAGTATGTCCAATTCGAAGTCTTGTAAGGACTACTTCTTCTCTCCGGCAGCTTCTGCAGGTGGCGCTCCATTGTTTTATGATTGGATTTATCTAAGAAAGTTGCAACTTTTGTCTTTAGCTATTCGTGAATTAGAGAAAGTAAAAATAAATTACTGACAGTGATTTGGAAATTCCACCCATCACACTTTTGACCTTCTTAAAGAACAAAGATAACATCACAAAGACTGTGGTAAGTCTAATTTTAGATACTGTCAGAAAATAACGCAGTACACATATGTTAAAGCAGAGATGGGCATAATTTTATTTATAAATAAAAATACGATTTTATTCGTACTTTATACATTTGTGAATACGAATATAAATAAATTCGTACTTCATATATTTGTGAATAAGAATATAAATAAATTCGTATTCATAAGTGTGAATACGAATTTATTTTTATTCACATATATTAAATATAAAAATACAAATAAAATTTTATTCGCAAATTTTTCTGCGAATAAAAATAAATTCACAGAAAAAATTGTAAATAATCACAAAAAATGTGAATATTTACAAAAAATCAAGCGATTAGAAAAAAAATCACATTAAAATATACGAATAAAAATTTATTCACATTATAATTTGTGAATAAAAATTTATTCACATTATAATTTGTGAATACAAATTTATTCACAATAAAATTCGCAAATAAATCATGAATTTATTCGTATTAAGATGATATTACGAAAGTTACTGAAGGTGATTTTTTTTTTTTTTTTAAGGCATTTAACGTCTAGGTTATTAGCGCCTAGATTTTTTGTTTACCCCGAGTCCGCCGCGGGTACACCCAGCCATGCTGCAGGGACACAGTTTGTCATCTGTACCTCCATCAAAAAAAAAAAAAAAAAAAAAAAATCACCTTCAATAACTTTTGTAATATCATCTTAATACGAGGAAATTCATAATTTATTTGCGAATTTTATTGTGAATAAATTTTTATTCACAAATTATAATGTGAATAAATTTTTATTCGTATATTTTAATGTGATTTTTTTTGTAATCACTTGATTTTTTGTAAATATTCACATTTTTTGTGATTATTTACAATTTTTTCCGTGAATTTATTTTTATTCGCAGAAAAATTTGTGAATAAAATTTTATTTGTATTTTTATATTTAATATATGTGAATAAAAATAAATTCGTATTCACACTTATGAATACGAATTTATTTATATTCGTATTCACAAATATATGAAGTACGAATTTATTTATATTCGTATTCACAAATGTATAAAGTACGAATAAATTCGTATTTTTATTTATAAATAAAATTATGCCCATCTCTGTGTTAAAGTGTGTTGGTTCCAGAAGCTAGATAAAAAAACGTCCCTTTTAATCGACAGGTCTCGGATAGGTTATTATTATATCCGACACCAGAGATATATTTCCTGCGAGAAGTATCAGATGTAAACGCACCCTTATTTCTTCCGATAGAAATATATTTCTCAGTCATAAATTGTTAACAGTTTATATTATGGTACGTTATCACCTGATAGTTATTGCAGGATATTTATGTCAGGCAGAAATTTTAACTAATGTAAAATTTAAATAATTGATATCTTATATACAGGGTGGCACAGATAAGCGGACCACAAGAGAAGTAACTACTAAACGGTTTGAGATATCAACATTTTTCAAAGGAGCAAGGTTTTCGTCGAGATCTATAAAATGGTGCTCTTGGAAATGAGAAAATTGCACTTCTAAGGGCTCAAGTAGGCTTTTGAAAGAAAGGGTTTCCTCTTTACCCATATTTTGCATTATATTTTTAAAATTTCTAACAAAACAAGGAAGAAACGTGCAAACGGGGTATCGATGCGTCAAGTAGTTCTCTGTAAAGATACGTTTTCATTTGTAAGAATTCATCATATGAAATTCCAATAACAGGCACTTGAATTTATTTAAATCGTTTTTTTGTTAAGGGAGGCCTAATTCAGCTTAGGAGAATGTGCTCAGCATTAAAAATTGTATTTATTGCACACAAAAAAAATAATAATAAATTCATTCATTATTTGTGATCTGTAATTGTGGCAACTCTTATACCTAAAGCTCCAATTTTTATGTATTTTCTTTTTTAGTTTACACTAATGGGAATCGAGTGCTGAACGCATTATCCTTTGCTGAATTGCCCCTCCTTTAACAAAAATAATATTTAAATAAATTCAAGTGCCTTTTTTTGGAATTTCAGATGAGCCCTTAGAACTGTTTTTGGTATTCCCTATTTTCAGAAGTTTTTATCTATTTATTAATTTTTTTTTTAAATTCATTGAACGAAATCATATGAATTCGAAGGTGAGGAGCTAGAAGGCTTAGGGTGGAGGGCATTCCCAGTACAGGTATCGCCCAGTGTACCCTCGTCATCTGTAACTTCCTTTCTAGGGTCATAAAGATAAGCCTCCAAACAACTGTAGGAATGTAGGATTTCTAATTTTTGCCAGTATCAGAACAGCCGCTCTTTACATAACACAGTGGTACAGACGTACCGGTTTATACTAGTTCCACTCCACACGGTGGTAGTACTTGGTGTATGCCACAGCGGATTGCTCATTATAATCTTATTTTATACGTATAGGTAAATAGGTACCTAAAAAAAGTTTATTTGTGTATAAGTGTTGCGTTATTGGGATTAGAATAAAATATTTTATTAACAGATATGAAATGGTTTGGAATCTTCGTATATTGTCCTTTTTTTTTTTCTTTTATGGTGCATCGAAATCTGAGTCATTAGCACCATTTTTTCCTTATGAGCTTATATAATACTTAGATTTAGCTAGCAACAATATTTTACACCGCAATTAAAGTGATTTGCTCTTCTTATAAACATAATATTTATATTATAATATAAACATAATACATTAATTTGTCTGCCAAAAAAAAAGTCCGACCCGCAGGAACTGCTTCATCTTAGCGCGGTTCCGTTCTTATCTCAAGTGCGATTAGTGAAGGAATATAGCAGCTATCGGTAGGTATTAGCACCATTTTCCCCCCTTAATATCTTCAAAACAGTTAAGAAATCGTGGGAAGTACGATATAACCATTCAAAAGCTTACTAAATTCTCTAAAAAAAAGATTCTGAAGCAAATTTCGATGGGGCAATGTCAGTCGGAGAAGTAAGTGCTTAAAACTACGAAAGTGTTAGTTTTGTTATTTTAAACGGGTTTTTGTCACTGTTTACCTCACTTTTGTTTTTTAAGTTTATATAACGGTGGAATGAGTATTTCATTAAAGCTGAGAAAATAAGAATCATATTGGTAATAGAGTTTTCCTAGAGTGAGCGTCGCGATGACGGGAGAGTCCCATCCGCTCAGAAAACTGCCAGTTTCCGTATGTGGCTCTTTAAGCTTCCTTCTCTTTGAGATTTTATTTTATATTTTTAACGAAAGATCAAAACCTACCAATAGCAGCTACTATTCCTTTCCTAATCGCACTTCGGATAAGAACGGAACCGCGCTAAGATGATGCAGTTCCTGCGTGTCGGACTTTTTGTCTGTTTTCTATAGAACCTTTAGAACGGTATATGTCTGGAACGGAGTGAGATACAAATGTGCGTTTGGTGGTATTATACCATTTTTTGTCTAGTTTTACCATCATTAACTTGCGATAAACATTGTACATGTACTATCTCTGTAAGTGTTCAAGTAGCCGTACCTTGCTAATACATGAACAACATGTATTTGTAAATATACATGAACAACATGTATTTGAGCCAATGTTATGTAAATGTCCTATTTTTTGTTCCCATTAACATAAATGTAAGTCGAATTATAACCTCGATAAATTGATGTTCTGTAGCTAAGTCGAACATTTTTTCGAGGTCCCTTGAACCAGTGGCGTAATAGTTTTTGACGGCCCCCCCCCCCCGCAAAACTGTTTTCAGGGCCCCCTCCCCAGACTTTAGATCACACCCGTCACAGTACTACTACGAAGTACCCGATCTGATCGCGTAGTACTGAACTTTACATTACGTTAATTTAACATTGACAGAAAATTCAAAAAATGTCATAAATGTTTTGAATCGGGGCCCCTATTCGTTGGGGCACCACGCACTGCAGGCCCTGCGGTACCGGCTGTTACGCCACTGCCTTGAACATAGACTTACCGAGAGTTGAATGTATTAGTAGTTTGAGCAACAAAAATTACCAATTGTTGATCCTTTGGGTAAATATTTCCCAATTTTGAGTTGAGAGTTAGAAAATTTATAAAAACCTGGAAATTTGGTCAATTTTTAGTCGAACCTATTTCTCTAAGTTCACTTATTAGCCCGGCCTACCGGAACATGGTTTTTGGAGCGAAATTCGCGCGAAAGAAATCGTTGCGCTCACTTCATATGCATGCAAGTACTCGTTTGATAGGCTTCTTGGCATAAATAAAACCATTTTTAAGGCGATAGCTTTAACCGTTTTAAAGAAAATTGGAAAAATATTTGTTGATTAACGTTTTTGGTTTGGGTACTTACAATCATGGGATTCAGTTGAAACATTTTCTGCATATACGAATTTCATCAAAACTAATATGTTGAAATTTTGGTTACGCTTGGAGTTAAGGAAGGGTTCGAATAAAATATTTCATTAACAGACATGAAAAGTTTTAGTAACTTTGTATACTTTCGTTAATTTTTTTTTCTTTTTTTACGGCGCATCTACATCTAGGTCATTAGCGCCGACATCCAGGGTGCAGCGAGGAATATTCCCAGCGAGCCCTGAGATGAGAAAATTCCTGCCGGAGGTGGAAATCGAACCCACCATCTCCCGCTTATGAATCCAAGGCGCTAGCCACTAGACCACGGGAGACCCCACTTTCGTTAATATTCCAAAAACGGTTGACAATCTTAGGAAGTGGAAGGTTACCATTCAAAAGCTTACTAAATGCTCTACAAAAAAGGTTCTGAAGAAAGTTTTGATTAGGCGATGTCAATCGGAGAAATAAGTGCTTAAAACTAAAACTTAAATTGATTTCGTTTATTCGAACGGTTCTTTTTGTCTGTTTTTATTCCTTGTTATTTTTTAATTGCTTATAGTTGGATAATGTATTTGACAATAAAACAGGTTAAGTAAAATAAGAAAAACAATTTATTGTTAGAAATATAGATTTCCAAGATTCGAAGACCTTGTAACTAGCGGGGGCCTTTCTGGGGTTGGCCGACCCATCCAGGTAAGATCATAAATCAAGACCTTGCAAGAAAAGTGGAACCAAAATAATAACTGTTTCTATTTTAATCTTTCCAAATTAGACTAGGGATAAGAACGGAACCGCGCTAAGATGATGCAGTTCCTGCGAGTCGGACTTTTAATATTGTAACTAATAATATAAATTCAGTTTACAAAACGATTATTAACATATTAACTTATTCAATTTACATTCAAAACTGTTTAAACAGAAACCAATATGTAACTTACTACAACTGTAGCTCTGAGGACATTAATAAGGAGTTTCTTGAACACATCGGCTGCGTCTGGCCCACAGATCAGAGCAGTTTTTATCATGTAACAGTCCACAATATTTTCATATGCCCTGTATAAACAAATTACAATGGTGCGTTAAATACATTAAAACAGCCCTAGAAAATGTATAATATAGTTTAAAAAATCCATGAATTAATTCCTCACAAGATTAAGTGAAACAAATAATTATAAAACAGTACAAAGTAATCCTTGCAGTAGTATATTATAAAAAAATGAGAATATTAAAAATATATATTAAAATAAATATAATTCCCAAAATCATGTAGAAATTGCATATTAAAAACACAGTCACGCACATAGGAGACAAAATCGAACTGACAAACGTTCAAATAGAAGATTATTTGCTTAAAAATAACTACCTAGTGGAGGAAAAAATACAAATCAATATGCTGACATTGTAATGAAATTTTGTCAAAAAAAGTCATATTTTTTCTGGATACAAAAATATGTGAGAAGTAACAATTCCACGCGGCTTAAAGGAACATACATAGTGTCCAAGTTACACTAATTAAAACACACCCACTTATACTCCAAAAATGAAATATAAAAATTATTTAATCTATACACGTTGGATTCCAGATCCTCTACCGTTCCTAAGCCCATCGAGTGTTTAATTAATTTAAGTTCCTGTAAAAAAGTAAACCAGGCAGCAGGAGCATAGTACTGACCACACTTCATAGTTTGTCATATGGTCAAGATTCATATACCTCTACATTATCTGCCCCTCTGGGACTTCCTGGCCTGTTATGAGATTGACCGATCTGATCCACGTAATTCAAATGTTATAAGCTTTTTTTTTTAATTTTTGATTGGCTTATCTGTATTTAAGATGATATGAATGTATTATAAGTTTATTGTATCCCGTAAAATCACGTGTCTGTCTGTTTGTCCCTTTGTCTGTTTGTTCCTTATACAAATCCACAACGTTTGACCAAACTTGGAATACTGGTAGGTCCTTGATAAGGGAAGTCTCGTAGGCTAAGTCAAAAACCTCTACCAGCTGTCTGCCTGTATGTTTGTTCCATATAGAAATCCACACCGTTTGACCGATTTTGACCAAACGTGGCACACAGGTAGGTCTTGACAAGGGGAGTGCCATAGGCAAGGTTAAAATCGTCTATGACTCATAGTTCGGAGATCACGAGTTCGAAACAATGAAACCAAATAGTAACAGATTTGCGTTATTAGATTTTTATATTAATTATTTGGTTTATAATTTATTTTTGCTTTTATAGATGCAGAAGCAGAAGATTTTTGCTTTCTGTAGCATAGCACGCCGGGTAACAGCTATTACTAATAAATACAAATATACATGACTAATATTCATTTACTAATAGAATATTTTGGTTTTATATGGTTTTGTATATTAGCTATCCACCTCTCCCCTGGACTTCGTTAACGTTTTTGTTATTTCATGAATTATCTGTACTTTGGGCCCGAGGTACAATTAACACTGTTTTGACTTGTTTGATTTTCTTTGTTCCCAGGCTTGATTTATTACAATTCATTTGTTCAGTAAAACAAACAAGATATATTACAATAAAGTATATTTTATGAGAAACAAAATGTATCTTATATGCAAAGCATTGGAAAAATATTATTTATTAGCACAGATCTATTTCTTCAAAACTACATTCATATATTCATTGCACAAATAGATAACTATACCAGCAATCATTATAAAACAATAGTCTATCACTATGTAATACATCATTTTAAACAAATTACTCACTTACATAGCCTCGTTCTGTTTGTATCTTCTGCCCAGTCCTTTGGTCCATTACAGTTGTCAACTTCATTATAGAGTTTTTTGAAACAGTTCGAATGGTGTTCAAAAGCTAAACGAATAATAAAAATTATAAACTATATTAAAAAATATATATAACTGGTATATATAACTGGTGTATACAAGTTTTACATACAATTCCTGAATTTTTGGTTGAGACAGAGATTCTGATACAGACAATTAACCCCTTCCAAAAGCTTCGTGTACAGTCTCTGCTGTGGAGTGACATAGCATGACTTCAAGTAGCCATAAGCTCCTTCTAGCCTCTTACCAACTTTCCTAAAGAATGGATAAGTTGTCAAATTATATGTTTATATAAATTATATTGATTAAAAGAAGTCAATGGATGGTTGGGATTCGACTAGGAGGAAAAAACGTCAGACCTTCAGGAAGAAATCTATATTGGACGTTTCGACTGCACTTTGGCAGCCTTCTTCAGCTAAAAATAAATACGTAAAACAATATATTCTATTTTTGAAAATAATTTATATTCCATATGTGAAAAATATATTTTTTTTCTCTTATGATATAAAATTTTAATGATGTTACTTGTGTGCCCATGCGGCCAGTTGTTTCTGTTTACTGTTAGCTTATGTATTTCTGCATTTTGTTTACCTTTACACCTTTGTTAATAGTTTCACTTTTTCTTACTAACAACCACATTTTGTATAATAACTAAAGTTCAATTTTAAAAATAAGATTGGCTCAAAATTTATTGTTATGATGTTTTAAAAAACGCTCATTACTGGCTGATTATTCTTACTTGTGATTTGTGTAACTTTATTTTTAGTTGAAGAAGGCTGCGAAGTACAGCCGAAACGTCCAATATAGATTTCTACCTGAAGATCTGACGTTTTTTCTCCAGGCCCAATCCCAACCATCTGTTGACTTGGTATCACCGCAAAGGCTGACAATCTCCATCTCAATTATATTGATAATAATCAAATCTAAATGATTCGGCGCTGCATAAATTACTTAGGTGGCAGATTATAAAGGATTATATCAGTACCTTACTCACTGGATCGCGTTTCGGTGACTGCCTTCATGGGTAGCCACCGAGCTTTAGGGTGCACCTACACTGGACTCGTTCCGATCCGATCCAATAGCCACCGACTATAGGAAAAAAAACAAACACATGCATCTCAATGGAGGTGCCTACATTGGTACCGACCTGATCCAATCCGGCGGCCACCGATTCTTGCCATTCAAACATGTTTGTTTCTAGACCGATTTCGGACCGACGAAGGAAAAATGGCGCCAACCCACATATTGTGTTTCAAAAAGGTCTACAGGTTCTAAATCTTAACTGATTCCAATGCATTTTTTTTTTGTTTTTTGTTTTTTTTTTTTTTTTTTTTATCAAAGGAAAAGACATTTAGAACAACTTTGTCAATTCACATTTTTGTTTTTTGTTTCCCTTGTTTATTAAATTGCGTGGAAAGATGTTTTTAACCATCCAGCGTTCCAATGTTTACAACCATCTAATGTTTATAACCTTCCAATGCTTATAACCGTCTAGTTACCTTTCTTATAAATAATTTTAAAATATGAATACCAATAATTCTCTTACCTCCAACATTCAACCTAATGGAAGGTTTCTATGCTTATTAGGTGGCATTTCTTAAATTAATCACTCATTTTCACTTCACTACGAGGTTATTACTGACGAGCTGTGACTAAATCGGATCGGGTCGAGACTAATGTAGGCACTCATTGCGGCCGTTGTCAATCAAACGAAATCTGATCGGATCGGATCGGTAGAAATACAGGTCTAATGTAGGTGCAGCCTTACAGTGTGACTTCTCCCCAGAGCAACTGTGGTCACTTGCCGAAAAGTTACGTCCTAATTAGTGAGTACAGTACTTATAAACACTTATTTCATTGTATTCTTGTCTATGCACACTTTTCGCTGAGTCGAAAGGGTTAGTAAAAGGCGGGGATGGAATTTTAGGTCCTAACTGGCTAGGCACCACCCTCTGCCGTTTCCAGCTTCTGTGAAGGACATACTTGTACAAGATGTACAACTTGTTATAACAACAAGTTAACAACTTGTACACTTGTTAAAAGATGAGTCTGAATCGGTTCATTCAGAGTGGGAGTTTAATTTTCCCGTTATTTTACTGTCCTGCTAAAGAGGTCCAGTAGAAGTTGATTGATTCCAGAACAAAATTGAACTAATTGAGTCAGCTGTTACAAAAATCAGTCAGCGATCCGATAGAATTTTATTACATGTATAGAAATAAAAAATTTCGCATGCTGTGAGGTGTGTACTCTAGTAGTTTTGCAGTGATTGTAAAGAACTGACTGAGTCCGCGCATACTACAATGTTATTATGTTCTGTGTCTGGAAGGCTGTTCAGCTGAATAAGTGCTTGTTTCATCTGGATATTTCGTGGAGTAGCATTTTTCACCATTGATATTATCTACAACAAATATAAAAGAGTAACACTATTTGTATTATTTCGATACCTATAGATTATTTTATGCAAATATTTTAGGATTGCGGTGTAATCTGACGTTCCTTCTGAGAAATGTGGTTAGTTATGTAGCTCCTGCGTGTTGGACTGTTTATAGGTTGTATTCTTGAGGCTTATATTGAGTATATCTCTAAACCTTTTCCGAATTGAACAAATTACTCTCTTTTTAAAACTATAATCTTTCTAGGAGACTAAAAAAATTGGAATACTTGCCGAATGTTTTTCTAAAGGACTATAATAAATAGGTAGGTTGAACGCCCTGGAAAAACAAAATAATCGACAACTCAGCAAAAGTCCATTTTTACAGCAACTTCTGCAGGCCCCGTCCATTGCTGAGTCGGCATTTTATTTTTATGGGAATCATCTTTTGTCATAGACAATCTGACTATTACCTACCGCGCTGTTACAGACTAACGCTTCTCAATATTTTTGACAATTTCCCATTCATTATTTTCTTAAACATCTGTTTTAAGCTCAATGAATTTGTTAATGGAATTACTGTTTGCTTCTTTATTTCTAAAAGACACAATTTACAAGTTTAGTCTATTTGGGAATTTGATATTCAGTCAGCTCATTAAAACCAATACATGTTACATACTATGCACACCCTTTGGAAACCAAAATGATTAAAATGAAATTATTCGATTCCAAAATTTAAACAAGCACGTTTCACTGGTAAGGGCACTTGGACATTACACGAAGCACAGACATTGACATACAAGCCAAATTGACAACCTCACTCCAGAATATAGAAACAAGTAAAGGAACTTTCGGCAATCTAACGACATATTATAGGAACCAAATATTAATTCAGTGACAGAATGGTACAACACTAACAACAATAATCTGCGACAAACTAAACAAACAGGGGCAGAATGGCCATCCCGCAGAAGAGCGAACCGCCGAGAAGAGGTAGTTTTAACTAGACTCCGAATAGGCTATTCTACGCTTACTCGCGGACATGTAATGCCTCAACAAGACGCACACTCCTTACCATAAGACATGTACTAACAGAATGCCTAAGAAGAGAACAATTACACATATCTACTGACCTTAAAGTAATTTTGACAGATAGTAGCCATTACTTGAATCAGATATATTAGTCGGAGAGCTGGCAACGCACTTTCCATGAAGTGTTTTATGCACCCTGAAATTTTGCTATAATGTACCACTTGGGTAGATAAGAAGGTAAGTATGTGTTACCTGGACATACCTTGGAGCACCAGGTACCGAAAATAGTGTTTTATCCAGAAGCCAACTATTATTAATGAAAAAAATTACAAATTAAGGCAATTTTAAAATTAATAATAAATAAGGCAGGCACTTTTAAGGGGGTTAAAATGTAAATTTTAAAAAAACAACAAAGTACATAGTTTTTATTTTTAATATTAAATGAAGTGCTTTATTCACGCTGCGATTTAAACAGCGTCAAACATATTTGAAAATAATTGCAAAAGGGCAGACACTTTTGTGGGGTATAATTATCAGGAATGTTGCCTATGATAGACTGCAATACACTGCGTGTAACCGTAAGAGTGCATGAGACGACCGCGCAGTGTTGGTTGTTTTCTGTGCTCTCATTGGTTCTTGCTCACATGATCTTGTACAGCTGTTCCGGTCTTTTTTTTTTTTTTTTTTTTTTTTTACGTGTTATACCCCTTAAAAGTGTCTGCCATATTTATTTTTCATTCTAAAATTGTCTTAATTTTACATTAATAATAGTTGGCTTCTGAATAAAACTCAATTTTTGGGAAATATTTTTTTGTACTTTTCCCCTATGCGCAGAACCTGGTGTTCCAAGGTACGTCCAGGAAACACATATATACCTTCTTATATATCCAATATGTACATTATAGCAAAATTTCAAGATGCATAAAACACTTGAAAAGTGCGTTGCTGGCTCTCGGACTATATAATCATTTACATAGAACACATATATACATCACAAGCTTTAACGATATTTTGAAAACATAATAATATCATGTTTACTCTTTCATTTTTGTCAATCTTTTTTTTTTATATATATTTTGATTTTATTATTTTTTTTTTTTCTATTTTTGTTATAGAAGCTGTTATCGCCATGTCTACTGGAACTTTAATTCATATAGCTGTGAAGGAGAGCCATACTTATATCTGACGACACACATAGAAAAGCATCGCCTCCTAGCACAACATATGTTATCTAACACAAAGCAAATCATAATATCCATCCAAGGCAATAGCTATGTTGCCATCAATCATATCCATTATGGATTACAGGAGAAAATACAATAGCACACCTACTTACTGAATACAGGATTCTGAAGCCACTGAAAATACAATAGCACACCTACTTACTGAATGCAGGATTCTGAAGCCACTGAAAATACAATAGCACACCTACTTACTGAATGCAGGATTCTGAAGCCACTGAAAATACAATAGCACACCTACTTACTGAATACAGGATTCTGAAGCCACTGAAAATACAATAGCACACCTACTTACTGAATACAGGATTCTGAAGCCACTGAAAAGGAGCAACCCCACCGCTAATAATCAAGAATTACCATCCACCCAACTTTTTGATGTCTTATCCCCCAACACCCAAGAACAGCTAAATGCCTTTAGCCACCAGACTCTCCGATGCCTACAAGCTAGGAAGACTTTTCTAGGCTGAAATCAGTGCCAACCTTCAAAGTGTTCCCTTATTTTCTATTTTATTTATCATAATAAGTCATTTGTACATTTATAAATCTTCTTCGAAGCTGACGTTTCCGTATAGATTAAATAATTTGCTAATCGCCTCCGCAGCGGTTCAGCAATAAATATTTTAATGTCTGGTGGAAATTAAAACAGCCTGTCACGCAAGAGTTGCTTAACTAAGCACATTCCTCTGCAACGAGGTTCGATTGCGCAGCATTACTGAATTTCATGCTTAAAATAAACTATACAAATAGAATATAAACATAATTAGTTTGACTTTTTTATATTTGTAATAAACAGCTCAAATTAATCATTTGAAACATTTTTGCTTTAATTTTGGTATGGATAAAATCCAAACTTCTAATGGAGCTATTTTTTTTTCAGGAACACTTGTTCCTAATTTTTTGTGAATGATACCGAGTTCAGTTTCATTATAACAGCCGACAGTAACTTTTGTACACTTTTTTTTTTCATTTATATTAACAGATAATTTTCAACGGCCCTGGAGACGTCTAATTAAGGGTTTAATTGTTTGGCCCGGGAAGTTTACTATATGTTTTTGGGGTCGCTAAATCCGAATCCGTGATCAGAAAAAACCCAGAACCTCTTGACATAAGCCTACCCCCCCCCCATTCTCATAATTCAGGATATTTTACACTAAAATCTTATTATTCAAGTACTGCCTTTCAGAGCTCAAATATTTTTTGAGACCAGAATAAACTCTACTAATGACACACACACACACACACACACACACACACACACACACACACACACACACATATATATATATATATATATATATATATATATATATATATATATATATATATATATATATATATATATACACCCAGCGTCAAAATGATAGACACACCCTTAAAATTTCGAAAACTGAATATAATATGTTTCAAATCGTGGTTCAATATTTTTTTATAAGTTATTTCCAATGTATATAGTTGTAAAAAATGTAATTTATAGTTTACCTCTGTGCTATATCAAGAGATAAATAAATAACTGATAATGTTGTTATTCTGGTGCGTCAAAATGATAGACACACTTGTTGTTATTTACAAACCTTTAATTTTCTAACGGTTGATAAGGCATTTTTAGACCTTAACCCTTGAAAAGCATTAAGATTTGATATTTTCCATTTCTCCTGTGGTCAATGTCAACGACAACAGTTGAGAATTTTCCAGTTAAAGAATAAGAAAAAAAGAAGTGGTTGTCTCGAGAAGAGTGACGTTTAATTTCTTTGCTACACAAGGATGGGATGGGTTTTAGGGAGATTCCAAGTCACATAAAACTAATTTTATCGAATCTAGCCCGTTCGAAGAGCCTTACGGTACCCATTGCTCAACTGGAAGACAACCAACTCTATCAATGACAGAGAAACAATTGTTCTAAGACTCACATCACACTCATGCAAAACAGTCAAAGCAAAGGCAGAGGAAGCCTGTGTTTATATCTAGTCTAGGAATGTGCATGGATTACTGGAAAGATCAACAAACATAGTGAGAAAAGAAGTAACGCGAAACCTCTTTCATCATAAAATATATTTTGCAGAAAACGTTATCTTGAGGACCGATTAATGGAGGAAAGTTTCTTTTTCTGATGAGAAAACATTTGATTTGGATGGACTTGATGGTTTTCCTTTTCATTTTCATGATTTAAGAAAAGTAGAAGATATATTACCCCGGCGGCAAGTGGGTGGAGGAAATGTTATGGTTTGGGCAAATATTAGGTAGGTACTAGAAGAAAGGCTACTTGGTGTTTATTTCTAAGAGAATATATTCACATGAGTATCAAAACAAATTAGAAGAATAAAAAAACACTTTTAATGAGATGGCAGAAGATTCATCTGCATTTCAGCAAGACAATGATCCAATTCATTCGGTACGAATTATTAAGGAATGGTTCATCCGAAAGAATGGCTATTTTTCCAGACCTTAATATTATTAAAAATGCCTAGGGAATTCTCGCAAGAAGAGTATATAGCGAGGCAAAACAATTTTCCACAATCGATGAGCTAAAAAGTAAAAATCTAGCTTCGAGGGATTACATACCTCAAGAAACATTAAACAATTATTTTATTCAATTCGAAATTGAATTTTTTAAGTAATAAAAAGAGATGGAAAAGCCACAGAATTTTAAATTCCTCTTTTATTATTTTTTTCTTCCAGTGTGTTTATCATTTTGACGCACCTAGAATCCGTTTTTAAGCATTTTTATTTTATATACATTTTGTAATGGGTTATAATACTAATTGGCATTGCCAGATAAGTCTAAGATAAGTTAAAAATAATTGAATTCGTATTGGTTTGTTGATCTATTCAAATAGAAAGTCAAAAATAGTATTTTTCATAGTGTGTCTAAAATTTTGACGCTGAGTGTATATATATATAAACAAGTACCGCTTGCCCAATCCCACTCTTTGCCGCAAGATATGGTTTGCTATAATTTATCATATCGCGCTAGTATTTCTAAATTGACACGACTTAAAATAAAACTCCACTGCAAATGTGACACTCTTGCCTATGTATGCCTTAGCATTAAGACAGGAAGAGTGATACAAGTGCCCTCTGGTGCACAAGCTACTAAAGCTACGTACATGCAGTTTTGATGGTTGATAAAGACATATTTACCAAGTCTTTCATAGTCATAACTGAAAAACACCGATTTTTGAGTTGTGTCACTTTAGAAATGCTAGTGCGATATACTAGTTTTTAAAAAAAAAAACGGTAAACAAACACGCATAAACCGTCTACGCTCTGCCTATGTCTCCCATGTTAAAAAATGAATGTTTGAGGCACTATATCTCGAAACGAGTACCGCTAGGAGGGTCAAATTTTTTGGATAATTATTATTATTATTTGTAGATTTGTATAATGAATAAACAGACAGACAAACAGCTGCTAGACGATTGTGACCCAGCCTAGTGCACTCCCCGGATCAAGACCTACCTTTGTGCCAAGTTTGCTCAAAATCGGTCAAACGGTGTGGATTTGTATAATGAACAAACAGACAGACAAAAACTTGATTTTTATATATGAGGCGATAACTTTCATGCCCACTTTGTCCTTTTTGTCATCAAATTAATTTATTTTCTAAAAACCTTTTTTCCCCTTTACAGTAAAAACTTTTTTTTAGGGGGGGGGATTCATTAAATCTCACGAAAAATAAGGAAATGAATGTTAGCGTGGCCTCGTAAATATAAATATTTATTTCCTAAAGGAATTATAATAGGTTAGACGTTTTTTGTGTCCCCTGAATAATTTTATGATTTGATTGTTCCCGGTTTCAGCAAAGAAATTTCTATTTAATTTTTGTATTAACTTGTAGTTACATACAAATATTTACTCTAGCATCAAAATAAACAAAATTAAATTGTTGAACGTTTTTCAATGAAACAGGGGTATAATTAAAATATAATAACAGACAACTAAATTGTTATTATTCCAAGGATATGTTTTTGGGGGTAATGTACTTTATTTCTCAACAATTGTAAGAGATGTTTGTCTTCCCGACCCCGCCCAAGAACAGACCCCACGAAAATATAAACTGTTATGTAAACCGATATCCTACAATTATTATAAACTAGCTGTTCCTTCCCGTATTTTCTGTCGGTATTTTGAATACCGAATTATACAAACTCCATTCATCTAATATATAAATACCGGAGACCGGGTAGCCGTGAGCGTTAAGGCGTGAGCACTTATCACTCCGTGCCAAAGGTCGTGGGTTCGATTCCCACTAGAGGTGGTGGCTTTTCTTTCAAAAAAGAAAAGGCATCAGCCCTATCCTGGATAGAAAAGGGTGGTAACCAGTAGATAGCCCGTCCCAAAATTCGTAGTTAATAATAATGGACGTTAAAATTTAAATAAAAAAAAAGAATATATGAATCTAATTTTAGCAGATTTCTTCTCTCCACATAGCTAGGAGAAATTCTGGTTGGACGCCATTGATTCTGTCAACGCAGAAAGGTTGAGATAAACCGCGGTAAGTCAGAAATGACAATGAGAAAGTTGGATTACCTACCAGAAAAGTATTTTTGAAAATTTCAGATGAAAAGAAAACAAGGAATTCAGATTTTCGGGAAAATCTATAATTTGGACAATTATCGAAACTTAAAATGAAGACATTTATGATCAATTAAGAACCAGGCCGATATTTGTCCTTCAATTTTAATCCTGTAGTATAAAACAAAATCAGACATATAGCGACGGTTTTCGCTGATTGATGATAGTAATCAGCCCAAAATCTATTATATAAGGAAATATTGTAGTTATTAGGCAAAAACAAATTCAAAGTATTTTATATACTATACGCTAACTAATGCTGTATTTTTGTATGTTATATCTTTGATATTGGCGACTTGACAATATGAAAGGCAGGGAAATTAATCAATTAATTAATTCCTCTCAAACAATTCATAAATAAGAACAGTAAGCAATACAGTAGAACTTGGATTATGCAAACCCATAGGGACAGATAAGAAAGCTCGAATTACAAAAATGTTTAAAAATAAAGGGCTAAGAAATCGATTTTCACAGAGTTTTTAATTTTAAAAAAATACATACATTTTATTTAAAGAAAACCCAAAAATTGCACAAATTGATGATTAAGTGCGTAAGTAATAAATTTCTTTCCAAAAAACTAAAAATAAAAGTAAATGAATGGGAAAAATCGCCTGGAAGTGTTAAAACAAAATTTAAAAAAAGTCCGACTCGCAGGAACTGCGTCATCTTAGCGCGGTTCCAGTTTTTTTTTTTTTTTTTTTTTTTTTTTTTTTTTTTTTTTTTTTTTTTTTTTTTTTTTTTTACGGCACATCTACATCTAGGTCATTAGCGCCGACATCCAGGGTGTAGCGAGGAATTTCACCAGCGAGCCGTGGGATGATAAAATTCCTGCCGGAGGTTATCCCACCATCTCCCGCTTATGAATCCAAGGCGCTAGCCATTAGACCACGGGAGACCCCGGTTCCTGTTCCCTATTCTCATTTGAAAAGCATAGAATAGAAACAGATAATATTTTCCTCGGCCTTTGTTGAAAGGGTTTTATGGCTATACCTGGGGGTCAGGTCCGCAAGACCCTAGAATCCTCTTCTACCGATACTTCATTTCATACGTTTCAATGAATTGGAAAATATCAAATATTTTCACACATTCCTGTGTTCTTTTACTATAGTAATAATTCTACAGATAAAATCAATTGAAAAATAAAATAAAAAAACCAACAGCATAAAGGCAATTGAAAATATTCAAAAGACGTCATCGAATCTTTTTCTCTTGGCAAGCTATATTTCTAACAATGAATTGTTTTTCTTATTTTGCCTAATCTGTTTTATTGTAAAATACATTATCCAACTATAAGCAATTAAAAAATAACAAGGAATAAAAACAGACAAAAAGAACAGTTCGAATAAGCAAAATCAATTACTTTAATGTTTTAAGCACTTATTTCTCCGATTGACATCGCCTAATCAAAACTTTCATCAGAACCTTTTTTGTAGAGCATTTAGTAAGCTTTCTAATGGTATTCTTTTGTTTATCAAGATTCTCAACCTTTTTCGAGATATTAAAGAAAATATACAAAGTTACCAAAACTTTTTAAGTCTGTTAATAAAATATTTTATTCTAACCCTTCCTTAACTCCAAACGTAACCAAAATTTCAACATATTAGTTTTGATGAAAGTAGAACATGCAGAAAATGTTTCAACTGAATCCCATGATTCTAAGTACCCAAACCAAAAACGGTATTCAAAAAATATTTTTCCAATTTTCTCGAAAACGGTTAAAGCTATCACCTTGAAAATGGTTTCATTCGTTTTTTTAGCCCAGGAATCATATAAAACGAGTACTTAGAAGCTTATGAACTCAAAAACGTAAGCGTTACGATTTTTTTTGCGCGAATTTCGCCCCAAACGCCATCTTCCAGTAGGCGGATTTTGCTGGCTAACGAACTTGACCTTTCAAATTGGACGAAGGATTTTGTACCAAATTTCATCAAAATCGGACCATTCGTCTTCTAGCTAGAGAGCGAACAGACAAATATATATATATATATATATATATATATATATATATATATATATATATATATATATGTATAAATATATACATATATATATACAAATTTGAACCACCGTTATTTTCGGTCTCTAGGGGTTCTCAAACGCGAAATTTTCTAGTCGGCACTTCCGGATTGTTTCATTGTATCAACCCTATAAGCGGGGTTCCTCCCTATGGGGGAGGGAGGAACCGCGCTAATAGTTTCAGTTACATTAAGGGCCGAGTGAAATTAAAGGAAACTAAATACAATATATAAAAAATTTGCTGTAATAGCTGCGATAAATCGTACATAGGAGAATCGGAACAGCTACTTCGAAAACGTATTAAACAGCATGTTCAAAATATTGATAAAGGAGAAAATAAAACAGCGTTAGTTTATCATGATATCAAATATGGCCATAATTTCTATTTGCGCTCTTATAAAATTTCTTTTATAAGAGCGGAGGTGGGATTTATTTTTTAAGGACGAGATTAAATACTTATTATAAAATTTGGAATTCATTTCATATTTTTCGATGTTCTATAGTATTGACCGAGTCTGAGCAAATACAGATATAACTTACCCGCAAAATGAAGGCAAGTCTCCATTGTAGGAGAGCTTAACAATATTCTCTGGATCAACTATCTGCAACGAGGTTAAAAACTTCATCAGAACTTCAGAATCACAGAGTTCCCTCGTTTTGTTCTGAAAATGAAACAAAAAAAAAATCACTTTAAGAAAATTTAAGAACATTTGTACATTCCACCAGAAAGTGCTAAAATAAGCCCCCAAAAAATGAAAAAAAATGATATTTGAGCATGATGATGCCCTAACCAAGGTTTATTTATATAAACAAGAAATAGTGAAGGACCTACTGCAGATCCCTGAGGAACTCCTCAAGATATTTCAATAGATTTTCAGATTCCATTCGACTAATTATATACTATTGGCTAAATGAAACTTGAAAGGAGACTAAAAGACAAAGAACACAAAAATTCTTTAAAATGTCTTAATTTTCTATCTAAAAATACCTAATTTTTGATTGATGAAGTTTGGACACGTGAAAAGGACTTTTTCCAACTTTTCTCGGTAAAAGATGCCGTTGAAAGCAATTTTATTCGATTTCCAACGTCATCATAACCTATAAACATAAATAACATACATAACCTACAAACCGTAAGTACAAACTGTTTCTACATATGTAATTTATGTAAAAGCCCTGTTTAATCGAATCCAGTATTATATTTCCCTATAAATATCTAGGGATTAATTTTGTCGAATGCCAAACAAGTTACAATATCCTCATCTCAATCCGTCGCCTTTAAGAGAAATTCTCTTTCCACGTTTTTCGAAAAGTGTTACAGATATCACAGAGAAACTGGTTTTATTCGATTTAATGTCTATGTAAGAAGCAGAGTCCTGATTTTTGAGAAATTAAGGCCTTATAAGAGATCTAGAAAGGAAAATTGTAAGCATTGGGATTATTTTCAAGCAAATTTCTCCGGGGAAAAACAGTGTTCCACCTTGCGGATTCTACTGCAAAGTATTCTTGTGCCAAATTTCGTCAATGTATGGCGAACATAATGTTTACCCAGCTGAAATAAAAAAAAAAAGGAGGCAACAACATAAAGTCAGGAATTATATTTGAACTGTGAAGAGGCCAATGAGCTGGGCCCTAAACAAGGGTTGATACTATATTTGGGGAGAGTTGCTCGCCTCGGGTTTGCCAATGTCATATTGACTCTCTCTGCTCTCCAATTATGTTGCTCTCGTTCACGAACGCTTCGTTCATTTCTCTAATTGAATGGGTTGTGTGTCTAACCTAACTCCTGAACCTAAACCTCGGTTTAACCCTTCCACAGGTTAAACATCATTAATTCCACCAGAGCCCATCAGCTGATTAGCCTAACCTGCTCATCCCTCTCAGCCGGAGGGATTTTCTTTAATCTGTGGATACAGAAGGGGTGACGGACCATTTTGGTGGTTGCGAGGATTTGCAGATTATGCCGAATTAGAGAAAAAAAACTTTATTTTAGTATTTTTTATTAATTTATTAAAACAACTCCTCCGCAACTTAGGCTATTATCAGATAAGAAAGAGCGGCGTTCCATCGTAGACATAGTTCAAGACGCTACTGTAAAAACATACCTACAACCTATAAATATTCAGAACAACTCACATAACAATAATTAAAAAAAAAAAAAATCAGTCCCGTAACAGGCCCTGAGGGCCCTGAGGGATTGATACTATAGAGGTATCTGATTCATGACCATACGGCACACTAAGGAGATAGTGTGGTCAGTAGTATGCTCCGCCCGCCTGATTTGCCCCTTGGCTGCTCGACTGCTACAGTCGAAGGTACCCATTATTAAATTAATTATTAAAGGCTGGGTTGGCCTAGGGGGTTAAAGAGGTCGACTCCAACCCATGAATGAAGACACTAAAAGAAAGTGCTTGCTCGGGATTTGAACTCAGGCCCTCCAAATTATTAGTTCAGTGCTCTACCACAGACCTAACCTCACCCCCAACAATAATTAAGGAATGAAAAAATCAAAAAATTCCCGAAACATATCCTTTTTTTTTAATAAAACAAATTGGAAACAATTACTTTTGTGTACTTTTTAAGGGTGGTAACCTATAGATAACCTGTCCCAAGATTCGTAGTTAATAATAATGGACGTTAAAATTTAAATAAAGTGTTTGTACTTCTTTCGCTCATAACTCGAAAAGAATTCACATAAGACGTCTTCCTGAGGTGTCAAAAGATTTTTCATAAAATTTCCTATATTCATTAATTGTTAGAAATCTTAACATTTATTTGCCTCTTTGCAAAATAAGAAAACGTATGAAAAGAAGGGAAAATAGACAATTTTAATATATTTTGTTTAGGACCTTTAGGAGAAAAATTATGATTATATAGGAAAAAAACTCACCAAACTTTGTTTAAATCGGTAACATGAATTTTGCATAATAATTTTGCAATTGAGTTATAACAGTGAAAAATTTACATTTTTCAAATTGCTCCCATCCAAAAATCTAAACTAAATGCTTTACATATTTGAAGTATTAAAAAAAAACTTAAATAAAATAACGCACTCAAGTTTTCAAACATTTTTCTGTCTGTCGGTGGTCCTTCTTGTCATCTAATCATGAATATAATAATTGTAAAAAATACTTGGTATATTTTATGTTTGGCAAATAATGATAGATATATATATATATAATGAAAAATGTATATTTTATTTAATTATGCAAAGAGATGCGTGCAGTGTATCAAAAGATGTTATTTTTACCATGAGCGAGAAAATATAAGGAAAACAAAAACACAAATGTGTGACAACCATAAAAGAGCTAACATTTTTATGTTTATTGAATTCGCAACGTCTCTAAGAAATTTAATCTGCTACTGCAGAGCGGGTTTAATTTCATTATTTTATTACGGCGTGTCAACACCTAGGTTGTTAACGCTGAACTATCTACAGGGTACCACCCTGATTTTATTAAATATTTTGAAAGCGGTCAAGACTTTCCAATTCATATTAGGGAGAAATGTTTAATGGAAGCAGACTAAGATGATGCAGTTCTTGTGATTCGGACATTTTATCTGCAGCT
The DNA here is from genome assembly GCA_946811695.1 of Gonocerus acuteangulatus. Classification (NCBI taxonomy): domain Eukaryota; kingdom Metazoa; phylum Arthropoda; class Insecta; order Hemiptera; family Coreidae; genus Gonocerus; species Gonocerus acuteangulatus. Next base: position 60,663,202 of record OX328129.1, on the reverse strand, counting down.
CGGATGATAGGCAGAACTAAAGGGAATGGAAGATTGTGGGTTTGATTGCACCGCGGAGGTAGATGTGTTATCACTACAATGATAAGGAGAAGGTTATGTTGAACATACTGTTATAGAAAGGTACCAATTTAAAAAACAAATATAATGACATTACTATAAATATTTTATCGTAATGAATGGGAATTGGGAGAAATGTATATTTTAAGAGCGCTCAGTTAGATGTCCAATTACTTTGTTATATAAAACATACTATGGATTCCATTTCAAGAAAATTACTTTCCTTTAACTAACCCTAAAAGAAATCAAAGAGCATAAAGATGTATCAGTTTCCACGGGTGATTATTCACGATCTAAAAGGTGGGTAAAAATATTGAGCGTTGATATGGAAATTTATGATACAAGTTACAAATAACCTCTGCCCATAATGTGTTATGATTTTTACTTACCGGCTTTTTGGTTGTTTGTGAAACATTATGTTCATGTGCGCTAATAAACTGTTTTAGAATTGAAATCGAAATGAAAACAGTAATAAATACTTTTTCTGCGAAATTAATGTTTTTTCAAGATACTTAACTAAATATAAGACTTCAAACCAGGACTTTACAAACTTGATTCACCTGTTTAATAAGTCTGTGATAACAACGAAAACACGAATGAATGATAGCTTACTAAAAATAATCCATCTGATATAGTTCAAAGACAATAGAATGATTCTGTGTTTTTTCTAAAATATATATCTATACATTTTATAATTTCTCAAGGGCAATTTTTTTTGTCGGTAAGCGAAAACTTCCATAATACTTAAACAATTTTCATAATTGAGGCTCCTTTTAAAAGTTCTTCCGCTACAATGTATTTATTGACTGAACTAATTTCTGTAGACGGCCCTAGAGGCCCGAAGGCCGTGAGTGTTAAGGCGTAAGTCAGATACTGTAGAGCTCCGTTCGGCACCCATGGGAGAAAGTGTGGTCATTACGATGCTTCGGCAGCCTAATTTTCCCTTTGCAGATAACCATTAATAAATGAAGTGGTTGGGTGGGATTAAAGGCTATTCTAGAAGATACAATTTTAGGTGCAACCGGGTTTTAAACTCGGTTACTCCAGCACATTCCTCGACAGCTCTATTACTGAGCTAACTCGCCCCCTTTTGACGGTTAACTTATAATTTCGTTTTGTACCAAGTATTTTTTACTTGGAGAAATCAGTGCTTATCTCAATCAATGAATATCCTATATTTAATTTATTTTTCGTCATTTTTGAACCAAGGAAGTATTAAATTGCTTTATAAATATCTGTAACCTGTTTCATTCAATTTTCCGGCAGCCACCCCCGAATTTGTCCACATGTTTGACTACTAGAACATGGGTGCATACCCCCCTCTTCCAAAAAAAATACCCTGACCTACCTTCCGTAGCGCCCCCTAGGACTGCCCCGTGACAATAGAGCCTGCCTCGTTAGTAATCAGGGCACACTATTGTTGAACGGCGCTAAACACCATCCCCTTGTAATTATCCAATTCAGCGGCTCTCCAATCTCTATCTACTCACGGGCTGCTTCCGACCAATTCTACTCCCTGCATTTCACTAGGGACCGTTTAGTCCCTCAGAATGGACGAATTGTTTTCCGTTTGTTCTCGGAGTGCGTACTCGCTTCAGTAACACAATGTACACCTAAAAGCTCCAGTACTTGGAACATCAGTATAATAAAATTTATAGTTAAATATACAAGAACTATAATGTTCCTCCATTAACTTATCTAACGAGAATCCTTCTCAGTTCCGTTTTCCATTTGCATCTGATCCAGGATATTCTTGTTTCTTGTGATTTTCTATTTTAAAATGGCAGAAGGTCATATATTTTCAATAATTTAACTTTTCATTAACATTCCTTTATTCGATGCTCTACATACTTCACACTAGACGTCTCTCCGGTATAAACTTAATTAATTACATTTGAACCTCAACTTAGGAATACCTTCCATCGTCTAAACTATCACAACAAAAATGTGCGACTATATATATATATAAATCACCTGTCTGTCTGTTTGTCTGATTGATCCTTACAAAAATCCAAACCTTTTGACCAAACTTGGAACACTGGTAGGTCTTGATACGGGAAGTCTCGTAGGCTAAGCCATAAACTTCTAGCAGCTGTCTGTCTGTATGTTTGTTCCTTATACATATCCACACCTTCGACCGATTTTGACCAAACGTGGCACACATGTAGGTATTGTTACGATGAGTGTCGTAGGCTAGGTCAAAAAGGTCTACCAGCTGTCTGTCTGTACGATTGTGCCTTATACAAATCCACACCGTTTGACCGATTTTGACCAAGCGTGGCACACATGTAGGTATTGTTACGATGAGTGTCATAGGCTAGCTCAAAAAGGTCTACCAGCTGTCTGTCTGTACGATTGTTCCTTATATAAATCCACACCGTTTGACCGATTTTGACCAAACGTGGCACACAGGTAGGTCTTGACACGGGGAGAATCATAGGCTAGGTTAAAATCGTCTATGACTCACAGTTCGGAGATCACGAGTTCGAAACAATGAACCCAAATAGTTACAGATTTGCGTTATTAGATTTTAATATTAAATATTTAGTTTCTAATTTATTTTTGCTTTTATAGATGCAGAAAATAGGTGTGAAATCTTGAAGTGAAGGAGGTTTAAGGCACAACAACAGGAAACTGAATGTATCCTATGTGGAACTGACTCCCCCCCCTCTCAACGTTCGCTCTAAGAAAACACTATTACCAATATATTTCTTATTTTCTTACCTTTACTAGAATACTCATTCCACTGTTAAATATGCCCAAGAAAAAACCTTAAAAAGTGAAGTGAACAGTGACAAAAACCCGTTCAAAATAAGAAAACGTTTTCGTTAAATGATGACTGTTTCACATACATAGAGTTCATACAACCCCAATCGTTTTAATAGAGGGTATTAATAAGGTTCTTGACAAGGTATTAAGATCCTAAAACTTGGCCCAATAAGATTATATCATATCCTTCATAGGCAAACTGTTTTTGGGAGGGGCCTGGAACTTGGCCTCTTTTTTTCAACGTTAGTTTTATTTGGCTGAGGGGGGAGTTATTTATACGTTTTCCCAAATTATATTTATCCTCTTTATAAAATGATTATCTATTATAAGTTATTCATTAATATTATCATTTTGTTCAGAGCTGAGGTTTCCACATATATAATCGCTTCCATTGCGGTCCAACAATAAATAAATTACCTTGACGCTGGTAGGTTTGGTTTTTTTTGTTTTGTTTTTTCAACTTTTGCATTGGGAAAGTTTTCAAAAATATTAAAATCTCTTTCCCTTGCCTCTGACGCCTCAACACCATCCCTGGACCTAAACGAGACATAATCATATCGAATACGGTGGAAGGTCAATAAAACTACGCCACACACAGTCACACTTTTTATTAGACTTCCCTACATGTTTCGCACCATTTTGGCGCCTCTTCAGGGAATATACTTAAAACATAACTTCAGCCTCAACTTGAGGTGGAGAAAATTCCACTAGCAAGGTCTCTAGTAGAGTCTAGACGAGGCCCTGCTAGTGGAAGTTTCTCCTCCTCAAGTTGAGGCTGAAGTTATGTTTTAAGTATATTCCCCTGAAGAGGCGCCAAAATGGTGCGAAACATGTAGGGAAGTCTTATAAAAATGTTTTGTCTCATAAATTTGAGCAAAGGGTCATTTAATGATTAATTATGAGACATAATCAGTTTTAGGTAAAGTGCAGCTCCCTTAATATAGTAATATTAATAGGATTTGTAAATGGCCGAACAGAAGGGAAGATGAAAGGGAATATTTCCGTCGGAAGTTTCCTATACCAACACTTGATCAGCTAAATAAAAAAAACAAAAGTGTAGGTATAATGTGATAAAGACAGGTGGCTCTAAGTGCGAGAGCATTTGCCAGAAGTAGCACCCCGTAGATGTGAAGAGCACTCGAACAAGACGCCTTTCCCATCTCCCGCTGGATCCTATTGTCTTAGTACATCTGGTATAGATGGAAATCTCCAGGTGGCAAACCTCAGGATCAATTCAAGCCATGTTCCAGTGGCTTTCAACACTCATTATACACATTGGCGTGCGAGAGCAAAGCCACCCTCAAAACGCAAACACCCTACACGTTGGCGTGAGAGGTCAATGCCACCCCCATACACACCGTGGCTTCTGATGACGGATCATCATAAACTGGATTCATTATAAGTGAGAAAAAACTGACAATGTTAATTTTAGGGGCTGTTTCCTCTGGCTAGGAGAATATTTCATTGCATGGTTGCGTGGACCTTGTAACTCTTTGGCACAAATACCTCTGGAACACTCCAGACACGACTGAGCACATAGGAATGAGTAATCCTGATATTCGTGGAGATTTGGGTCACTACCCGTTCAATTTGAAGATCTACCTCAGTGAGTCAGTTCGCGTATAATATCACTTTCTGTGTTCATAAGATTGGCCTGAATACAAAAGCCACTCAAAATGTTCGATTCACCTAAAAACTTCGCCGGGTTTACTCCGAAAAAAAAAATAATAGATGATTCATCTATTCACTACGAAATAGCAAAACTATTTATCCTTGTTTTGAATTCATATAGGTTATTTTAGGCACATTATTCCAGAACACAGCCTAAGGGACCTTTCTGTGGATTTTGCATAGTAATGTATGTGCGTGTAAAAAATGTGAGTACCCTATGGATGCTTTAACTTCAATATTTCATAACCTTTGGATTTCCTTTGAAGATGTGTAGAAAGTCCTTTAAAAGATATAAGTCTGCATCACAAGGGAGAAAAAAAGAATATGACCAACTTTGTGTTATCCCTTCCAAAGCTAAACCCCCAGGAAATGTGGCTTTAAAAGGTGGCTCGGGAGGGGGGGGGGAGAGATGACTCGATGTAAAAGTCGTTATCGGGGTAGACCGGCCATAACGGGCCACGCATGGCTGACTTGATTAAGACATTATACACGGGCCGAGGGTGGCTTTAAATCAAGGAGGCAGTAGTAATTAAGTTGGCTGCCCTGGGGGGTAGTGTCACCCTCCAGCCGCGGTGGCGCGCTCTGTCCGCCCATTTATCGTTTATTAATTAACCGCCGCATCCATGACCCTAAACCACAACAAGTGCGGCGATTAAATCCCTTAACAATCAGAGAGAAGGGTCAGGGAAGAACCATTAAATCATTAAGTGGCTTTTAGGAAATACTAAAGGAATCTCAACCCCTTAGCGACTTTAGATACAATGATTATTAGGAAGTAGCTATGCCCGCGACTTCGTCTGCGAGGAACAGTGACTTTGAGCTATTATTATTATTTGAGAGGAATCCAATGAAAAAAAATATATATTAAAATAAATTAGTGTCCAGAGTACCCCCCCCCCCCCGTCTAATGAACCGATTTAGTTTATTTTTACAACATATCGAGTTTTGTTGAAATATAATGAAAATTACAACTGGTAGTGGCGAATTGGTAAATTGTATTCGGAGTAATCCCCCCCCCCCTCCTGGACGAACCCTCTGATCTTCTGAAGTGTAAACTCCAAATCTCTTCTCGAGTCCGTTATTTTCGCACATCCAAAGTGCATGAAGCTCCTTCTTGCGAGTAATGTACAATCACAAATAAGAGAGGTTGTAGCCAGGCCCATGTTATGTAGATGTTTGTTCATCTTTGCATGACCTGTGTAAAGAGCAACAGAATTCTCTCTCATAGAATTTCTATTTAGATACAAAAATTGTCTTTGTTTTTTCCTATCTATCTTGCTCAGGAAATCGGTGATCTTCGGTGATCTACGGGAACCGGTGCATTCAACGTGGCTATGGCCGTTGGCGTCAGTCCTTATTGAATCTCGGTGTGTCCTGTATTTTCCTTTTCAGAGAGTAAGCTCCTTGGAACTTCCCATTCAAAAAGAACATTCATTTCTTCTATATTCATCCGTCCCTTTTCTTGTTCACACGCTCAGTAACTTGTTATGCCAAGCTTTGATTAGGTTTTCTCATCAAGTGACCAACCCAAATCCTCATGAGGATTAGAAAGTTAGCCGTAGAGGTGATACGCAATCAGCGATTAGTTGGGATTTGGCTAAGAAAACATCAATACGATTTTTGTAAAAAAAAAATCTGTAATAAGGACGTTTTGGCTTCTCTTTGGTAGCCTTCGTCAGCAATGAAAGTGCCGGGAGGGGGGGGGGGGGTAGAGAAAGACCAAAGTTAACACTTAAGTAACCATCGTGAAAATATGGTCTTCCTCTACCCCCGGGCACTTTCATTGTTGACGAAGGCTACCAAAGAGTAGCCGAAACGTCCTTAATACAGATTTTTTACAAAAATCGTATTGTTGTTTTCTTAGCCGAATCCCAACTAATCCCTGATTGCTTAACACAAATCCTTATTTATCTGAAGCTCATGCTTAACTTCATTTCTGCAATTCCTAATTATAATTTTACATTTTCCACTAATAATAAATAACTTCACATTAAAAGTGGGCTATCCGTCTCAGAAGTCGGACGAGGTCACTTATTTCCCAGCAAGCAGTTTGAAAATGGCAAGAGTTAGACTTTCCGACCCAATTTAGTCGAGAGCCCTAATCCAGATCCGGGAGGAGGACGTGTCGATGAGAAGCTATCGAGCAGGTCTAAGAACCTGCCAGAATCTCCAAGCTAAGATTTGGAGAGCAGTTCCCCTAATTGGAGAGCCGAGTTCCAGTCCGGAGCAGGCCACAATTAGGTGGACAAGATCTCTGTCCAAGGAGGGTTTGTGGGGGTGGGGCAGCAATTCGGCGACCCCCCCCCTCCCCCAAACAGCAAGTACTTCCAAAGATACTCCCCGTCCCTATCCTCTCCATCTGAGGCTTGTCCTATTCATATCTGAGATTCAATCAAGTTCACTCCGCGGAAACTCTATATCCCAGAAACTCTCTAAGTCCTAGGATTACGGGATTCTTCCGAGTGGGCTTTGCCGTCCTTCGTCTTATTCCTCCCCACCCCTTTCCTTCTCTTCTATCTCTCTCTCTACAGTAATAAGGGTAAATCGATCAGCAGCATTCAGACGGTTGTCATTTAGAAATAAAACTGTTTTAATATCTCCTTTTTGCTAAAACTCCTAGAGAAAGAAACAAGACAAACTTCCGACTCACAGGAACTGCGTCATCTTAGCGCGGTTCCGTTCTTATCCCTAGTCTTTTGAAAGGATTAAAATAGAAACAGTTATTATTTTGGTTTGACCTTTATTTTTGGTATACCCGTTTAATTTTTTGAGGAAATAGGTAAAAATTCAAAACATTTTTTTTTTTTTAAGGAAGCATTTGGGGATTTAGAATCGTTTACGTTGGTGATTTACTCAAAATTATGTCGAACTAAAAAATGCTAAATGCAATAAAAACCTCTTTTATTGACCAGTTGAAAGAGGGTTAGTTGAAAAGAAAATTGGTTGGAAATCTTAACTGTATAAAAAAGGGGTAGTTGATAGCAATCTTAGGCGTAAATGGGTTGAAAAATGTGTTGAACTTCTTCTTAGTCTATTTTTAAACGATTTTTTAATGTGTTTTAATATATTTTTGAATTCCTTCTAATAGATTTTGTGGGTTTTATTTAGATTTTCATCTAAATTTTGGAGGAAATAGTGGGTGAGCCAGAAAACCCGTTATTATTCAGGTTTTGGGGACAAGGCATCATATCATTATTTAGTTTTAAACCCAGTGGATAATTGATCCATAAATGTACAAAAAAAAAAAAAAAAAAAAAAAAAAAACATAATTATAAATATCTCTTTTAATACGTTTTATATATAAAATATAATACAATAAAAAAAATAAGATAAAATAAAAAAAATATATTAAAAAAAATAAAAAGATAAAAAAATAATAATAATAAAAAAGGCCGTCACGCAGGAGCTGCATAACTAAGCACTTTCCTCAGAATTTGGGTAGTGTAGACTGCTTTCCAGAACAATTTGCTTAAAATATCCTACATAAATAAAATAAAAACATGAATAGTTCTCTTTTAATTTTGTATTGAGTAACTGATAAATTATTAATTTGCTTCCAGAGTTATGTTTACACATGGTACCTACTACACTACGTAATAAATACAAAAAACCTCATATTATCGTATTTTGATCTAACGCAGGAACCGGATACAGTCCCTCTAGCGCTCCTTGCGGCGCCTTTGTGAACCTACGTCTGGCTGCCTTTTCTATTGAAATATATTACAAAGTAAACCCCCCTTTCCGATTGACCGATTCAGCTCATTTTTACAACACTTCTTTCTCATGAGTTACCCACGACGTATACGGCGTTTCGTTACATTAAAGCAGAAATTACGACCAGTATGAGTATATTAGTAATTTGGGTCCGGAGTAAACCCCCCCTCCTAAAGAACCGATTTAGTTTATTTTTACAACACATATTTACCTGTAGGTTACCACTACGAATACCGAGTTTCGTCGAAATATACCAAAAATCACGGTTGGTAGTGGCGAATTGGTATTGTGGGTCCGGAGTAAACCCCCCTCCTAATGAACCGATTTAGTTTATTTTTACAACACATATTTACCTGTAGATTACCACTATGAATACCGAGTTTCGTCGAAATATACCAAAAATCACGGCTGGTAGTGGCGAATTGGTATTGTCGGTCCTGAGTAAACCCCCCCCCCCCTCCTTATAAACCGATTTAGTTCATTTTTATATCTCACTTTTCTCTATATATTACCACTACGAATACCAAGTTTCGTTGAAATATAACGAACCGATTTTGGTGGTTAACGAACTCGTTCAATCGTTTGCTAATTGAATGCTATATACCAAGATTCGTGACGAAAAAACAAAAACTCTGGCCGCTATCGTGTTAACAGACAAATATATATATATATATATATATATATATATATATATATATGCATATATATATATATATATATATATATATATAGATATATATAAATTTTAACGGGGGTCATTTTCGCTGTCTACTAGGTAGGATCGATAAAGATTTGAAGAAATTTTTCAAAAATTCCGTCATGAGTCCAACCTCAATAGCTACTTTCCTTCGGAGGAAAGTGCTAAAAGGAATATATATATATATATATATATATATATATATATATATATATATATATATACATATATTAAAATCACATAAATATTATATTAATCAAGTTTACGAAAAGATTGTAATATCTAACTTTATTATAATTCTCTTAATTTAAATTATAATTGTCATAGTCTTAGTTTAAATTATATAGTTTTGTTTAAGTTATAATAGACTTGATTTAAATTATAATTGCCATATTGGATTTTAAGATAATGACTGTAATGGTCTTTAACTAATAAATGATATAATCTGTAACTAATTATTTTTAACAATTTGTAACTAAACAAAGCATAACACCATTAAACACAGGCAAAGAACTACACCTATCCCACAAACTTACAGACGTCTCAAAATTTAATTAAATATCTAAAGCAAATATTTATAAAAGAACCCAAACCTTTTCGAACCAACATATTGGAAGGCGCAAATAACCTAGTTGTAGAGCGCCAAACTCCATATCTATCTATCTATCTTTTAATACGTTTTAGTAATTTATCGAAAAAAGCTGAGACATTTCTTTTAATACTGTTCTTCGGAACCAATTCACATTACTTGTCATAAAATTTTATAATGGTAGTAAAATATTAGTGTTTTACCATAATGTCTAAAAGGGTTACAGATATCGTGTAAAATTTCTTACATTCAGCGAATCAGGACCCGTGGACTGACATGCTTCAATCACACTCGTTGGGACTAATAGCGTTAATCTCAATCCCGTTCGATGAAGAGATTTCCTTCAATCACGGCTTCACGGTAGGAGGAGAAACCAATTTCGTTCCATTAAGTCTGATCTATTCAGAAAGGCCAAGGAATGATATTCAAACCACCCATCAATCATGATCGGAGTATATTATGCAAAACACGTTGTTTAGCAAATTCGACACAAACATTTCTGGGGTTGACCTCTTGTCATCGAGTTGACCTCATAAGCTGATTTTTCCGGGAGGGAGGACACACCTAATAAAATCAGTCCAATTTCTACTGACTAGAAATCAATGTCGAGCAAAATTAAAAACTAAAATTAAAAGTACATTCACTATTTGGAATAAAATAAACCTCAACTAAAAATTGCAACCTAAAACAAAAACCAACTAAAATTAAATTAATTAATGAATATTAGTTCAACTAAAACTAAAACTAAATTATTGGGAATTGATTAAAAACTAAATTAAAGCTTTATTTTATTTTAGTTTAGTTTCACAAAAATAACGTGAATTAATGTAAATTATTTCGATAACTAAGTAAATTATTAAAACTGATAGAACTTGTTGATTTGTTTTAATTTTTTTATAAATAGGCTAAAGTTGTAGTTGTAACTTCATTTTCTATTTATTACCATTATTTTTCATAAATAAGCAATCTTTATTTAAACGAAAATACATACATACCTTTTTTTTACCCTTGTTCTTAATCAAAGTATGCATTAGTATAATGAATGGAGGAAAATGCATAGTATATATATATTTTTTCAATAAATCAATTAGTGAATTAAAACTAAATTAAGGTCACTTTTGCTTAAATTAAACTAATTACCATACTAAAAACTTATACTAAAACTAAAATATGTACAAATCTAAAACTAATCTAAACACTAAAAATATAACGTGAGTTTATTTTTAGTTAGAGTAAATTAACGTTAGTTTTGCCCAACACTGGTAGAAATAGGATAACAATAACCTTAAAGGCATGGCGTCCGACTGAAACAGCTACCGTAATTTGGTTAAACCGAAACAGTTAAAGGAATGGAATGTGGTTTATGATGAAAAGCCATGAGATAATTGGTTCTGTAGGGAGTACCCGGCTGTGATATACTGCTAGTGACCTGGAATACTCTGATTTATGGATACAATCCCTTAGGGTTGGCTTAATGTACCTTGTACCACTTACTTCTCAGATTCATTTATATATCACTGATGATTTCTAAGGTCGAGTAGCTTCAATCATCAATTAACATATTCCACAGGGAAATAGATACCGTGAGCTTCTGAGAAATAATCTTCTGTTGCCTTCAAGAATATTTTTTGAGCTTTTAAAGATAGAAGTGTACAAAAATGTTGACTGGAGAAATTAATAGGCATTGCAAGAAAAATTTATCTGGTTGTGTAGATAAAATTTTATATATATATATATATATATATATATATATATATATATATATATATATATGTATATATATATATATACATATAGATAGATAGATAGATAGACAGATAGATATATATATATGATAAAAAATGTATGAAAGTCATTAAAAATATCCGATTTAATTAATGTATATTACGGGATTTTTGAGTGGCAACTATATGGCATAGAATTTTAGGGAAATAAACTTCAAACAAACCAAATTTTTAAAATACAAAATAAGATTATAGGACATATTTTGAAGATGCGAAGAAGAACATCAACGACAAAATATTTTACAGAATTAAGAATTTTGACTCCCCTCGCTCTATATTTTAGCAACAGTAAACTATGTGAAACAGAACTTAATCCAAATTATAATTCAAAGAGACGACCACTACTATTCTATAAGCAAAAAGGAAAAATAAAAATTGAGAAACACAGCTTTTTACAGGAAAGGAGTGGAATTTAGTGGATCAGTATTGCTGAATTTCCTGCCTCCGGATTTAAGAAACATCCAGCCAAGCAAAAGTTTTATAATAAAATTAAAGAGAGTACTCAGCGCCAAAACAAATTTTGCTGAAATAAATCGTCATAAAGGAAATCAACACGCACTAACTGCAACACTAACGGACACTGACTGAATTATCTTCACACCTACAGGATTAAAGATTGTAAACAAGCTACAACTCCCTAAGCCCCGCCTTTCTCAATATATTGTATAATATCTAACTACTCTGTATAATATCTCATTTCTATGTAATATCTACTGTATAATTATTTTATAATAAGGCTATTACTTTGTATATTATTTGTTTTATGTATTGTTAATTAACAGAGTGACACACATTCCAGTGGACGGGAAAACATATCTATATAATCTCACGTATAAATAAGTTAGTTTGTTCTCTTTTAAATCAAGAATTATAGATTACCATATTAGTGAAGTGATCTGTAGGTGCGCTAATAATTAAACATATCTATATAATCTCCCGTATAATAAGTTAGTTTGTTCTCTTTTAAATGCAGAATTATAGATTACCATATTAGTGAAGTGATCTGTAGGTGCGCTAATAATTAAACATATCTATATAATCTCCCGTATAATAAGTTAGTTTGTTCTCTTTTAAATGAAGAATTATAGATTACCATATTAGTGAAGTGATCTGTAGGTGCACTAATAATTAAACATGTTTTTTATGTACTGATATTGTTTAAATAAAAAAAAAAAAGAAAAAAAAAAAGACAATTACTTAACGCACCGAAGCCCCGTTTGCACGGTTCCTCCTTGTTTTTTTTTATTACTAGAACCCTTCCCTTCAAAGGGTTTTTTGAAGCCTTAGAAGGGGTATTTTCTAATTTCCGATGACACCATTTTATAGGTCTCGACAAGAACTACGACTTTACCCCTTTGAATCATTTCGATATCTCCAACCGTTTAGTAGTTATTTCACTCTTGTCCCGCTTATCTGTATATATAAATTCTTGTGTCCAGCTTATCTGGGCCACCCTGTATATATAAATTTAATTTGTATTTTCATGACCTATGGGGTCTGAAAAGTGGACATTTCTCATCAGCACCACCGGAGAGGGAGCACATTTTCGTTTGTATGTCCAAGGAAATTTTCTATGAATGCTCCAATAATTTAAACGAAAAACATGCTGAAAACGCCGTTGTCCCGTTGCTAGGAAGCAAAACTCACAGCCTTGCCTTATGTCTACCGTCGGCTAAGTCTGCTGCAGCCGGTGATACAACAATTTATGTAGCCTCTCTAATAATACTATAGACTCGGTGCATGTTTGTGAAGATAAAAATCAGATAAAGTGTGTTATTTCAGTTTCTTGAAGTACTTATAGCATAGTAAGAGGGTATAAAGTTTTAATTAGTACTCTCTGACCGAAGTGTAAACGAGAAATATTTTTAACCAACAAAGCGATCATATTCTAGTAATTTTCATTATAAATCCGTCAACAACGGGTACAGCAGATATATTACAAGTAGGGAACGGATGTTATTTTTGATGGAATTCTGCACGTATTAAGTGATTTTAAAGCATTTAAATAGATTTTTTTATTTTACATATGTTTACAAATTTTGCGATAAATAAATACATAGTTTAGAATGTAAATAATTTTTGCTACATATTTTAACATTCTTTTTATTTTGTAATTGAAAATTTAAAGGGGAAACAGAGAAAAAATGCTTTACCTATTGAATCTAGATCCCTGTGCCTTTTCTAATTGCAAGAAGCAAAGGTGGCTGGCAGCTTCCCCGGCTCTAATGGTATTGGAGCAGATGTATTTTTAAAAAAAATATATAACAAATCATTGTTTAACAATTGTATTATTCCCTTAATCTGCTCTCTAAAACAAGCGAATAAGATAAATAATCATGCCGATATCATTTTCCAAACTCGAGATATAAAATAATGAATTTTCAACCTATTTTATTTTATTTCTCAGCTCCTAAGGCGCACGAAACGCTCGCAGGACACGTGTCGCCTATTATTCGATGCAAAATCACCAGACAAAAATGGGCCTGATCGGTGATCCCACCACTGTATACTCCCCTTATGAGATCAGACCATAACGTTCACGTTAGACAATTTAAAAATGCATTTTGTTGCAAACAATTTTCCAAAATAATGTTCATCCACAGAAATTTTCAACTTCTTTCCTCCCTCTTAAAATGAGTTCCTAATTTTTATTTATGCTTTTTTTCAATATGTTATAGAGTTTTAATCATTTTGTTCTATATATTTTGAACTTTTGTTCTTTCCATTTATAATAACAAAGTTATTTCTAGTTATCTATGCTTTTATTTCGAATATTTTTTAGTGTTTTTGGTATTTTTTTTACTACATATTTTCAATTTTTTATTACATAGGTACTTCATTATAAATAGGTAAATAATATATATGTACATATTTTCAATTTTATTTTACATGAACATCCGTTCCCTAACTATAAGTAAGGGAATATGTATAACAACAACTTCTGTAAAGTTGTTCCAAGAAAAATATGTCCAATTTTATTCACATGTAAGGTCTTGCTAAGAAGTCTTCCCAGGTCAATGTGCCTGTAGATTTTCCTTGTAAAAACAAATAAGCATATGTGCCGTGCAAACCATTTATTTCATCCCCTTCCAATAAATCTTATAGACTTTATACAAAGCATCTGGGGGGTCGGACATTAAATCCAAACACTATAAAAGGATTCCGTCAATAAGTTGGAATCGTAATAATCCGATTGGGGCGTAGTAAGTCCGGGGTAAGATCCAGGAGCAGGGGGTCGTAATATGTTATTGGCCATTTTTACGGTGGTTCTTCTGGAAGTCGAAGGGGGAAGGGGGGGCATTTAGGCAGACAATGGAATAGGCGTCCAGTATCTTAGGTTGACCCATTGGACACGTGAGTAATGGCCGATAGGCTCGTCCAATCCAGGTCTCTATGGAGATATTGGTCATTGATAAAACCCCCTTCGGTAAAATATGGCTTGTTTTGTTCCTCAGACTTCTGGCAGCCCTAAACACTAGCCATTAAGAGATGGGATCGCGCAGGGAGAGGGTTCGGGGTGACCCTCCGTTTCCTTATAATAAATCTAAAAGTGTAACTAGGCCTATTGTAGCTTGTCCTCGTTTCGGGTCTCGTAACTGTCTATAGGAATTTTTATATTTGAGCGAATTCGTATACTGACCATAACAGTGAGGTTTTCATAATAATTTATTCTCTTCGGAAATCAAGATACCAAAATGGAAGGACGTAAATTGATATTCGCCAATTTATTACAAAAAGCATTTCTTCCTCAATAACTGATTTGATATTCTTTAATTAATGATCATATTTATAGAATAGGGGATTTTTCCTTTAATTCCCCCATCGTTTATTTAATCTACATATAAACAATTGTTCTTAAAAAAAAAGGATGTATATAACATATATAATTCTCATGTCACAGTGTTTGTAACCAAACTCCTCCGAAACGGCTCCATCGATTTTTATGAAATTTTTTTGTGTATATTTGGTAGGACTGAGAATAGGATATTAACTATTTTTGTGTTTATTTTTTGTGCAAAATGTTTTATTTTTATGTTTTTATGATTTGGCATATACCTCTGTACATATTAATTAATTAATATACTATTGGCACATACTATATATACATATTAATGTATCTATGATAAATTAATCAAAATTATTAATGATAAATAATTTATCATAAAAAACCCATTTCAGGTTTTTTTAGGCGATAAAAATGTTTGAATAGGTTCAAAAAATAAGTTCAACCTATTATAATGATAATAATAATAATTATAATAGGTTGAACTTATTTTTGAACCTATTCAACCATTTTTATCGCCTAAAAAAAACTAAAATGGATTTTTAAATAAAAACCTAAAAAGACCTATTATGCCTATTGCAAAAACCTAATTGGATGCTTATTTTATCCTAAAAATCCGGTCCCTAGTCGTAACTGAATAAAACCCCGTGCTAGCTAAGAGGGGGGGGGCTTGGTGGGGCTTATATATCAAAAACCTTTCATGTCAATTAATACAATTGTTTTTCTCTAATATTTCCTGACCTCCTGAACGCACCAAAATATATATATCTTAGATTAGGTCGCTCCAAAAACCATGTTTCGGTGGCTGGATTCTGCTAGTTAACGAATTCGACCCTTCAAATGAGACGAAAGATTTTTGTATCAAATTTCATAAATATCGAACCATTTTTGTGCCTGTGAGAGAGCGAATATACAAATGTGTGTATATATATATATATATATATATATATATATATATATATATATATATATATATGTGTGTGTTGTTCATTCGGCATCTGTCTCCAGCGGTCTTGCTCCTCCTGTCATCGCAATATTTCGCCGGATTCCTCTCCGGCTTCTTCAGGCAATCATTCATCCTTGCTGGTTGGTAAGGGAATCATTCCCTTACCAACCAGCAAGGATGAATGATTGCCTGAAGAAGCCGGAGAGGAATCCGGCGAAATATTGCGATGACAGGAGGAGCAAGACCGCTGGAGACAGATGCCGAATGAACAACACATTTAATTCCCAGCGAAGTAGCTTGAAAAATAGCATATATATATATATATATATATATATATATATATATATATATATATATATACATACACACATATATACATATAAGTATGCCTAATATGATCTTATTTTTTCGTCGCTGGGATCATATTTTCTCTTCTACTCCATACAAGCCTGACGAAGATGGAGAGGAATCCATTGAAATTTCACTGGAAGGAGTAGAAGAGGAGTACCACCGCTGGAGAAAGAAGCCGTTCCATCTAAATATATATGTGTATGTATATGCATACAGTGTCTCCCAAAAGTAATCGGGAAAACGAAATTTTGAAATTAAGCTTGTAATTACTTTTGAAAAATGTCATTTTTTTTAGCTTTTTTTAATAGCCCCATAATGATCAAATGATAGCCCCATAATGATCAAATGATAGCCCCATAATGATCAAATGATAGCCCCATAACGATCAAATGATAGCCCCATAACGTACCTTTCCTAATGATCAAAATAATCTAAAATTCGCGCAAAATAATGTATTCGTAACGAAAATAGAAGTAGGAATAGATTAAAACATAGAATTCACAGGTCACAAAAGTAATCGGAATGTTCGGTTTTTCTTAATTCTAAGCCTTTTTCTGGACATTATTGTATCAACTTCATTCTTATGTTGTAGGAAATAGTCTTTACTAGCCCTAAGGTCCCCACAGCTGCGTGTTTCACCTCAATAACCGCGAGCATGAGGTTGTAAATACCAACGTCTATTGGGACTCGTCTGCGTGTAGATTCTATGCACGAAAAGGATTGTAAAAATCAAATTAATCACCCAAGAGACCGGTAAGC
Source organism: Gonocerus acuteangulatus (assembly GCA_946811695.1). Lineage (NCBI taxonomy): Eukaryota > Metazoa > Arthropoda > Insecta > Hemiptera > Coreidae > Gonocerus > Gonocerus acuteangulatus. Next base: position 60,646,081 of record OX328129.1, on the reverse strand, counting down.
CTTTTTCAAAGGTGTTTAACATCATAAAACGATTTAAAAAGTAGGACAGATTGAAATGTGGACAGAAAACAGGGCTGCTGTTCGAGAGGGATGAAATATTAATTGTCCGAAAAGTACGCCAGAATCCCTCTGTAAATTCTCCTACTACAGCAACGGAGCTTCAGCAAGAAACTGGAACAAAGGAAAGTTCAGAAACAGTAAAAAGGGCCCTCCGGAGAAACAATTATAATGGTATTGAAGCTAGGAGAAAACCTTTTATAAGTTTAGCTAATGAGAAAATTACTGGGATAATATTATATTCGCAGACGAATGAAAGTTCAACTTAAACAGCACTGATGAATAGTTAGGGTGTGGCACAGACCTAATGAAGAGCATATTCCGAGAAATGCAAGAAGTACAGTGAAACACGAGGTTGGGTGTGTGATGGTCTAAGGCTGTCTGAGCTCCAAGGGGTTGAGGAATTTAGTCTTCATTGGCACAATAATAGACAGTAATGTGTAATTAAATATTATAAAAGTAAATTTGAGGGATAGTGCCCGGAAAATGGAAATTTTGAATACATTCAAATTCTATCATATTTCATCCCTGTTGAACAGCAGTTTAGGACGCCCTGTTTTCTGCCCACTTTTCAATCTATCCTCCGTTTTAAATCGTTTTATGATGTTCGACACCGCTAAAATAGGCTTACAGGTCTCTTGGCTGATTTGTTTGAATTTAAAGCCCTTTCGCGCATAGAATCTACACGCTGACGAGTCTCAATAGACGTTGGTATTTACCACCTCATACCAGGGCCGCCACATGGAGGGGACTGCCGGGTAAAGTTGTCCCGGGCCCGGGCGCCGTGGGGGTTTTTAGTCTCATTTCACTCAAAACTCAAGATAAAAACAATTTTAAAATGTCCAAAGTCCTATAGCAAAGTACTAGAATTTTCAGTCTGGCTCTGAGAAGTGAGGGCTCGGCTCTGAGAAGTGGGGGTCCTGCCTCATGCTCGCGGTTATTGAGGTGAAACACGCAGCTGTGGGGACGTTATGGCTAGTACAGACTATTTCCTACAACATAAGAATGAAGTTGATACGATAATGTCCAGAAAAGGGTTTAGAATTAAGAAAACCCGAAAATTCCGATTACTTTTGTGACCTGTGAATTCTATGTTTTATGTTTCTATTTTCGTTACGAATACATTATTTTGCGCGAACTTCAGGTTATTTTGATCCTTAGGAAAGGTATCCTAAAAGTAATCGTTTTTCCGATTACTTTTGGGAGACACTGTATCTATACACACACATATATACATAAATACAAACAAATTTGAGCCACCATTATTTTCTTGATCTATGAGTTCTGAAACGTGAAATTTTCTCGTCGATACTTCCGGATTGCGTCTTGAGGTCAAGTTCATAAACGGGTTTCCTCTCTATGTAGAGGGGGGAGAGAGAGGAAAGCGCTAAAAGGAAAAACACAAGTCCTAATCTGTGAAATTTATAAAAGGTCGTTTAAAATTTATATAATGCTAAATAAGGAACCATTAGGAAAAACAAATACAGGATGCATCAATTAATATGTGTTCATGTTGAAAAGTGCACTTTATTTTGAGAAATATATTAGCTTACTGTCAAAATTATTTTCGTTCTCCTTCAAGTTCCAGTACTTTAATGTAAGCAGTGCACTCTATCGGCAAACTATACCAACTTCATATTTATCTCTAGTTCTAGATTTAACAGCTAAGCTGTGCTACTATCTTCAGATTAGTATTTCAAAATTAACTGATTTTGACTATTAAAGTAACTTTTTTATTAATAATAATAAACAGTTTAACAGAAATATTTTTTTTCGTCTGGAATGAAGGAAGGATTTTTTTTTATAAATAAACGTAAATCGATAATTTCACGCAATGTAACGACTTAATGCTATTCCCTTTATAATTAAATTCGTTTTTACTATTGCTTATCTATTATATTTATTTTTCTGAAAAATAATTATCTTTTAAAGACAACGAGAAACTATTTAAGTTCATTTTTGTTGTTCTTGTGATGTCTCGTTCACGATTGACGACATTTGCTGTACATACTGCCAAACTCATCATCATCATGCAGATAATTATCAAGTTTTAAGCTATTGTGAGATATGATTAAAGGTAATTGTTTTTTTTAATGGCCAGTTACCTTGGGGATTCAGACAGTGAAGACGAATTGCCTCCTGGGTGGGAAGAAAGAGCCACTTCTGACGGTTGTGTTTATTATGTGAAGTAAGATAAATTCTTCTCAAACTTTTTAATATATTTTGTTTTGAAAGCCGGTAATTTCTTAGTAATTTCTCCTGTATAGTCATAACACAAAAGGGACTCAGTGGAATCATCCAAGGACAGGCAAAAAGAAAAAAGTGTCAGGAGGTAATAACATTTCATTTGGCTTGTGTTGTTTTTATATTTTTCTAAATATATGAAATTCTGGGCCTTATGCGGTACCTTTTCATAAAGTGTTTATCTGGTTTGTACAAGTCATCCAATATTAGCAAGTCATGCCCAACTAAAGCAAAGTGTTTAAAGTGATTACCGACTTTAATTGCTTAAAGCCATTATTTTTATTAAGAACGCTGAATGTATTATTAGAGTTCCATAATAAAGAATTACATTGAATTGAGGGAAATTGATTGAGCAACATTTCAATTATTCTTTGGATCAGGATTCCCATGTTTTAGGTGTCGCTGATTTTAAAACACAGATAAATGATTGTGGTTGGATATAATTTATTATTTATTTATTTTATTTTAATATGATGCCATTCCTGTGATTCAATGTTTTCAATATTAGTGATTAGTGGTCGGAAATAAAGAAGTTTTCTCTGTATAAAATTAATAGCTTCAATTTCAGTCAAATATTGTTCTCCTTAAACACATTTTTATTTTATTCCTTCTTTCTAACCACCCGTTCTCATCCTTGTGTCAAAAACAAAATGGAAAACAAGGAGACTAGTCATATAACAGACATGTTTTTTTGTCAACTAAATACAATTTGTATTATTTATTTAAATTTGTAACATCCATTTATAAGTAATACGTAAGTTTTTAAAATCTCTTTATAACTAGGATAGGGCTGATGCCTTTCCTTTTGTTGAAAGAAAGGTCACTATCCATAGTGAGAAACAAACCTGCGACCTTAGGCATGGAGTGCTCACGCCTTAGCATTCAAGGCCATGGGACCTCCAAATTTGTATTATAAAAAAAACTTATATTAATGAATTAAGAGGAATCTAGTTACATTAGACCCATGGGGGTTGTGGTGACCAATGGCTGAGATGGATCAAAGTGCCTTATTTGTTGAGGTTGCACTCATGGAACTCTGGTCCGAATCCTAGAATGTGTATATGGTGACGGAAAACTTCTTAAAGAAAGAAATAACGAAAGCGTATTAGGAGAAATGAAAAGGGATGGGCTGAGGAGGCTCCTATAGAACCAGGATGAGGATGAAATGGGCTCCGCTCCGTGGGTATCTAAGATCATGCGGGTTACCTAAGTGTTAATACCTGTGAATCTGGCTGTTAGTTTGGTGAAACCTATTGCTTAATAACGGGTGGGTAAATCAGATTATTTAATGAGCCTTTAACTATATTGCACAGAAAATGTCCTTTTACTGAGATACTCTTGTCTTGGGCAACGTTCATTTTGTTTTTCTAGTTATGTAGAAATTATATATCTTAGTTTAAACTAGAAAATTAATTCTCCATCTTTGTTTATTCTATTTTATTCAATTTCAGAACTCCCATTTGGATGGGAAAGGATAGTAGATGAATGTGGGCAGGTGATGTTTGCTGATCACATTTCGAAAACAGTTACATTCACAGACCCTAGATTAGCATTTGCTGTGGAAGAAAAAGAATTCCCCATGGATATTCGTCAGAGATTTGATGCATCAAGTACAGCTCTTCAGGTTTTACATGGCAGAGACTTGAGTGGAAAAATTGCTGTGGTCACTGGCAGTAATACCGGCATTGGTATGTCTTTTGTATTATATTATGTGTTTTTTGTGATAATATTATTCATGACTTATAAGAAAAGAAATGCCTTACCTATACTAAATACAAACCCTAACATATAAATTTATATTTATAATAGATACTTTTGTTTTACATTAATTTTAAGTCCGGAGTATGAACTACCAACCTAATCAAACAAAATATACTGCGAAAAATGTAGACAGAACTTAACTAAAATGAATATTGTGAGTGCAAACAGCCAGTGCTATGCCAGACAACCTACAAACGTCAATGTGATTCTTTATATTGGCATAATTTTTATAAATTATGAATCGATTGACATGAAACAAACACCAAATGTTAAGTGAAGCTTACAACAATATATTAGTGAAAACCGCATCGTAATCGGATAAGACGTAAATCTTTAAAAGAAAAGAAAAGAGGCAATTTTTTTTTCTTGTTTAACAGCTTATCAACTATTGGGCTATTATTGCCAGGCTATCTACAGGTTGCCACCCTTTTATAATGCCAACAGAACGTCGTCGGCCACCCATTTAGGTACTGGCTACACCCGATGTTGCTTAACTTCGGTGATCTAGGAGAACCGGAGCTTTCAACGTGGCTATGGCCTTTGGCTAGAGGCAATCTTAATTTGCAGCTTGGATAATATAGATGTATGTTTCAACATATATTGACGAATTCTCAATTGAGCCCAACACAATAAGTGAAGAAACGAATGTTTAAGACACAGAGTTGATTAACAAGCGACACAAGTTTAAAATTATCAATATTTGTATCCAAATATACAAGTATAAGTCATTATATAAAATACATTCCTCCGGATTATGGGCTGAGGAAGTAAGATCTTGCACTCTTATGACTGAAGGCAAGAGCCAAGGGAAAGATGGAAGGGAGACCGAACATATGAGGAATACGATGAACAGAGAGCCTTGATATACGGTATTTTGAGGAAACACTTGAAGAACATCGCTGGAAGTGGTTTGGACATGTCTCATGTATGGCAGAAAATTGGATACTTTTAAGGCGGTTGCATAGGGAAATAGACCATCAGAAAAACTCGGAGTGAAGGACTGAGATAGGCCTTTGACAATTGAGATCTGGAATTGGAATTGAAGGATGCAGCAGGTACTGAACTGTCATGAACGGATCAAGCTCCATCAATAGATATCTTACACTGTGCAGTAGTAGACTAACAAAAATTAACCCCTGGTTTGTTTAAAGAGTCTGACAGACACGAGGGAAATTTCAGTGAGCATCAAGAGTTCAGCTGCGCGGATATTTCCTCCGTGTCTGTCAAACACTTTATACACACCAGGGGTTAAGAATATGAACTATCAATTTGTATCTAGTTCTGTCATGTTTTTAATAAAATAGGTCTTACTTCTTATAGATGTTTATATTTAGCCACTATATTATCACAATAAAACAAGGAGTAATATTTAAATAATAAAATGAGAACTAATTTTGTAAATCTACACAGAAATAAATTACACACGTCATTAAAAAAAAAAAAACCTTTTATTTTCCTCCAAAGAGAAATCATTTTGGTAATGAAAATATCATTTGAGAAGTAAATAAAATCCAATTATTCATTTTAGCACTTTCCTCCGAAGGAAAGTAGCTATTGAGGTTGGACTCATGACGGAATTTTTGAAAAATTTCTTCAAATCTTTATCGATCCTACCTAGTAGACACCGAAAATGACCCCCGTTAAAATTTATATATATCTATATATAAATATATATATATATATATATATATAAATATATATATATATATATATATATATATATATATATATATATATATATATATATATGTGTCTGTTAACACGATAGCGGCCAGAGTTTTTGTTTTTTCGTCACGAAACTTGGTATATAGCATTCAATTAGCAAACGATTGAACGAGTTCGTTAACCACCAAAGTCGGTCCACCGGAAGGGGGGGTTTACCCCGAACCCAAAACACTAATTTACTATGTCAGCCGTAATATTTGTTATATTTCAACGAAACTTGGTATTCGTAGTGGTAATATAGAGAGAAAAGTGAGATATAAAAATGAACTAAATCGGTTCATTAGGAGGGGGGGTTTACTCCGGACCCACAATACCGATTCGCCACTACCAGCCGTGATTTTTGGTATATTTCGACGAAACTCGGTATTCGTAGTGGTAATCTACAGTTAAATATGTGTTGTAAAAATAAACTAAATCGGTTCATTAGAAGGGGGGGGTTTGCTCAGGACCCAAATTCCTAATATACTCATACCGGTCGTAATTTCTGCTGTATTGTAACGAAACACGGTATACATCGTGGGTAACTCATGAGAAAGAAGTGTTGTAAAAATGAGCTGAATCGGTCAATCGTAAAGCGGGGGTTTAATTTGTAATATATTTCAATAGAAAAGCCCGTCAAACGTAGGTTCACAAAGCCGCCGCAAGGAGCGCTTTCTACCCCTAGAGTGACTGTATCCTGTTCCTGCGTTAGATCAAAATATGATAATATGAGGTTTTTTGTATTTATTACGTAGTGTAGTAGGTACCATGTGTAAACATAACTCTGGAAGCAAATTAATAATTGATCAGTTACTCATTACAAATTTAAAAGAGAACTAGTCATGTTTTTATTTTATTTATGTAGGATATTTTAAGCAAATTGTTCTGGAAAGCAGTCTACACTACCCAAATTCTGAGGAAAGTGCTTAGTTATGCAGCTCCTGCGTGACGGCCTTTTTGTAATAAACTGTACATTACCAACAACTGTTGTTGCTTATCTGTAATAAACACAATATTTAGAAAACAATTCCTACCAAAATACGAATTTAATTTCTGGTCATTTCTGTCATTCATGACGCAAAATTTGGAGATCCCCAGCCATATGACATTTTCATCCCGTAAAACATAATTATAGGGAGAAAAATATAGAACTGGTATTTTGGATACATTTTGAGTCCCAGGGGTTCCTATTTGTTAATTTATTAACATATCAATGTGGATTTCCTCTTTAAAATGATTCTCATAACGGTTCACAAGACCTCCTTGAAGCTAATTGTGAACATATATCTAATTCATGATCTTTTCGGATTCTCGGTTGATAGTATGTCCCATGATAATTCACTTGATGGCCTCCTGAAGCGAATGAATGAATGAATGAATGAAAAGTTTTATTCTTATTCCGGGACAGAAGTCCCATAGGAATAATTTTGAAATTACAAAATAATTTTGAATTTTACGTATAAACTTAAAAACTTATAAATGCTATCAGTATCAATATATAGCGTACAGCTTCAATATAGACTTGGTGTTGGGTAAAACTTGGAGGGATAGAAGGTGGTAGAAGAGTCGGGATTTAAAGGTTTCTAGGTTGGTAGAATGGTGGACAAATGAAGGCAAGGAATTCCATAGCGAGGTGGCACGGGTGACGATTGATTTTTCGAATATTGCTGTTCGGTGGGAAGGAATATAAAGATTGGAAGGACGAGATCGGGTGTTACGGGAGTGAACCGAGGATTTAAATTTAAGAAGTTGAAAAATATAAGAAGGTCTACAGGATTGAATTACTTGGTAAAGGACTGAGCCGAGGAAGTACTGACGACGATAAAGAGGGAATAGCCAATTTAGCTCCTGGTAGAAATGTGATATGTGGGAGTCTCTGGCGTTCCGAGGATAAAACGAATGAAACAGTTCATGAGGCGTTTGAGTTTTGCCTCGAGATCGCAAGAAAGTCCACCGTACACCAAACAACCATAGTCAAACTGGTGGAATAATAGGGAAGTTACGAGGAGTTGACGGGTCTTTGTTGGCGGGAGAGGTTGAGCTGTCTCAGGATAAATATGGACCGACGGGAAATTTGGGAAATATGATTTTTCCAGGAAAGGTTCTGATCAACTATGATCCCAAGATTTTTAACTGATTTACAATATTTTATAGGGATGCTGTTAAGGTAAAGGGCTGGAAAAGGGGAAGTAGAACTTACGAGGGATTGGGAGCCTATAACAATGGCTTTGGATTTGTCTGGATTCAGGGAAAGCTTATTAGCTGCGGCCCAAGCATTGATGTTATTAAGATCTACTTGCAGCTTGTCTACAGCATCTCCTAGCAAAGAGGGCTTAAAGGATAGGTAGATTTGGGTATCGTCAGCGTAAAGATGAAACTTGGAATGAACTATGGAAAGAGGAAGATCATTGATGTAAACAGAAAATAGAGTTGGGGATAACGAGGAGCCCTGGGGTACACCACGGGAAAGAGGAAGAGGGCTAGAAGGATTGCTGTCGGGGATGACCACGTATTGGGATCGATTGGATAGAAAGGATTGGAACCAGCTAATGGCACTGTTGGAAAAGGAAAGAGATTGGAGTTTGGTGAGGAGGATTTGATGGTCTACGGTATCAAATGCTTTTGAAAAATCTAGGAGAACTAGAATAGTGAGCTGTTGGTTATCTATGGCAGTTTGAATGTCATGGGTGATTTTTATGAGCGCTGATTGAGTGGAGTATGACGGACGGAAGCCAGATTGGAGAGGAGATTATTTGGTTAAGGAGATTATTTTGTTCAAGGTGGTTGGATACTTGAGTTTGGACCAGACGCTCTAAAGTTTTGGAAAGATTGGATAAAAGTCCGTCACGCAGGAGCTGCATAACTAAGCACTTTCCTCAGAATTTGGGTAGTGTAGATTGCTTTCCAGAACAATTTGCTTAAAATATCCTACATAAATAAAATAAAAACATGAATAGTTCTCTTTTAAATTTGTAATGAGTAACTGATCAATTAATAATTTGCTTCCAGAGTTATGTTTACACATGGTACCTATTACACTACGTAATAAATACAAAAAACCTCATATTATCGTATTTTGATCTAACGCAGGAACAGGATACAGTCACTCTAGCGCTCCTTGCGGCGGCTTTGTGAACCTACGTCTGACGGGCTTTTCTATTGAAATATATTACAAATTAAACCCCCGCTTTCCGATTGACCGATTCAGCTCATTTTTACAACACTTCTTTCTCATGAGTTACCCACGACGTATACCGCGTTTCGTTACAATACAGCAGAAATTACGACCGGTATGAGTATATTAAGAATTTGGGTCAAGAGTAAACCCCCCCTTCTAATGAACCGATTTAGTTTATTTTTACAACACATATTTACCTGTAGATTACCACTACGAATACCGAGTTTCGTCGAAATATACCAAAAATCACGGCTGGTAGTGGCGAATTGGTATTGTGGGTCCGGAGTAAACCCCCCCTCCTAATGAACCGATTTAGTTTATTTTTACAACAGTTATTTACCTGTGGATTACCACTACGAATACCGAGTTTCATCGAAATATACCAAAAATCACGGCTGGTAGTGGCGAATTGGTATTGTGGGTCCGGAGTAAACCCCCCCTTCTAATGAACCGATTTAGTTCATTTTTATATCTCACTTTTCTCTCTATATTACCACTACGAATACCAAGTGTCGTTGAAATATAACAAATATTACGGCTGACATAGTCAAATTAGTGTTTTGGGTTCGGGGTAAACCCCCCCTTCCGGTGGACCAACTTTGGTGGTTAACGAACTCGTTCAATCGTTTGCTAATTGAATGCTATATACCAAGTTTCGTGACGAAAAAACAAAAACTCTGGCCGCTATCGTGTTAACAGACACATATATATATATATATATATATATATATATATATATATATGCATATATATATATATATATATATAGATATATATAAATTTTAACGGGGGTCATTTTCGGTGTCTACTAGGTAGGATCGATAAAGATTTGAAGAAATTTTTCAAAAATTCCGTCATGAGTCCAACCTCAATAGCTACTTTCCTTCGGAGGAAAGTGCTAAAAGGGAGATAGGACGGAAATCCTTCGGAGAGCAGGGGTTTGATATTTTGTTAAGAGGGCGAACCAACGCTGTTTTCCATTGAGAAGGAAAAGTCGAGTTTTGAAGGGAATAGTTGTATATGTGGAGAAGGATAGGAAGGATTGCGGGTAAGCAGGCCTTAATCAGTTTAACTGGAACAGAGTCTGGACCGTAGTCATTGGTTCGGAATTGAAGGACCGCGGTTAGAAGATCTTCTGGGGTAATATAGGAGAAGTAGAAGTTGTTGGAATTAAAAGGTAGTTTGGAAGGTATAGGAGAAACAGTACTGGATATGACTGAGGGAGAAGATACAAAGTGAGCATTAAGAACATCAGGGGATAATAAGATAGAGCAAGGACGGTTAGTTTTGCAAAGGGAAAGTTTACGAAGGATTGACCATTTTGTTTTAGAGTCAGGAGCATTGGATAGGGATTGGTGGACGTAGAGGGACTTAGCTCGACGGATGGAGGATTGGGTGAGGTTACGCAAGTATTTGTAGGAGGAGTAATCTTGAGGAAGACGGGTCCGTCTAAATTTTCTTCTCGCTGCTTCTCTTCTTTTTATTAATGATTTGAGCTCGGGTGTAAGCCAGGGAGCAGGAGGACGGTTGGACCGGCGGGTTTGAAGAGGAGCATGGGAATCTAAAAGGGAGTGGAGGTGATGAGTTAAGGAGTTAACCATGTCATCTATGGAGTCAGAGGAATAAATGGAATCGTAAGGAAAGTTTTCTTGGAATGCTGGAATCGTATGGAATGCTGCTTTCCTTGAGTTATAAAGTAATTGATTTCTTTGTTGTTATCTATTTGATTTTGTAACAATCATTTCCTCTGTCCCTAAATCTCAATATTTTATTAGACCCCAAAAAATGTATACAAGGTCTGACTTATGATAATTTCAGTATTTATCAATCTATAGGTAATATTTGATCGTCTTGTGCCAAACTCATTAAGAACTCAAATCATTTGATTTCGCAACCATCATTGATTTTTATGAGCATTGATTATATTTAATTACAATATGTAAATAAGTCAATATTTAACTTATTTATCCTGCGTTTTTTAAATGTTTCTTTTTTTATAGTCTTGTATCTTGTATTTCATTGCTTTTATAATCAAGATTATTTTATCTTAAGTGTTCTTTTTTCTTTATTATCATTTCTACAACATTTCTACTTTCTGGATGTACTTTAATAAGGCTCTTAGTATCAAAACTAGATCCATTCATTTTCCCCCAAAAAAGTTAATTACCAATACCGGACTAAATTTAATATTTAATCTTTATCTGTTCATGTTCTACTGCTTTCGATGAAATTCTGCATAAAAATATGAAAATACCTATCTAAAATAAAATGAAGTTCTTTAACCACTGGAATCTATGTGGCAAAAGTCACAAGTAAAATTTTGTTGTGCTTAAGATTTTGAGTTTATAGAAAATGGAATGTCAATAAAGTCAATAAAAACTAGAATTTGTGCTTTGGATACTCAAAAACATTGGACATAGTTGACAATTTTTTAACACATTAGACATTCATCCAAACTTAGTTATATCAATTATGGATGGATATTGGAAGTAGAAATAATAAAAACAAAAAAAGTATTTTATCAATGGACAAGATCAATTTTGAAGTTTTCGTTTATTTTTTTTTAAATAAATCGAAAACTATTGGGAAATCAATGTTAGTAGAAGGCGACCATTTGAACGTCGAATAAATTTCCTTCTATAAGGATCAGGCAAAATTTTCTATAGGATCCTCTCAGTTGGAAAAAATGGTGCTTGAAGTTTTCGAAGTGATTGTTTTTTCTCATTGAAGTTTATGTTCTTTCCAAATCATACCAAGGCTAAGCTTTATATGGAAAAATCCTATTATGGCACAGTTTTAGCTCAAATCAACTTGTATACTTGCTCCAATAAAGCCATTTGGACGAAGCCTCTTCAAAAGAATTTGAATCTCCCCTAAAAAAGTCAATGAATTGTTTGGAGCTGGTTTATGATACCAAGGGCCGCAATTCTAAATATCAATATGTGCATTGATATCCGTTTTTCCAGGGAACATGGAACATGGATATTTTGGAGGACAAGGACCACCTCCTTATGACTACAGACAACAGACTCCATTTACGAAGAGACCACTGCACACATTACCAACTGGTCTGCCACCTAATTTTGGATCTCAACCCGTTTTTTCGAGCGGTCCTGCTTTCCCTAATACGCAAATCAATCCATACTTTTGTAATGAGCCTCCAGGATACTATGCAAACCAACAGCAACCGTATTATTCAAATGCGCCCCAGCCTAATTGCAATGATTACTTTACTCAGTCTTATTACAATCAACAGGAGGAGTACAGGGGATGGAAAGACTTCAAAAACGCAAATCCTTCTAACAGAATGACTACTACGTCCAAAAGAAAAACTGAGCCCTCAATAAATCCTGTTTTAACTCTCATTGTACCACTTGACTGTATGCCAGATTATAACAGTAATCAGAAAAAAACTGATTCCTCTTCTGTTCAAAAGGAAATAAAGAAAGAACCTATGCCACAGACATCAAAACTCAAAGTTGAAAAGAAAAACTGTCGATCTGTTTCGATATCCTCAAATTGTAAAAACCAACGACCAGGGCCTATCCCTATGTTACGAGTTAACAACAATGAAGATCTGGAAAAATCTGGTGCCTCGCCTTTTCGAAAGGCCATAAAAAGACCTTTGCCTCAATCCTCAAATAATGAAGTTGAGAAAAAAAGGCAATTAAGCTCATTGCCCAGTGGCTGTGAATTAACGAGGGAAGAACCTATTTCAAACTCACAAGGTAACAAAAATGTAAATTTGAAACCATTTGTCTCCCCGCCAGTTGAAAATGCCATAAAAGAAGAACCTCCCCCACAAACTTCAAGTAGTGAAGCTCAGGAGAAAAACTGCCCACCATGCCCTTTACCTAATGATTGTTCATTAACAATACGAGAACGTATTTCAAAAGCACAAAGCAACAAAAACTTAAATCTAAAAAAGTCTTTCTCTTCTCCTGTAGTAGAAACCATAAAAGAAGAACCTTTGCCTCAAACCTCAAGCAGTAAGACTGAAGAGGCAATAAGTTTGTCAAATTCTTTGCCTAATGATTGTAAATTAACGAGACAAGAACCTACTTCAAAGACTGAATTTAACAAAAACACACATCTAGAAATATCTCACTTCTCGTCTGCTCAAGAGACCTTGCAAGAAAAATCGCCTCATACTTCTATCAGTGATGCTGAGGAGACAAAGCATTTATCAAACTCTTTTTCGAATTGTGAACTAACAAGAGAAGAACCTGTTTCAAAGTCACATGATAACGAAAATGTAACTCTGAAGGCATCCGATTCCTCAACTGTTAAAAAGTCCTCAGAAGAAGTACGTTCTTCGAATAATGAAGTTGAGAAGAATGAATGTCAATCTGGCTCAATATTCGATGATCCTCAAAACCCCCAACAAGAGCCTATTTTACTTGAAAATCCGAACAGGGTCGAGGATTCAAATAAATCTGACCTCTCTTCTGTTCAAAAGACCATAGAAGAAGGTTTACCACAAACCTTAAATAATGAAGGTGAATCAAAAAATTATTCAAAAGTCTCAGTGACCAATGAATCTAAAGAAACACAACCTGCCCCTTCAAGTGATGAAAAACTAAGAACTTTGGTAAACATTGAAGTGTCTTCCGCTAGTGCTTCTAATTTTGTTGGTAGAAACCTTTCTATTGATTGCTCGAACACAAGCGAATCTCCAGCTAAATTAATAACTGACCTTAAGGATATACCATCTGAAGAGAAAATTATATCTGAAAATCCTACTGATGTTAGCACAATATTTGTTGTTAGATCAGGTATGAAGAAGAAACTTGATGAAGATAATGTAACGGAGATTAAAAACAACGCCTCTACTTTACCTGAATCTTCTCGTTCATTCAATATCGATGAGCTTAAAAAAAATGAGGTTAATAGGGCAAAAAAGAAAAAACCAAAAAATGTACCGAGATGTTATCTTCTCCATGAGAGCAAGAAAAAATTACTCGTTGCTGTTCTGTATGATAACAGTATTGAAGCCATCTTGCCTAAACACGCACAACATATTCGTTCTTCCATGCAACAATTCCTTAGAGAATCAATAAAAAAAGAAACTAAACTAAGGTTTGAAAGCATATCTCTTGTAGATTCAGGATGGTTTATTTTCACTTGTGCTAATGCGGCTACAGTTAAATGGAGTCTGAAACAAAAAATCCCTCGTTGTGATGGTCGAAAATTTAGAATGGTTTGCGGAACGGATCTTCCTAAACCTGTTACTCTTGGCATTAATCTCCCGAAAGAAACCATGGAAACGAAATACATCTTATTAGCCCTGGATCATCAAAACCCAGGGCTGAGAACAGATTTGTGGGATGTTTTAGGGTCGAGGAAAGACAAATCTCAGAAATATGCAAAAATCATGGTAGTAGTCGCACCACCTACTGTTACTCCAGTCCTTCGTAACTTGTCTTGGAAGCCATATTTTGAACTTTCCAGGATATCAATTACACAACTTTCTCAAAAAATTGTGTCAATTTAGGCAACCTTTGGTAACGTACGATCCCAAAAATTAGGTTATAAACCTAGAAGCAAAGTTCTTAATGTTTCATTTTCCAATTTTCATGTAATAGAATGATGAAAGATATTTGCTTGTACAATAGAAGTATCCATGGTATACTTAATTATAATGTAATTAAGCTTTATCCATTTTAAAAAAATCATTGTAACATTTATCAATGTTGTAACCGAGTCCATTGTACTAAAAGGCATAAAAATTGTATACCCTGTAGAAAAAGAATTGTTTAAGGTAGTTTTTAAGAAAGGTAAAGATACTCACCTTAATATTTTAATAAAAAGATATTGAATTATTTATTTAGGAGTGCTTTGCTACTAAAGAGTTTATAAGCAGGACCATGTTTAAAAATTAATGATATAAATCAACAAATGGTGTGTGTGTGTGTATATATATATATATATATATATATATATATATATATATATATATATATATAAATATAAAGTCTAAAATTGTCCCTAATATCAAGTATTTGTTTCTGTGTTTTGTTAACACAAAAAGGAATGTAAAGTGATATTACTTTTTTGATCTAAAAGTCTGGCCAAATGTATAAATGTGTATATAAATTGTCATGAAGTGAAGGTTGTATCAGTAAAATATGAAAACTAGGTTTGGTTCGTTACTGCTTCTTGAGCAGCTTCCCTCACCGTGTGTTGAACTCACAACCTCTGTCTAGAGGCAGTAGAGTTTGGGTATCCAAGGACGAAACAACTCATCTGGAGGCTGTTGAGTTTCGGTGCCCAAGGACGAGTTAACTCGTCTGGAGGCTCTAGGGTACAAGTACCCAAGGACGAGTTAACTCGTCTAGAGGCTGTAGAGTACGGGTACCCATGGACAAAACAACTCGTCTGGAGGCTATAGAGTACGGGTACCCAAGGACGAGTTAACTCATCTGGAGGCTCTAAGGTACAGGTACCCTAGGACAAATTAACTCGTCTGGAGGCTGTAGGGTACAGGTACCCAAGGACAAGTTATCTCGTCTGGAGGCTGTAGAGTATGGGTACCCATGGACGAAACAACTCGTCTGGAGGCTATAGAGTACGGGTACCCATGGACGAGATCCGTTCTAAACATGTGGAAGCAGGGAATTTTCTCAACAGGCCCTAAAATGAGAACAATCCCTGCTGCAGGCTAGATTCAAACCCCATCTCCCGCATGAGAATGGTGTTAGCCACTAAACCACAGGGAGGTCCTCAATATTCTGCTTGTAGTACTGCCTTGGCTCCTGAATTTACTTAGACATGCCATCTCAAAAATCTCCCTATTTCTTTCATTCCTTCAAACTCAAATATTCTGTTCACTCCACTGCTTCCGTTTCTGATCTTCAAACTGTGAATCTTCAATAAAAAATACTAGTAGTTACTCATGAAGTATCAAAAGACAAGTAAACACAAAAATTGAAGTGAATAAAACTAGTATTTACTATTACTTGCAAGTAAATATTTGTGAGGTAAGTATATCCCAAGTAGATGCCTAAACTAATGTGAATGAGCGAAAGTAAATACTTCCGTGGCAAGTAAATACTTCTCTATTTCCTCCCTATAGTAACCCTATAGAGAGGGAGTTTATTCTGCATGTCCCATGCTTTGCATATAACATACATGTTTTGTATATATTACATTTTGTTTTAGATATATAGATTTTATGTACAAAATATTTACACTTTATTTACAGTTTTATATACAATATCTGTTAGTGAGAGGCATCATATTTAATTTCTAAATTTAATATACCTAACCTAATATGTATCTAATATAGTGTAACTCTCATATCTAATTTAAATCTAGTAGAATAGAATTTACAGAATTATCTCTAAAAATAATCTAAATTTAAAATGAAAAGCAAAGAAAGACATTTCAAAACAAAACATATAGTAAATATAAATATTAAGATAACAGAAAATCATTGTTCCTCCTTCTTTACTCATACATGAGCTTTGCCAACAACACAGAGGTTCCAATCTAATATCTTAATCTTGAATCTTTGTGTACTTGTTTGATAAGTTTTTCTAGAGCAAGAGGATATTTATCATAGAGCTCCTTTGGGCTTAATGGCCACTCTTTTTTGTCTTTTTTAATAGTTTTTGTTAAAGTTGTCCTGTATTCTTCTGTTAGTGAGCAGTAGTAAATTAAGTGTACGTTTGTTCATTATGGTTGTCATATGTACATGTGTTGAAGTCAGTGAGTTTGTATTTGTGTAAATAACTATTTATTGTTCCATGACCTGTGAGTAGTTGTGTGAGTTGGTAGCTTGTTTTGTGGATGTGTTTGAAATTGTTATGTTTTATCTTTTGTATAAAATATTTTAAGTGTGCCCCTTTTTCAGTTGTCCACCTTTCCTGCCATTTTGTGTAATATCTGTTCCTTAATAAGCTTTTTAAATGTTCAGTAGACAGTTTTTCATATATAATTGGGAGGTTAGTGTTGGTTGAAGCTGATTTTGCCAGAACGTCTGCTACTTCGTTCCCCTCTATACCTGAATGTGCTTTTACCCATTTGAATTTGACTATTGAGTTTTTAGTTTTGATCGTATGTATTTTTTGTCGTATATTGTCTACTAGAGGGTCGTGTACATTGTAGTTATTTAGTCTTTGTAGTGAGGTTTTGCTGTCAGTGTTTATTAGTATGTTCGGGTTTTGTATTATGTTGTGTTCGTCTAGATAGCCTAGGGCTTCTCGATCAAGAAGTTCTGCCTGGTTATTTGTACATTCCGGCCCTAGTCCGTATTTCATGCTTTGGATGGCTGTTTCTCCTTGGTATAAAACGAATGCACATCCTACATGTTCATTCTGTTTGCTACCGTCAGTGTGTATGGAGAGTTAAGTTGTTGTCTCTTCGGAAGTTGTGTTTGTCGAGGGATATACCCATTTACTGTGTGGTGTTATTACTTCTACATTATCAGCTAACATTTCGTCCACATCTTCCCTTAGTTTTACTACTTTGTAATAGTCACAATAGATATTAGCTAAAATAGATAGATTGTATGGATAGTAAGTTAATAATTTCTATCAATTTTGTTTGAAGAAAGTCTATTTACTTATTCCATCTTAATTTCTTATCTATAATAATTCCTCAATATTTTGTAAAATTTAAATTGTTTAATTTTTTGTTTTGTAAATGTATATCAAAATTTGGGCTAATCCTTTTTTTTTTTTTTTTTTTTTGGTGAAGACTAAATAGTTATATTTATTGGAACTGAATTTTAATTTATTATTGTGTTCCCAGAGGTTTACCATTTTTGTTACGTTATTTATTAAACTGTTAATTTCCTTTATTAGGATGACAACATCGTCAGCAAATGCTATTATTTTACATCCTGGGAGTAGTTCATAACGTAGTAGTTGATTGACTATTATGTTCCATAATATTGGAGAAGATGCAGATCCTTGAGGTGTCCCTAAGTTGTTTTTTCTCTGCAAAGCTAAGGAAGCTGTATTTATTACTGTTTCCCTGCCGTGTAGATAATTTAAGAATAGCTTATACAGGTTTCTAGGACAATTGTAATCCTTCAACAACTTAAGAAGCGATGGCCACCATACATGATCAAATGCTTCTTTTATGTCTAGTGAAATTAAAAGAGTGTGTTTATTTTCATTTTGTCCTTTTTTAATAGTTTCTACAACATTCGTTGTGGGGTAAAACCGAATTGATGGGATGTAATAAATTGTGTGTAGATGAGAATTTTAGTAATCGCTTATGCATTAACTTTTCTAGAATTTTAGCTTCAGTATTTATTTGGCTGATAGGTCTTATTGAGTCGACTGAGTTTTATGGTTTGTCCGGTTTTCGGAGTAATATCAGTTTTGATATTTTCCAAGAGTCAGGAAGTACTCCTTTTGTGAAACAATCATTGAATATGTAACAAACTAATTTTTTATGGTTTTCGAAGATTTTCTTAAAGATTTTTCGTGTAATGCCATTTATTCCAGGACTTTTTTTATTATTTAAGTTTTCTATTATTTGTGTTATTTCACCGCTGGATAGAGGCGCATCATCCTCAGTGTTTGGTAGAAACATTGTAGCTGCTCGTTTTTCTGTTTGGAAATTATTTTCGAATCTATCTTCGTCTTGCATTATGATGTGATCAAGTATGTAGTGCAATGTTTCTTCCATATTTTTGGTGTGAGTTCCATCTTTTTTCTTTATGGTATAAAGTTTGAAATAATTTTTAATTTTTTTTGTTGCCAACTTTTTTTTTATTGCATTTTTATAAGATGGACATACCTTGTTAAGGGATGAGTGGTTGGTTGCAACTCTGTGTTGTAGCTTGGCGTATTTGTTATAGTTGATGCAGTTGGTGCATTGTTGTTTCCTGCTTTGACAGCCTTCTCTGTTCTGGTGTCTGTCTTCTCCACAGTCTGGGCACTTCTGCTTCTTTCCTTCGCACTTGCTGCTCAGATGGTTTAATTTGAAGCAGAGTCCGCATCTTCTAACTGAGATGTAATTTTCTACGTAGAAAATGCTCCAATAAAGCTTGATTCTTCTCCCTAGAAGTTTCGTCCTTTCGCTTCCAGAAAGTTCACGGATTAAATTTCTTCTTGGAGATCCCTTGATTCCAAAAATTCTTTTGAAAATTATCTTTTCTCTGTCGAGATTTAGTGATTCATTTTGTTCTAATAAGGTGTCTATGGCATTATTTTTTGTAAATTCCTCAAGGATATTTTTGATTATGATTCTTGGTTTTAATTTGTCAATGGGCTCAACATTTAGATCAGCGCTTTTTTCTTTTACATTAGCTGATATTATATCAATATCTTCTCTTGAGTCTGATTCGATTATCACATGACCTCTTTTTGTAGTTTTTAATTGCTGTATTCCTACTTTTAATAATCGTGGATTTAAACTCGTCTTTAGTTTTCTTTTTATGTCTTCAACAGATTCATTTTCGTTTTTGCTTTTTATGATAAGTTTATGTGAGGATTTAATGCCTGTTTTGTTTAATAGTAAAGCCTCAGTATATGATTTTTCTAGATTAACCTTGTTCTGTTGACATTGTTCATCTCCTCAAGAAGGTCTGGTTTGTTCAGCTTCAACATTTGCCTTGATATCGTTTATTATGTCCATGATTTGTAGTAACTTGCATTTCAGGTCATTTTTTTAAAGGATTATACTGTCTGACTTCCTCGAATAGATCGAGAGCTCCTTGAAGTTACTACTACTACTTTTGATGAACCAACAAATCACACGTCACATACCGACATAACCAAGCTGTGTGGTTTCTTACCTACTTCACGTATACACTCACACGTCACGTACCGACATAACCAAGCTGTGTGGTTTCTTACCTACTTCACGTATACACTCACACATCACGTTCCGACATAACCAAGCTGTGTGGTTCCTTACCTACTTCACGTAAGCGCTCACACGTCACGTACCAACATAACCAAGCTGTGTGGTTCCTTACCTACTTCACGTATGCGCTTACACGTCACGTACCAACATAGCCAAGCTGCATGGTTTCTTACCTACTTCACGTATGCGCTCACACATCACGTACAAACATAACCAAGCTGCATGGTTTCTTACCTACTTCACGTATGCGCTCACACATCACGTAACAACATAACCAAGCTGCATGGTTTCTTACCTACTTCATGTATGCGCTCACACATCACATACCAACATAACCAAGCTGCGTGGTTTCGTACCTAGGTCATGACGTACATCATAACTAAACATTTGTATATATTTATATATATAATTTTTTTTTTTTTACAATAAATTAGGAAAATGGGAGCAAAGGAAATAGGATACAATTTATTTCAACAACAAAAACTCCTTCAACACATCTTCTTCCGCAGCCACAACATTGCCTTCTGGGTTATCAGGCTCCATTTGTTTGTGTTGTTGTGCTCTTTGGTTAAATTCTTGTATCATCAATTGTTCACATTGAGCCTGAAGCCTTGTCAGTTTTATTTGCTCTAGCAATAGTAAACGCTGAAGCTCACCAGTTGTTAACTTAGCCGTCTCCTCTGTTTCAGATGAGAATTTTAATTTCTTATTTAATTTTAACTTCGAAGTAACACTTACGTTCAGTCTCCATCTGGAGTAATTCTAACACGTTGTCTGGCTCATCCTTGATCTCACTATTATTGAGCTCATTATGATCACGTGACAGCAAACTGACACTTGCTCCGAGTCCAACGCATGAAGCCCCAGGTATTTTCGAATAAACTGGGTTCTTGTTTGACTCCCATGACATGAATTTTATTGGTTTGTTTCCAGTTGCATTGACATTACTCCTTTTATTCACTGCAGTTTTCATATTGTTCTACAGTTTAAGTGAAACACTGTTTTGTTTCCCAAAGTTTTTCGAAAATTGATCAGCTAAACATGCCCACGCCTTTTCTTTATCTGATGTAATTTTCAGTAGCATTGATTTATTTAATACAAAGCTATAATCTTTCAATTACGCTACAAAAATAGCCCTACTGCCACATACAGCAATCGTACCGTTTTCATTCATAGCTGCAAATAAATAAACTGGGCCTCAATGACAAACAAAGCCAGGGCACAACTGCGGACTACTCAGAAAAGAAATGAGAGGATGTGAGTTGGGTTGGCAAGAGGATGCAACGGCTAGGCACAACAGGAAAGATTCGTGTAGCCATGGGCCACTCAAGTATTTACTTGCGTTTCTAGTCCTTAGAATGCTAGCCAATCTGAGAGGGACCGACCGCCGGGTGCCGCGGGCTCTGAGAGCCGATGCTACCCCCAGTGCTAGCCTATTTTCCACCCTCCGCGTGCGACTTTCGTTTGGAACAAGACTAAACTCAGACAGAACTCCCGCCTTGGGTCGCTCTTATTACGTAGATAAATAACAGGGGACATGCAAAATTGCTTGTTTTGTTGTATTTTTTTATTTTATTTTTTTTTTTTTTTAACGGCGCATCAACTATTTGGCTATTAACGCCGGGCTATCTACAGGTTGCCACCCTTTTATAATGCCAACACTATAACACAAAAATTGTGTGTACTTTAGTGTGACCTTTTCAATTATTATAACAAGTTTCTTATTATTCTTATCCTGCAAGTTGCGAAGAAAATTAATAAATAAACAGTTTCTAAAATAATATTTCAATAGTTACCGAAGTATTTTAGTTTTAAATTTAGCACCATTAGCCCTGTTAGTATGAATGCACCCTTTTATCAAAATATTCATGAAAATACTTTCTCTTCTCTTCATTTTACCCATTTTATGGTTTATTTCATTGTTATGATACTTCAATTTATTTGGTATTTTTTTTTTTTTTTAAATATTGATTGATCTTTATTGATAATTTACAATCTGTACAGTTATGTACAATAAGTAATTATTTAGTAAATAACTGGGCCTTTTTTTTTACTAAAAACTAATCATTTTATTTTTATATGCAACTCATAAAACTGGTCATGTCTAATAATTACTGCTTGCTGGAGAAAAAAAAAACAACACTTTTTTAAAATTTGTGTTTTTTATTTATTTTAAAACAAATTTATTTATAATAAGTAGTATATTAGTAAATAGTAATATAATAATAAAGTAATGAATTAGAAATAAATAGTAGGTATATAGCAAAAATATTAATAATAAACTTAAATTTCTATGTAAACACTATATGTACAGTTTTTGAGTCAATAGTGTTTTACCGTATGATAAATTTCGAAACAGGGAGTTATACACAAACTAACATCACATTTTTTGCAAACATACCTTGATTCCTTGCGTTTTTTATTTTTTCTGCACACTACGCACCCCCGAGTTGGTGTTTTTTTATGCTCCGTGCTAGGGATAATTCCAATGTAGTGTCCTTTCTCATTTTCCAGACGAAAAGGGTTGTCTTCATCAGCTGGCCTTTTGCGTCCAGGCGATTTACCTTCTCCTGAATGGTATTTTTCCAAAATTTGGCCTACTAGTTCTAGGTGGAATTTAGCCATCGGTATTTTTTTTTTTTTTTATTCACAACCTCGAATAATATTTTTGAGTTGAGTACCGTCACGTCAAGAAGGTGAAAAAACAATTTTTTGTACTCTTTCGGATGCTGTGGATCGAGCTCAATATCATGTCCGCTTTATCCACAGCACCCATATTTATGTTGTAGTCGAGAACTGCTTCTGGCTTCATTTTTGGCTGCCCCATTTGCCGATCAACTTTTCCTGTTGCCGCCATGTCAGGTTGATGTTTCGTCGACAACATCCTTACATCCTTTCTATCACACCAACGTACCGCAAGCAGATTGTCGTCAGACATAAATGTCATTTCTCCTCTTTTCAATTTTACCGACTGAATTGGTCACTCTTTCATATAGCCATATGAATAAATCTGGGCTAGAGTACCAATTGTCGAAATAAATTGTATGGCCTTTATTTAAATAGGGCTGTAATAAATTGATTACCACATCACCTGATTTTCCTAATTCTTTTGCATGAATTGGCAAATCAGTACTCTGCCCAGTGTACACAATGAAGTCCAAAATGTAGCCCGTTTTACAATCACAAATGACGAAAGTTTTAGTCCAAACCTGCTTCTTTTCGAAGGTATATATTGTTTGAAGAATAGCCTTCCTTTGAACAATAGAAGGCTTTCATCAATGCACAGGTTTTCGCTTGGGTATAGAGCTTCTTGGAAGTTTTTCTCAAATGATCCACAATCATTCGTATTTTATAAAGTGGGTCCCTCCATCTCTTGACATTATTTTTCGGAATATTGGTGTATCGATTAATTTATCTTTTGACCAATATTCCGAAGCCGATAACTTT
The DNA here is from genome assembly GCA_946811695.1 of Gonocerus acuteangulatus. NCBI lineage: Eukaryota > Metazoa > Arthropoda > Insecta > Hemiptera > Coreidae > Gonocerus > Gonocerus acuteangulatus. The sequence continues at coordinate 60,622,866 of OX328129.1, read as the reverse complement.
TTAGAAAGCGACATCAGTAAATTAACTGCCAAAAAACAATTCAGGCCGCATTTCCGTCCACCGTTTAAGCCTCCCAGATATTTGTGGACTTTGTGACGTGCATAATGTATAGTACTTGTTCATTTCTAAACAAATTTTTGCGACCAAGTCGAATGAAAAATAAAATGTGAAGAAATCAATAATTCGATTTTGGCTGCTAAAACTTACACGAATTCCGGGGTCACTGATGAACTTGAGCCTCTTGTCTCTTGGTCTTGTTGGCTTCCAACCAAATTTTCGTTTGGCCCCATCTGTTGACTCTTCAGCATGAGCGTCCTCCTCATTGTCCTCTTCCGAAGAATCCTCAATTGGGGCAGAAAATAGCATGGACGTAGTTTTTCCCGAAGACGTTCCTGGAGTGGGACTAGCTAAATCTCTAGGGACGATATCATCTTCACTATCTTCCTCAAAATCATCTTCACCACTCGAGATAGGCATATCCGGAAGTGGAAGGGATAACTCCTCCCGAATCTCCTCATCTTCACCACTCGAGATAGGCATATCCGGAAGTGGAAGGGATAACTCCTCCTGAATCTCCTCATCAGACCATACACGGCGCTGAAATAAATCATCAGACATGGTAAAAGACGAAAAAATTGCTTTTTAACACTTGTACACTGCGACAAACCAAAACTAGTACTGAGAAATATTTGTTAGGGTCATATTTCCCCACCCCTAATTTAGCCTAAAGGTGGGAAAAGGTTTGGCAAATTTTAGTAAAGTGTCTGCAAACAATAGAAAGAACAACCCAACCCCTGCAGGTAGCCGCCTTGGTACAGTCCGAATAGGTGGTAATGGACCCTTTAGGTGGTCTAGGACACTCCGCTCGAGGTAAAGTTAGCTTCCACTCACAATAAAACCCGGAAAAACACACATAAAGATATTCTTCTGATTATCTAACGGATAGCAAAGTAACTAGACTAGTTGTACAGCGTGATACAAGAGATCTCTGGGCTTTCTGGAAGCAGAGATTATACAAAGAATATGAAAACGAATATATTCGAGCATCGCACTCTGAGGAATGTCCCGGCTGCACGAATATATTCGTACTTCGCACTCAGAGGATTTTTTTTAGAGACCGAATATATTCGTGCATAGCACGGAAAGAGCTAGAGATCTCGGTTGACTCGTGAGAAATACTTGCAAGTGTACCCTTGGTCTGGGAAGTAAGCAGTAATTAACGGCCATGAGTAAACTCTTCGCTTTATTCACATTGGTTTACTTGCCTTGTAAATACTTGTTACACTTTACTTATAAATAAATACTCGTCCTACTCGTTTTTATTCATTTGGCATGTACAAAACCTAGAAGTCCTCCATATATTTTTAATTATTATTTTAAACTCTGCTAAAAATAGTTAGGTGAAACTCATTTTTTGTAAATTTGATGTCCTGTAATAAGAATAAACGTAATTTCACTTTTATTTACGAAGTGATCACTATATGGCTCAGAGCATTATTGCTGAAGAAAATTACCAAAACCAAAAAAGTTATCCAATATAAATTCTTCTTAACCAGATAGCCCAATACAACCTTACCTTTTATTTGTATTTATAATATTTCCTTGCTTTTAAATAATTTAGGAATTATATTGTATTATTATTTTTTAAGAAGTTTATATGTTTGAAAATGTAAAAACCTTTTTGAGAGTTGAGACTTGCTCTACAAAAGTGCAAAGTTCGTGTTGTGGCGTTATTTTTTTAAAAATGTTATATAAGATTGTAAATATATAAAATATATTCTATTCTTTATTTTAATTAAGAGAATGTGATATTGTTTTTTTTTCTTTGTTTTTTTTTATTTATTTTTTTTTTATTGGTTAATTCTAAAGATTCTATAACGTTTATTTGTATTATTGTCTGTATCACAGTTGCTATAGCACCTACTTTGTGTCAATACCAGTGATTGGTGAAGGATTGTATCTTCTAGTGGTGATAATGAAGAGTCCAATTGTGTTCGAAAGGGAAGAGAGGACTGACCATATAATCTCCCTTGAATGCAATATAGTCAAGAACCACTTACCTATACAGTATTTACCCCTTTCACCTCATTTATTATTCCCAGCTCAAGACATTTATCATAGGATTAGTTGTTCAGCTGTGTTTGAGCAACTCCATTGTTTTGTTTAGCCTTGCTATAATTATTTAAATAAAGTGTTCTTATAATTGATTTTTGTGTGAACATATTTCCATTCTACAGACACGTAGATATTTTTTATGGATAAGTTTATTTAGAATCATCAGCAGTTGTATTATTAGCTAGATACATAAGAGGATGCTTCATTAAGGAACTGGGCGCACATTCTACATTAGCATACGGCTAAAATTTGGATTTACACATTAAAATTTGAGTATAATTTGTTATAAACAAAAGTCTGACCCACAGAAACTGTCATCTTCTTGACGCATTTCTGTCAATAGTGTCATTAGTAAAGGAATACAGTCAAGACAAATCATAGTACTACAAGGCGCCTCTAAGCTACAGCCGAGACAAATCGTAGTACTACGAGGCACCTTTAAGCTACAGTCGAGACAAATCGTAGTACTACGACTCATTCCTTTAAGCTACAGTCGAGAAAAATCGTAGTATTTCGACTCGCACCTTTAAGCTACAGTCAAGACAAATCGTAGTACTACGGCTCACGCCTTTAAGCTATAGTCGAGACAAATCGTAGTACTACGACTCCAGCCTTTAAGCTATAGTCGAGACAAATCATAGTACTACGACTCCAGCCTTAAATGTGTTAAGTGGAAATGATTACTTGTCCTCGTTCACCCATGGGAAACACTATTACCAATATGTTTCTTATTTCCTTACCTTGTTCCACTGAAATACCCATTTTACTGTTAAATGCAGTTTAAACCAAAAAAGAACCAATAATAAGTGAGTTAAACAGAGACAACCCCCGTTCAAAAGAACAAAACTAATACTTTCGACGTTTTAAGCATGTATTTCCCCGATTGACATTGCACCTTTTTTTTTTTTTTTTTTTTTTTTTTTTTTTTTTTTTTTTTTTTTTTTTTCGAAAATTTAGTAAGCTTCTAAATACCCAAAGTAAAAAACTATTTTTATCCAATTTTCTCAAATATGGTTACAGATATCACCTTGAAAATTATTTAATTCGTTTTTCTAGGTTAGTAAACCTATTAGCACGTACCTACAAGCATATTAACACGAAAATGCAAGTATTATGAATTTTTTTTGCACAAATTTCGCCCCAAAAACAGTGCTCCGGTGGACTAATTCTGCTGGTTAATGAACTTGACCTATTCATCAAAATTGGACCATTTACTTCAAAATAGTTACTTTAAGTGAAACCTTATCACAATTATTTTATTTTATTTTAACGTCTCTTTTTTTTAAAAAAACATATCTTTTATGTAGGCCTGCCATATAATACAGCCTTCATATGCTTTGAAATTGAGAATAAGATAAGCTTTGACTACCAATTGAATCTTTAGAATTTACCAATAACAAGTGTACATAATTATGGTACAAATTATCAAATGATATTTGATGCCGTTACTTGTTTAAATGTTCTGTCATGCATTGTTTTGAAGGCACTGCTTTGTGTAACAATAATGTTGGTTTTAACATATACTATGGATTAAAACTTTTCTTATATTGCTTCCTGTAAATAATTTAAATTAAGCATTATTCTGTTGAAGTTATCATCAACTTTCTATAATTATTTGCTGGATGAGAATTAAAAATTGATGTATTTCTTTAGACTCCCGAAGCATAATAATCAGTTACCCTCTACTTTAATATAGTAATAGATTTAAAATTATTTCCTCTGTAAATGTAAAAACATTAGCTCCTCAAATTTAATTATCTGTATTTTATTTGCTCTTTAAAAATGAATTATTATAATAAGGATCTCCATTATGGTATATTAATAAAATGACTGATTGATTAAGTAATTATTTTTTGTTTTATTTTAACCTATCTTAAGGGATAAAACCACCTTGTGTAGTCAAAATCAAAGTCATTTTCTCCAATTTATGGATAACAAATAAATCAATATTTTTCAATTATTTAAGTCATAAGTTTTATATGAGATGATAAGGTAACCAAAAAAAAAAAAGTTTTATTTCTTCGAAAACAAAATGGCAGCGCTGTGTCTTTAGAACAGAAACCCTCTTTTCCCACACACGATAGTCTTCAGGCCGAAATTTTTAATCTAGAACAAAAAAATTAAAATTATTTGAAATAAGAAGTTTCAATCTAGTAAAGTACGTAAAAATTTATAAGAAATACTCATTTTTTCGAGTGAACAATTTTTTTTTTGAAAGAATTTTTTTTTTTTTTTTAGTGAAAAATTCTTCATTTTCTATGATAAAGTCGGTCATAAAATCATAATAACTCAATGAATGGAAAAATCCCTATGTCTTTACTATAAATCGTCATTAAAAATCTGGAGTAAAAATTTGAAGTTGATCTGGTAAAAATTGAAAGCACTAGCTTATCGCCCAATTTTTAAAACATAGTTTTAAGAAAATTGACTTTAAAGTTTAATGTAACGAAAAATTAATAATTATTCATTAAATGACCCTTAGCTCAAATATATATAACTGGCGAATAAGCCCAGGAATAGCTAAGTTATATATAACTTATTAATTAATGGCCAGGAGTGGAAGGTTCCATTCCTCAGGTTGAGGCTGAATTTAATGTTTAAGTGTGTTCCCCTGAAGAGGCACCAAAAAGGGTGCGAAACATGTAGGGAAGATAAATAAAAGTGTAAATGTGTGTGACAATATTTTATTGACCTTCCGCCTTATTCGCCAGAAAAATTAATATTTTTTCATAATTTCTTTTAATAAAGATAAAAAAAATGGTTTTTAATTTTGAAGGGTATCGAATTTTTGGCACATTTAAAAATGTTTCCGGGATAGAAACACTCTTTGCTTGTCATAAGACAGCAAGGAGATAAGAGGTTAGGAGTCAGTAAGATTCATATAAGAATAGGAATGGATGAAAAATCAATCGACTTCATTTAGGTCAAGTTTCAGATACTCAAAGGTATAGCCTGTTCAGTTAGTCGGAAAAGTTCAATTCCGCATGCGCGAAGTTTATAACGGTTCCACCATTTGCATACTTCCATTTCACGGAACAACATGATAAGTGAAACATTATAAAAACTGATTATGTCTCTTTTAAGACTAGAGAAGGCTTTGAGAAGTCAGAAAAAGTAAATAGGGTCTAATATGTATCAATGCTTAGCCAAAGCTAAGACTAAAAATGTTTTAAACCTCCTAGTTATAAGGTTATAACAGAGAGAATTTTTACCGCCAATTTCTTGCATGGGGAATATAGGCCACACCCTTTTCCCTCCAACTAAACGATCTATTTGAACAGGCTATAGCTTAAATTAGTTTGACCCTTAGCTTTGGCTAAGTAGTGGTAAATATTAATCACTATCTCCCTTCCTTGACCTCTCAAAGCCCTCCCTGGTTCTAAATGAGACATAATCAGTTTTTATTGATTTTAAAGTAGTGAGTTCTTCATTGTAATGGAAATGCAAACGGCAGAACCGTCAGGAATATTCCCTCAGAATTTTGCGCGTGTAGGATTAGAAATATCCCATCTAGCTGAACAGGCTATAACAGAGAAACAGCTGGAAGAAAGGTAAATGTAAGTTAAAGAAAAGATTATTAACACTTATGTGTTAATAGCAGTTATGTGTTGCTAGCTTTTACTCTGCATGCCATGCTCCACCTACTTTCTGCATCTAGAAAAGAAATAAATTAGAAACCAAATAAATTATAACGCAAAATGTAACTGTTTGGTTTCACAGTTTCTAACCCATGACCTCCGAACTGTGAGTCCTAAACGATTTTGACCTATTCTATGACACTCTCCGGATCAAGACCTACCTGTGTGCCAAGTTTGGTCAAACGGTATGGATTTGTATAAGGAACAAACAGACAGACCAACATCTGATAGGCAATTTTTACCTAGTGCACTCCTTGGATCAAGACTTACCTGTGTGCCAAGTTTGCTCAAAAGCGGTAAACGGTATGGATATGTATAAGGAACAAACATACAGACAGAGGGCTCATAGATGATTTTAACCTAGCCTATGATATCCCCGTATCAAGACCTATCTGTGTGCCAAGTTTGGTCAAAATCGATCAAACGGTGTGGATTTGAATATGGAAGAAACAGACAAACATCTGATTTTTGTATATGTATAGATTAATAATAACTCATAATATTGAATCAACAGCCTCTCAGCCATATAAAAATATGTTATAAGCCTACTTTTTATAAGCCTCTCAGCCTTATAAAAAAATCTTATTAATAATACCTTATAATATCAAGTCATTAGCCTCTCAGCCTTATACAAATATGTGTTATTAATAATAACTTAATGTTTTTAAGTGGTCAACAGTGGACTGTTACATGAGAGTGTTATGGTCCAACAAACCCAATAGAGGTAGGGCGAAGGGATCCATGAATCCTGTCCAAACATATCTAAGTTTTAAAATGGCTATGATGACTCCAGGATGTTTTTCATTGTTGTGGCGTCTGTTTTTAACACCTGTGAATCATACTTCTTTCACCTTCCTGGCTTTCTTCGTCTGCCTCGCATGTCATTACAGTTGCTGGTTACCATGTGAATGTCTTCACTTAGGTACATCAATTCATCAGTCTCTCAGCCAAATTGACAACTGGAAAAGTATCTTTTCCCATTTTAAACTCAATAAGGACTGTATAAAAACATTCCAAAACTTAATGACACATAAAATGTTATTTTATTATGCAGGGCGATTCAGGTTTAAATAGCGAAACTCTAGGAGGGGATTGTTGGGCGTAATTTCTTACAAAAAAGTTCATTTGAAGTATGGTCCGATTTCAAAGGGAAAAAGAGTTGTGTCCAATTTTCTGTTTTTTTAATGTAGACATATTTTTTATTAAATAAGAAAGGATTGCTCAAAACCTTTTCAAGATAATTAAATTCTAATTATGCCATCATAAAACACACAAAATTTCCTTTAAGAAAACAATGATTTAATTCACTAATAATTTAATTGATAGAAGATACTTCCTAGATGTCCAATTCATGACACACTTCTGTTTTTCTCTATGAATCGGAGGTCTTGTAAATTATTTCCTTAGCCCTCTGACGGAATACAGATTCACTACTTACAGGAAAACTTCGACATTTATTAAGCATTAAATCTCTGCAAATGAAGGGTTGGCCAGTTATCTTTTGTAACTTGTTGAACATATTTTAAAATTTTAAGTAATCAGTATAATTTTATTTATTTCAACTTAAGCATCTCTTTATTAAGAACAGATATTTTCAGGATGGGTTAACTATTTATTTCAATTTAAGCATCTCTTTATTAAGAACAGATATTTTCAGGATGGGTTAACTATAACAAGGAAAGAGGCTTTTCCTAAAATCTATTTTCGTTTGAAATAAAAAAACAACCACACCTAGTGGTAATCTAACCCATAACTTAAGGCACAGAGTGTTAACTCCTTAGCAGTTGGCTAATACAATTTTAAACAGAAATTTTAAAACAGGTCCAATTTTAATTAACAAAAATTCTTTTATTGAAAAATGTTTTCATTACATTAATTATTCTAGTATAAATTTTACTTGTTAGGATTTGAGACTGCAAAGAGTTTGGCTTTTCATGGCTGCCTGGTCGTTCTTGCGTGCAGATCCACTGAACTTGCCAAAGAAGCGGCTGATAAGATCAAAGAAGAAAGGCCCGAAAGCAAAACTGATGTTATGGAATTGCACCTCGAAAGTTTGAAGTCCGTAAAAGATTTTGCTGAGAACTTCACCAATAAATATGGGTGAGTAAATCGTAAAACTTATCTTTACACAGGTTATGTACATATTAAAGAGTATAATTATTTACCCTTGTTACTTGGCCTAAAAGACAATATTAACATTGATGAAATGAAATCTCAGATCTTAAAACCAACAGCTAACACTAAATATTTAAGAACTAGTATTTAACTGTTATTTATTATAGTTAATCTAAATTTTCAGGAAACTTGACATTTTAATTTTAAACGCTGGTGTTTTTGGAATTCCTTACTCTAAAACCGAAGATGGCTATGAGTTATTATTTCAAGTGAATCACCTCTCGCAGTCGTACCTCACTATTTTGCTGGAAGACTGCTTGACAAGGGCCATTCCTTCTCGAGTTGTCATAGTTTCCTCTGAATCTCACAGGTATTGCTTTAAAGTTTAATTTGCCAGATAAATATTTTGTCGTCTTTCCTGTATTGCCAGGGATGGGCAACTTTCCCCCTAAAAATATCTAAACAGCATGCAATGATGAGACCTCATATTATGCATGCGTCTATATATCACACTAGTATTTCTAAAGTGACGTAACTCAAAAATCGGTTTTATTCACACCGTCATAGTTATGACTATGAAATACATGGTAAATATATGTTTATCAACCATCAAAACTGTATGTACCTAGCTTCAGAGCTTGTACACCAGAGGGCACTTGTGTCACCCTTCCTGTCTTAATCTTAAGGCCCTTACATAGGCAAGAGTGACACATTTTCAGTTGAGTTTTATTTTGAGTTGTGTCACTTTAGGAGTACTAGTGATATATACACATACTCACATATATATGGTATGTATACAGATTACAATGTCATTATTTAAACCTATTATTTTTTACTAAGAATAACTAGTAAGTAATATCTATCTTAATTTGTTAGTATCTCTTAGTGTCTTATATTTTATTTCTATTTTTTTATAGTAGGTTTTATCCTACAGGTGTACAAATTATAAATAGCTAATTGTGAAGTACTTAATTAATGTATCTTTGACTTTGTAGATTCTCCAATTTAACTCGAGATAATATTAAAGAAGAGGTCCTTAGCCCAAAAGCAGAGAATTTTTGGGCCATGATGGCCTACAATCACTCTAAATTATTAAACATCGTGTTTGCTGGGAAGTTGTCAGAGAAGTGGGCGAAGAAAGGAATAGCTGTATTTTCTCTACATCCAGGAAATATGATATCCACGAGCATTTCTAGATATTGGTGGCCGTACAGGTTGCTCTTTGCTCTTGTGAGGCCTTTCACAAAATCATTGGTGAGTGTAGATTATTAATAATGTGAATTTATTAAACCACCGTATAGTATAGAGGATGATGTACACCGTCAGTGACTTAATGTACCATAGAATATGCTTTAGCCTTGATCTAACTATTGAAAAACATTACATGGGAGTAGAACGAAGATGCGACCCCAAAGAAGCTCCAATGTAACAATAGTCAGAATATTTCAGGTGGTGGAAGATTGGTCAGCTCATGAAAGATATTTTTTTATGATAGGAGCTTTTTCAGTTTATATAAGGTATTTTAGCTGAGTGAAAGTTGTTCAGCTGAGGGAAGCTATATCAGCTGATTGGAGGTTGTTCAGATGATGGGAGGTATTTTAGCTGATGGGAGATATTTCAGCTTATATAAAGCATTTTAGCTGATCGAACATTGTTCAGCTGAGGATAGGTATGTCAGATAATTGGACGTTGTTCAGATGAAAGTATTTTAGCTGATCGGAGGTATTTCAGTTGATGGGAAGTGTTTCATGCCCCAATGTATTCGAGTTTATTCCATCTTCATTTTACTATGTTTCATTCTAAAAAATTGAAAATATATTGTGACAGAAAGAAAGGCGAGCTTCCTTCTAAATTACTGGCAAAAACTAAAGCTTAAAAATGTAGAGAGAAGAGTTAACATAAATAACTGAATTCAGGGATGCGGAAACTGAAAAGAGCAAACAGAAGAATGATAAAAATGTTTCATATCTTTTTACCTAACATTCTATTTAATAAACAGTAGTTTAATAAATCTAAATCCTAGAAGGACACTTGAGTAATGTACAAATGTGTGTGTGTCTACGAGACTGGGAATGCCTCGAGAGGTGACTGGCTTGCGTCCTATCCCATCAAGCCTTAACACCTCACATGAAGGAAGGACAACCCGCTATCCAAGGCTTGTCGGCTCATTTCGAGCTCCCTTTTCAGGCTCATTATGGGGACTTCGGTTACACACGACCACCACATCCGCTCCAAGCATTCTTGAAGATGATCTGGTTGCCACCGTCTTACTGGTGGTGTCGGACCAATAGTAACATTTAGCTCTATGAGCTTGGAAGCTCCATGAGCCTTACCCTGAATGAATAGGGGACCCGCATAATTAGGTAGACACAGGCCCACAAAGTCAACTGATTTTACGCATTTTTCTATCCCACTGTTGAAAGAGGAGTAAATATCCTACCAGAACTGGGAACAAGCGGCCTGTGACCCATCCTTAATAATATACAGTAGTTTAATAAATAATATTTTCTTCTAGAATATATTAAGAAGCAGAGTACTTTATACTGCATATGAGGCGTATAGATGCAAAAGCGCTTCTATCCAATTTATGTCTCATCATGTTTTTATCAAATCTGTACCAATCCTACCTACTTGATATCGAAAAATCACCAACGTTATAATATAGAACAGTATAATATACTGTATTATACTGCTCTATATTATAGCTTTGGTGATTTTTGATATCAAGTTGGTAGGATTGGTACAGATTTGAAAGAAACATTATAAGCCATAAATGGGATAGAAGCGCTTTTGCATCTATACACCTCATATGCAGTATAAAGTACTCTGCTTTTTCATTATTCATATACGCCAAAGAAAAAAAAACACTAAAAGTCATTAACCCTTTCCATTTCTAAATTTCACAAATCACGAATATAAGATATTAACACTTCAGGAGCTAAAAGTGAACTAATTTTGTTAAAACAAGCTGTTGGGAATTTACAGAGGTATAAAAACTAAAGGTAATTTACAAGGGTTGACAGGGCAAATGGGCTGAGAGACCAACGAGTTGTAATTCACCTGAATATCTCACACGACCAAATACTTCATTCTAGTAATAGGCTAGAAGTACGTGAGGGTACTGCAGGATACCTATCGAAATCGTGAAATGAGAAGAAAAGGAAAACGAGAGATACAAGGAGCTCTCGACTGCTGGACAAGTAAACGGTACAAAGGTCCCAACCACTCTCAACTGCTGGAGAATCCAATGGTGTTTGAGTCCCGGCTTCCTTCAACTTGTACATAAGTCCCAACCCCTCTCAACTGCTGGAGAAGCCAATGGTATGTGGGTCCCGGCTTCATTCGACTTGTAACAAGTCAACGGTAGAGAAAGGGTTATATAAATATCTACTAGTTATGTGATGATACAGTTACTGTTACTTTTTTATTTATTATTTTAAAATATCATTTATTTTTTGTTTATTCTAATTAGATAATAATAATAATTTATCAATTATTGACTGAAAAACTCTTCTTTCAGCAACAAGGAGCTAGTACGACTGTCTTCTGTGCAACGGCTGTGGATTTGGAATCAGTTACTGGATTGTACTTTAATAATTGTTGCAGAACAGAACCATCAAAGACAGCCATAGATCCAATTTTCGGAGAAAAAGTCTGGTTACTCACAAAAGAACTGTTATTAAAGGCAGGTCATCCTATTGAAATGCCCTAACAAAAATGAAACTTGCCATATTATACATTTAAAATGTTTCAATTATATGTCAAAATCAAATAATTTACATGCATTTAAGGTGGCACGCTTATTACACACATAAAAATGTCTGCACCTTTTTGTAGTTGGTTACTGGAAAGGGTTAGTTGCTCAATTTCTACATTTTTTGTACAAAAATGTATTTTTTTTTTTTTGTGATATTATGGCTTGGTATATTCTCCTTAATAGCCGAACAATGCGAGAAGATCAATAATTTATTTATTGAAAAGAATAACTTCGCCATGTTCCACATTTTCCATTTCGGCAGAACATATTTCATAGCCTGAAGGCGCCTCTTCAGAAGTATATGCATGAACTAAAACATTCATCACAGACAAAAAACTAAAACTGAAATCATATATAAGCACGGTGTATGGTCAATAAAAATATAATTAAAACGTCAATTCACTCGGGGGGGTGAACCTTCTGCTGCCCCTACTTTGATAGTGTTAGCTGGTTTTGTGAAGTATTTTCGAAGTCGAGACAGCACACAAGGCTTACTCCATTGGCTGTTTTAGCCTTAGGTTTTAGTATCGGTGAGCAATATTTTATTCATATGCTACTGAAGAGGTCCTTCTTGAGGGCATGATGCATGTTGAGTCAGAAAAAGAGTGTTGAGCTTTTTTGTTGTTGTTTTTTTTATTTATTCATGTTATGCTATTATTCAAATGTATTATTCTGTGCTTATGTTTATTAGGTTACAACAATGGCTTTATTTGTGTGGTGAAGAATTATATATTTTATTTAATAAATACAATTTTAATTTACAAAAAAAATGTTATTAATTATTTTATGCCACACCCTCAACAGATTCTTAACAGAAAAATAAAACAAACACAATTTTTTTTTTTTTTTTTAATGTGGCGTCAACCACAATGAGTTCATTAAATACAGAATTAAAGAATAAATAATTTTATCAATGTTGGGTGAAGTTAACAAGAAGATGTGGGGGGGGGAGGAAATCTTAATTTTAAATGCCAAATAGCCTTTCTTATAACTTTAACTCCAAAAGTAAACAAAATTTAAATATCTCAAATGTCAAACATCTAGAAAAAACAGAATCAATTATTTCTGACCAACATAATCAAACATTATTTAGTAAAACTAGGTTTATCCACGATTCTTGTAAATGGTTACTGATATCGCTTTAACAATGGTTTCACTGATTCCCCACTTTAGAAACATATGATATGTGAACCTTCAAGCCTATTAGCACAAAAAGAGCACCTCACTTCACTATTTTTGTTTAAAAAATAAATAAATAAGTATTAGTAATTTATTTTTGAATTTAAGAATCCTTAAAATCTTCTTCAAATACTTTCTGTTTCATTTTTCTGCCTTTTTCAATTCATTCCTCCAACTGTTTCTAACTTCAGGTTTCTGATAGCGTACGTGATAATTCATAAAGTGAAAGTCTCTGTTAAATGAAAAAAAAAAATAAAACATTATTAAAAAATGAGGGGGTTTTAAAATTTTATATAACAAATTAATTTATATATTACATTTATTCTGGAAAAAATTATTGCCCATGAACTTCGGTATTGAAAATTAGCCGAAGATAGTTTAGATTGTTACCTGATAGCCATTCTGACTGCCTACAATGAGTTAACCCATTCGAGACGGATAGCCACTTTTGTGACAATGGGCTTGCTTGCCCCATGGTCTAATAGCTACTTTTATGACAATGAGCTGGTATGCCCAGTGTCCTGACAGCCACTTTTGTAAGAAGGCAATTTCTTCGTTTCGGGACTGAAAGGCAAAGCTTTTTGAGATATCTAGCAGTAAGTTTTGTAAGCTCATTGTCATTCTTGTATCCGCTATATTTAATTAAAAATAACACTCTGCTACCCGGTCACTTTGCATAGTTTGGGTACACAAAGATCATGTTATTTAGATATTTTACCAGCACCGAGATAATTGGGTTAATAATATTTTATTATTTGTTTTTTTGTTTTTTGTTTTTTTTAATGAAAAACCTTTAACATAAATCAGTCATTAGACGATTAATAACATACATTTTTGATTAGATTTAATTACATTGCTTTGTCTCCTCTTCGCTTTCATAGGAATCTATGCAGTCAACCTTTATAAGTAAAAAAAAAAATCGTTTAGAGCCTTCTGCTCAAATTCAGGAACATAAATATGCTTTAGGTCCACCCGACAAACCTATGTAATTTACTGTAAAGCATATAGTCTTCTTTTTCATTCTTGGCCACCGCACATCCACGAACGCCATCGGACACATTTTTTGTAACGCTTAGGTCCACCCGATAAACCTATGTAATGTACTCTATAACATACAGTCTTCTTTTTCGTACATGGCCACTGCGCATGCGCGAACGCCAGCGGACACATTTTTGTGACTCGTTTTTGTAACGCATATGGCCACCCGATAAACCTAGGCAATGTATTCTATAACATAAAAAAAATAACGTTTTTAAGCCTGCTGTTGGCTGGTAAAAAGCCTATAATAAAAAAAAATTGTTTTAAAGAAAGAAATATTGAAAGCGTATTAGGAGAACTGAGAAGAGATAAGCGATTGAAGCTCAGCTATTTTAATGCCGTCCTGTGGAACCAGGAGGATGAAACAGGCTCCGCTTTTAGGGCATCTAAGGCGTGCGGGTCGCCATCTCGTAAGGGCTAACCTGCAGATTGGAATATTTACTTAAATTTCATTACTTGACTCTGGACTACGAGAAATGTCATATTATTCGTAGGAAACCAATTCTTTTGGCCGACTCAGACCACCAACACACTCTATTCTAGATTTCTCAAAAATACCAAGGCAGCCAACTTGTTAAAAAGTTGTCATATATTTTATATACATAATGTGAGAAATTACTTGACTTGAGGTATGTGTATAACTCTGTTCTGGCCCAAAGGAAGGTACTTCTTGAACTGACGCCATCTTTCTTCCAGTTGAGGGTTGTTTAGGAATGATAGGGTTTCTGCTACCTTTTCTTCTCTCCACTTCATGTAGTACAGTGGAAGAACTTCATAATTTGGAATATAATATGAAGACGCATTATACTGGTAGAACAGCTCATCTGGCAATTCTGTAAAAAATATGAAGCAATTATTATTATTTACTTGTAGTTGTTTCCTCAATCCTTATAAAAAGGCAAACAGGCTTATTGTGTCGTCCTGATGACAATCCAGAAGTACCAAAAAGTAAATGTATAAGTTTCATAACACATGAGTCACAAGAAAACAGGTCACCAAAATTTGTATATGTACACAAATATACTCCTGTCCACAAAAAAGGTCCAATTATGATGAAATATGATACAAAAATACTTTGTCTAAAACAGAAGGTAAAATTTTACACAGCTCATTGAGGCTATATGTAGTAGTAACCTCATTTTGGAAGTGGCCATTGTATTCAAAGTTTTGCCTTAATGCAATTAGTTTGTATTATTTTATTATTTTTTTTTTTTTTTTTAGTTTCTGAAGAGGCATCTAAGGTGTGAAACATGTAGAGCAAATATAAAGTGAATTGTCTTTGTTAATTGAACTTCCGCCTAAAAATATTGGATTAAAGATTATACGTCGCTACAAAATATAAAAATAACTGATTCTATACCTTTGCTAATGGCAGTAGAGATTTGAACAAACCGCGCTAAGAAGGCAGTTCCTGCGAGTCGGACTTTTAATCTTATGATCACTGTGACTATCCCAGATAATCACTCGCTATCATTTCGCAGCCTCATACCTTCTTTTGGTTCATTATTTCCTCATGACCCCAACATTTAATTTCCTGGAACGTGAATACAGTTGTGTGCTCAGGGGGTAAACAAGATGGAAACTGTTATATGAGGACCAACAAATAGAAGAAGGAAATATTTCTTGACATCGAGAATAAACGAGTAGATTAAATATGACCCAAAGGAAATTTATAATATTTTCATTTTATTTCATCACGTTTCCTCCCTCGCTATCGGGAGGAAAATCCGCTTACGGCGACGACCCCATGACGCAATACGGAAGACCTGAAGAGATGCCGTTTTTAGATAACACTTTTAAATCATTAAAAACGCTGGCAGTAAACTAGAGATGGGCGATCGGAATAGATCTTTTAAAAGATCTATCGTTTCAACGCGATATATCGATTTCTTGAATCGATCTTCAAGGGCCGATCTTTTAATGAATCTATCACCGAGGGCCAATCTTTTAATAAATCAATCTCCAAGGGCCAACCTTTTAATGAATCGATCTCCAAGGGCCAATCTTTTAATGAATCTATCTCCAAGGGCCGATCTTTTAATGAATCGATCTCCAAGGGCCAATCTTTTAATGAATATATCTCCGAGGGCCAATCTTTTAATGAATCGATCTCCAAGGGCCAATCTTTTAATGAATCGATCTCCAAGGGCCGATCTAGAAACAGACTAGACTTTTAATACAAAAATAACATTATACAACGACTCAATACCTTCAGTTTCTCCAACTAGAGGGAAGACATGGGCGTATATAAGGGGGGGCTGCACCCCCCCCCCCCCCGAACTTTTGATTTGATCGGTGAAAAGTTCATATAACGCTTAAAAATAAATTAAATAAGATCATTTAGTTCATAAAACATATTCTATTTTGGGCGTAATAGCGCTATAGTTGGTTAAAACTCTTCCGAGATCTAAATTGTTAGAATTCCATACACCGGATATGGTCTCAGCCCCCCCCCCGAAATTTTCCCAGCCCCCTCCACGAAATTTTCCCAGCCCCCTCCGAAATTATTTTCTATATACGCCCATGGTGTGCACCTAGCCTAAGTCCATACTAACCAGTCCCCGCAGGGACAGATGACCTGACGTGTTCATGGCTAAGCTTCCCTAGCCGGTCGTCCCTTTCCATCACCTTCCAGTTGGGCAGCTGAGTGTTGTAAATACCTCGCTTAACGCTGGCTAATTTCACTTTTTCTACCTAAAATCAATATTTCATTATGTATTAATCTTACAAAGACTTAAAAATTTATTTAATTCTTTCATAGATTAACCACATCTTATGGGGGTTATTAAGGTAATTTTTGATAATATTATCTGTCCTTAAAAAAAACGGCGGTAAATCTGAAGGAGAGCGTCCTCCGCACCGATTTTCTTCAAAGTTTGCACTATCACGTATTTTGATGCACTAAACACGAATCCGTTGAAAAAAAAAAGTTGTTCTCAACTAGGAAAGAAGTTATTAAAAAAAAAAAAGTTCACTGTTATGAAGGTAACAAACGATCGCATAAACAACGTACTAGTAAACGACTTTTGGGCATAGAATTCTATTAATTTCTGCGAGTTGGATTGACTAGGGGTTTTGATATCTTCTTGAGCGAGCGGAAACGCATAGCACGTATGCCCAAAAGCGACAGTTTACGACAAGTCAGCTACCACAGGTGAGTCTAAATTTCAATCACACTTCGTCATTAAGGACTATTGCGCATGCGCCTGTTTACAAATACGCTGTTTACCCCGTCTTTTATAACCTCCATAACAATGAACTTTAGTGCTTAATAACTTCTTTCCTAGTTGAGAACAACTTTTTTTTCAACGGATTCGTGTTTAGTGCATCAAAATACGTTATAGTGCAAACTTTGAAAAAAATCGGTGCGGAGGACGCTCTCCTTCAGATTTACCAAAACGGCAGTACATCCTTTTGGCCATATACTCCTCAGGGCGGACAACCAAAGTCCTTCATCTGCTTTCGCCTGCAGTTACAGTTGCTTTCTGCATAGCTAAAGCCAATGGCAAAGTGAACACTAAATTTTTTTCTACCTTAATGTTCAACCATAATCCATGTTAGTTTTCTTCTGTTGGAACTTCGTCAAAGACCGTTTCTCCGCTTATTGGACAATCTTATTGGCTAAATTTATATTTGAACAAGCTGCTTATGAAATAATTACTCAATAAATTACGGACCTGATCACAATTTGATGACGCCATCCTAACGTCGCTAATTACTGCTGAGAATACAAATTTGATCTTCCTTTCTGACTTGTCACATGTTTTCAATTATGCTCTGGTATTTATACATACAATTTAATTAAATTTTAACGTACATTTATATATAACAAAGCTTTTTGGGACGTGTTTATATAATTTTATGCTTATTTATTAAACCCTCATATGACCAGTACTGGTATACGGCTCAGAAACCGTACTGATATTGGCTCCATTTCCAAAATGGATGATCAGGCACTCCTAATTCACGAGAGAAGAATACTGCGATCCATTTTGGGCGGATTATGCGATGGCCGGACATGGAGAAGAAGAACCAGCCTGGAGCTTAGGGTATGAGGAGTATAAGGAAAGAAGCCCCCTTCCTCTGCCTCCCGGCATTTCCATTGCTTACGAAGGCTACCAATGAGTAGCCGAAACGTCCAAAATATAGATTTTTTTAAACAAAAATCATATTGAGGTTTTTTTAGCCGAATCCCAACCATTCCATCTTTACTTAAGGAAAGAAATGTTGTCCATTTCATCCGTGCGGGAAGACTCAGATGGTGGCTCGTATGGATCCAGCAGAGCTGCCAAGAAAGCCTGGAAGGATGGCCTTCCAGCATGGAAGGATGGAGTTGCGCGTAACGTGCTAGGCGTACAGAACTGGATGGTTACTGCACAAGATCGGGATGAATAGCGGAGGCTGATTCAAGAGGCCCCTGGTCTAGCAATGGGTTGTGCGCCAGTGAAGTAAGTAAATAAGTTCATTTAATTTAAATGTTAATAATAATAATAATTGCAACACGATCCTACGGACGACACGTTTTAAAAGATATTAGTATTTCGGACAAGTGCAGATTATGTAACAAGGCGTATGAGTCGATTCAACACGTGACGGCAGGCTGCGAAATTCTTGCGGGATCTGATTACCTTCAGAGACACAACAATGTTGCCAAGATATACCATTGAGCAGCAGAAAGTTTCGGCATTGTGGAAAGTAAGGTACCGTATTATCGCTACGTCCCACAAAGACTCCTAGAAAATCATAGAATTAAAATCTACTGGGACGAAGCTATGATTACGGACCGTACTGTTCACCATAATAAACCAGATATTCTCATCATCGACAAGCATAATAAGACTGCTGATATAATTGATATCTCAGTGCCGAATGATGAGAATATCCGGCAAGCATATGCCAAAAAGCTGCGAAAATATCGTCGATACAAAAGCAAACTAACGAATATGAAAATCACCACTTTTCAGAGTGGAAAAGTATTTATTCATAACTTTTTTTTGGACAGTCAAATATTCGGCAGATTTGACCTTTTGATAGTGGAATACTTTCCCTTTAATAGATTGAAGTCAGATTGAAGAATTTGCCGTAAATAAGTCCAGCAGAAATTATTAAAGATGGACAATGAAAGATGCATTTTTTCATTTTCGTTAGTTTGCTTTTGTATCGACGATATCAAGACTTGGCCATTGAGTTAAAAGATCTCTATAAATTAGATTCCGCTAGAGTTACTGCAGTAATTATTTCGACCAATGGTTTGATACCGAATACTACAGTCAGTGCCACCAAATATCTAAAATCGTCAGAGGAACACTTAATATTACTCCAGCAAGCAGTTCTACTCGACACGGCTAGGATCGTAAGAAAATTTCTTAATGCCCATCATCAATAAAGAAATAAATATTTCTAAAAATAAAAATATTTTTGTTACTTGTTGGAACTATCCCCCAGTAAAAATATTCCCCAGTTATCTGAGAGACCCCACCCCCATAATAATGTGCATTACCTGACCACCAAAAGCGAACTAGAAACAGCACTCTGCACAACTGGATACTGTGAGACCCGTCCGATACTTCTTAAATATCCAGCAAATGTATGTACACCTAAGTACAAAATTATTTATTTCGGTTGGATGTAAATCCCCCGAAGTAAATTGAACACCTGGAAACGGAGGAAACCCACCCCGATAATAATAATAATAATAATGCTCAAGGTCAACGGCCATACCCACGTTGAGTAAACCGGTTAACATAGATCACCGAATGTGCTGTAAAAAAAAAAAAAAAAAAAAAAAAAAAAAAAAAAAAAAAAAAAAAAAAAAAAAAAACAAATCAATTCCGACTAAAATTTTCTCTATTTTCCCTCTTTCCTCACTAGATAAACCAAATTTATGCTATAAAACAATCGGGGTGGGTTTCGTTCCCACTAGGGACGATTGCGTTCACATTCTTTCAAATAAAATGTGAGGTCATTTATGTAAAACAAAGATTTTTGGTTACCATCCTTTCCTTGCCAGGATTGGGCTAATTATTCTCATTTTTCCCAAGAAAAATTCATGACCCATCGGGGACGTTAAAATTTAATTAAAATATATTAGAAACATATGTAATATAAAAACTTATCATTATCCATATACACCTTAGAAAAAAAGCAATACTAAATTTTTTTCATGTTCCAAATCAAAAAGAACACTAACACAAACAAACATAAAAATTATGGCAGACCAAAACAGACAATTGGAAGACATGGAGAGGCTTTTTCTTCTAGAACTTCTTGTTGACAGTGTGCAAGTAAGCTATGAGAAGATCGGGTTGGACGCTTGTGAAATATCAAGTTTGAAGCAGGCCTGCGTTCGATTCCAATTTCTCAACTATCCAGTTTTGGAGATTTGCGAAGAAGATTTTTGCAATATTCCTGAAGATTATGCCAAAGATTTAATTGAGTTTAAGAGTGGAAAATCCTGTTTATTTTCACTTAGGGGAATACCTCCTGATGTTCGAGCTTTCGAGATATCTGTTACTGTACTCCGACAGAAGAGTGCAGGTTCATCCGTACTTCTTGGCAGAACAAGGATAAGTCTCGGGTCGAGTTTTACAAACATACTGACCGCCATGGACAACGATTGCAGTTCTGGACCTATTGCCCGTACGTCGAAAGATGCTCATCCCTTATTAAATGAAAGAGGAGAAATTGTTGGGAAAATAACAGTTTTCGTGCGATTGTCTTGCTTTGGAAAAATGATCATCACTCAATTTCAGGTGAGTGGGGAAGAAAACAGATCTTTTCTATTTAAAGGAGCTTCGGAAACGAGGGCGCTTTCTGATGTTGGTGGTTTGGGTGATCAGAGTTCCCTTCATGACCCGTTTGCACGAGCACCTGCGGGAGACACTTCGGAAGGATCAAGGCAACCTCGTCCAGATGCTGTAACACCTCAAGGCCCTGTTGACCAAGGTAACCAAGGCTACTACCCAGAGACCTATCCTTACCCAGGCATGCAGGGAGATGTGGGATCACAAGGAATCGTGGGCATGATGCCTGGAAGTATGCCAGGATCAGGACCTGGCAGTGCACCTGGGCAGCCTGGAATAATGCCCGGTATGACAGGAAGTATGCCTGTTACGCCCGGAAGTATGCCAGGAGGTACGCAGGGCATGCCAGGAGGAATACCAGGTATGAACAGAATGCCTGAGATGGTTGGACTGTCTGGAATGGGTGGAACGCCTGGGATGGGTGGAATGCCTGGGATGGGTGGAATGCCTGGGATGGTTGGTATGCCTGGTATGATTGGAATACCGGGAGCTTCACCAGGATTGATAAAACCAGGTTTACCTTCAAGTGAATTTGGTGAATCACCTGAAAAAAACTACAAAGAAATAGGAGTCGAAATTAATGGTCATTCGCTCAGTATAAAAATTCCAAAAAGAGAAAAGAAACCAAAATCCGAAGGCGTGGAAATGCCGTTTTGCGGTAAAATGCCTATCGCTGCATCAGAATCATCAAGTGAGTCAACCGACGATGAAGAAACTGCAGCTCCTCAACAACAAACAGCGTATCCTGGTATAGAATTCTGTGGCTGCGACTATCCTTTGCCTCCCGGATTCGGGTTTTCCGCTCCAGCACCGGCTCCAAAGAAGAAGAAGAAGAAGAAAAAGAAGAAGCCGAAATGCCCCTTGGAACTTCAAGGAAATTACTGCATGAAGCCTGATTGTCCAATGGGATATCCCACCCTTCCAGGCCCAGAGAAGAAGCCAGGCTGTCCACAGTTTGAAATTCCTTCGGGAGCAGTTGGAGTCAAAGGAGAGCAGATCACTTACCAAATGCCAATAGGGCATCAAAGCAATTTCCCAGGAAATACTCAAGCCACTTATAATTTCGGCGGGAACATTGATACGAATTTACAAAAAGTACAGATGATGGATGACGTGGAAGCGGGGAGAAATGTCGTGCCAGAGCCAGAGAACGACGTTTTCCTATTAAAAGTTGGAAAAAAGAACGTTGCAACTGATAGAAGAGCTAAAATGCAAGTAGAACTGAAGTCACCAAGAAAGGTGGAGCCAAAAACCGTTGATGAATCTACACAGTACAATGAAGCAGATACAGGACCTGTTGAAGCCAAAAAAGGTGGCGGAAAGAAGGGCGGAGGAAAAGGAAAGAAGGGAGGAGGCAAAGGGAAAAAGAAGAAATAATAATTCTCCACTGACATAAATAATTGTACTTCTAACATAGAACAAAGTTATAATAAAAGAATTGTCACTTAAATGTTAACTTCATTATTTTCTAAAAATTGTATAATCAATTTACTAATTGCACTAGTATTTCTAAAGTGACACAACTCAAACATTTATGAAAGACATGGTAAATATCTCTTTATCAACCATCAAAACTGTATGTACCTAGCTTCAGAGCTGGTACACCAGAGGGAACTTGTATCACTATTCCTGTCTTAATGCTATGCCCCCTTCATAGGCAAGAGTGACACATTTTCAGTTGAGTTTTATTTTGAGTTGTGTCACTTTAGAAATACGACTACGATATGATTGTGTTAGGAAGTCATGGAATAGGTGGGATTCGGTGATAAAAGCAGCCCCATAGATCTTCGGAAAAGTCTATATTTTGGGCGTTTCGGCATGGTCCTTGGCAAACTTCTTAAGTAATAAATAGAGAAAGACCTAAGATACCGGCAATCTTTAGATATTATTAACTTTGGTCTTTCTATATCCCCTTTGCATTTATTGCTGAAGAAGGCCGCCAAAGAGCCTGCCAAAGCGTCCCAACTAACCTGATTGTTTTTCTTAGCCGACTATTCATTGACTTCTTATCACTTCGACGGCATACTATTTGCACCTCATTTTGAATGCCTAGAGGATAACATTAAATCCTCCACATCTTTTACACACTCATTTCAATGAAGCAGAACATTAAATTCTCTGCACTAACTAAATCAACAATAGGAACCTTACATTCACGCCCCTTCGAGAAAGGACTACATTTCAGGACTAACAAGCTGTTTTGGGTTGTCATCATTGGAGATATATCGCAGCGCATAATAACTTTAAGGCGGCCTGGGGTGGGTGAGACCACTACCTACCGGCCAGTCGGTCGTGATCATTATCACGTGTGAACCAACCGTAGGAGTGGGGGTATAACACGCCCTTAAAGAAAACGAGCATGAAATATACATCAACGATCAAAACAATATCCGTTTATTTTATATCAATTATTTTAAGCACTATCATGAACAATGCGGCTTATATTAACCACCTTGCCGATAGTTATGCTGATCCTGCGTCGTGGAGATTTGCAAAATGGCGGGGGCAATCCGTTCCCGTGAGAATTTAAATGAATGCCAATTATGTTCCAATTGGAGGAAAGAGCATTAAGTAAAACAGCTGATTATATTAATGTCACGACGAAGCAGCGCAGTAGTTGGATAATATGATTTAGGATTCATAAAAAGTGTTGGATTATTCCACAGGTTACGTCCCCTGCTTATGCTGTATCAGTATGATGGCCTTTTAGGATAATGGCATCTACATAAGCCCTCAATCTTAACGTATCTCAAACCCGAACGGGAGAAATTCTAAACCACTAAATTGGAGTATTTTTCAAATTCATATATCAGGAAAATGATAATCCCTGTGTTCTAATAATTAACCGATTATTGAACAAAATTATATTAAACGTTATGCGAAAAATGTCCGATTTTTTGTATACAATTTTTTATTACTGACATATATTTCTCAATAGCTTTAGCTTTGTACGACGCGCGCGCAAAAAAGCGAAACGAAAAACAAGGGCTTCAAAGGAGCTGCTAAAAAATAACTACACAATCCTACCAAAAGTAATCCTGTATATAATAAAAAAAAATAACAAAACTATTCCCTTTAGTCTAGACTAAAAAAGAAAATAATTAAATTGGGAAGTTAGAAATTGTCAGGGTTCGGTCGTATGTATGTATATATATATATATATATATATATATATATATATATATATATATATATATATATTTACAGTAGAATCCCGATAATTCGTATCATCAGGGGACTGACAGTTTAGTACAAATTATCGGGAATACCAATTATCGGGAGTACAAAATAAAAAAATAAAATAAAAACATTTGAATGCTAACATGCGTTTATTAAGAAAACCATACATGTCTGGTAAGAATCAAGACTATGCAATAAATTACTTTTACTAAATGATACATACGATATATATATATATAAATAGTCAACAAGTAAACATCTTTGCTAGAAAAAATCTGTAATCTGTTTTTTTGGCACAACCCTTGCATTCGTGCATTGTCAATTGCTCTGTCAAGAGTGTTCAGAGCAAAAAAAACCTCATCACCAACATCTGATTTCGCCAAAAAATGGCGCACATTGTTGACGTATTGTTTAGCATCCTTGGCATTAATTATTGGCACGTCATCTTCATCTCCCTCTCCCTCTTCACCGTCAACGTCCTCAGATGGAGCTTAAATTGCTTCGTCGGTCAACATTCCCGCTACTGCCAGGCCGTCGTCAAAATGGACGAATTCTTCGAATGTTATGTGATTTTCCTCATTTTGTGAAAGGCGATCCCATTCTAAAAGACTTTCAACGTCTTGTTCTGCATCATCTGTAAACGGAAGTTCCTCTTTGCTAAAACTACAGGCTCGAAAACAGTTTTTTATTGTGGTCTCGCTAACGTTTTGCCACGCCTTGTCAGCTATGTTCATAGCTGAAAATAAAGTAATTTTATGATCCAGTCCATCCTCGATTCTGTCAAGAAGTTGCATCACTATTTCCTTGCGGTAAAACGTTTTGAAAGTTTTAATTATGCCCTGGTCCAGAGGCTGCAACTTAGAAGTTGTATTGGCGGGTAAAAGCACAACTTTAACATTGCTGAGAGAGGGGATTGAATTGTGGGCCGAACAATTATCGATGAAAAGCAAAATTTTTCGCTGTTTTTTTCTCATATCTTCATTGATTAATTGTATCCATTCGTTAAACAACTCTCCCGTCATCCATGCTTTTTTATTTGCACGATAGGTCATTGGAAATGATTTTATGTTTTTAAAACACCTTGGTTTGGCCGACTTACCTATCGTGAGTGGTTTTAATTTCTCCGATCCATCCATATTGGCTGCCAACAGTATTGTTACACGTTCCTTACTATTTTTTCCGCCATGGCATTTTTCTTCCTTGAAACACATAGACCGATCAGGGAGACATTTATAGAACAGGCCCGTTTCGTCGGCATTGAATATGTTTTTATTGTCATTAGGTTCAATTATTTTTTTTAATTCATCCTTCCACTTTGAACAAACGTTATCTGACACACTTGCACTCTCCCCACTAAGCTTCTTAAATTTTATGTTGTGTCGTTTTTTAAATCTGTCAAACCATCCATCACTACCACGAAAGTCTTCAATACCCATTTTTTCTGCAAGAACTCGGGCTTTTTCCCTTAAAATATTTCCTCCAACTGGTACATTTGAATTTCTTGCTTGCGCGAACCATTGTTTTACCTTATCTTCAAGTTGTGGATAGTCGCCAGTCTTGAAGCGTTTTATTTTGCTGTCCGATGATTGGGATGTAATTTTATCTTTGTTCTTTAAAATCGATGTTATTGTGGAACGAGGGACGTTAAAACGTTTCGATACATCAATTTGTTTACAACCACTAGCGACGGCGTTTATAATTTGTTGTTTCTCTTTAATAGAGAGGCTAACATTTTTTGGGGGCATGGTAACTTATCACAACGGTAACAGAAACGAGACTGAATTGTAGAAAGGAAAGAAACTTTGTAAGAAAAGGGCAATGGAATTCCTAAACCTTTCCCTGCCAGTGAAAAAAGTTCGAATTTCATACGAGAGTTCATAGAAAAGTTGTCTCTCTCACTCGCTCTCCCCTTTGTATCTGTAAAAACAGTAGGAATTACGTGGTTTTCTCGGAAAATTATCTCGCGCTCATTCAGCTCTCTGGTCTCCCATTGGCCTCTCTCCCCCTCTTGCAAACAGTACGAATTAACGAGTTGTTTAGCACTGGAAATACGAATTATAAGACGTTTTTAAGTGACCTCGAACATAAAATTGATACGAATTACCGAGGGGTCATTTATACCACATATCGGGATTTTCTCTAATGACCGGCAAGTTTGTACGAATTATCCGGAAATACGAATAATCGGGATACAAAATATCGGGATTCCACTGTGTGTATATATATATATATATATATATATATATATATATATATATATATATATATATATATATTTGTCTATTTGCTCTCTAGGTGCCAGAAAATGGTCCGATTTTGATGAAATTGGTTGGGAAGGCCAATATTGTTTGAAAGGAGATTCTCGTGCTAGCGTGAGGGTGGGCATGACATATATGCCCATAAACTTCACTTGCACTCTCAAAGTGCTACCTGCACTTTCAAAGTGCAGCCTAAACGTCCAATATCGATTTTTGCTTGAAGATCTGACTTTTTTTTCTCCTAGCTGAGTCCCAATCATCCCTTGACTTCGCATCACGTCAACGGCTGACTATATTCATCTCATTTAATATTTAAGTTCGCTCTCTAGCTGGATAAAAAAATTGCAGATTTTAATAAAATTAGGTATTATTCCTTCACTAATGGCACTCGTGAACCGCGCTAAGATGACACAGTTCCTGTGAGTCGAACTTTGCAAGGATTAGGGTTGTCCTTGGGTATTTGGTTAATTTGAATAAATGGCGTTACAATATAAGATGGACTTGTATACATTTTCGTCAAATAAATAGATTCAAAATAGTCACCCGGTGAAAAAACCATAGTCTCTGGTTGACAACTGCTTATCATTGACAGCTGATAACGCGTTGTTTTGTTTATTTGATTTACTCTCTATTTATGGCGTACAAATACACGTAGGACAATCATGGGAAACCATGGGTCCTCATGCGTGAATGTTGACACTTCTCTTAATGCCCGTCTTCGAAAAGATACCACTCCGCGTTTAAATAATGTATACATTGCAGATAAGAACTATCCCCAAAAGATTATAGCGGAATCAAAGGATCAGGTTTGACATCTTACTCTTGACTTAAGAATAATCTCAGAGACGTGATTTAGAATTTTATATTCACTAAACGTCAAACAAATGTTTCAGGAAACTTCCTCCAGACGTTTGAGACAAATAGTTGGTTTTTATCCCAAAATCCCAACGTGTGTGTTAAGACCCGAGTACTTCATGCTTACATTTGTGTGTTCAATTCCCAATAGGGATGGTGACATTTCTTTTCAAAAAATAAAATGCATGAGGTCTATCCTGGCTAGAAACGGTGGGTACCCTGTAAAAAATAGCTATGCCTTACTATCTCCAATATGTTTAAATAGGTGATAAAATTTAAATAAATAATCAAAAAAATCCTGGAACTTTTTTTTATTTTTTTTAGTGCGGTTCCTCTCTTTTTCTACAGAAAGGAAACCCCCCATAACGCAATCCGGAAGCGCTTATTTCAAAATTTCACGTTTCAGAACTCATAGATCACGAATATATATATATATATATATATATATATATATATATATTAGACTCAAAAACGGTCCGATTTTGATAAATTTGGTACAATAAGCTGTCATCTAATTTCAAAGGTCGAGTTTGTTGACCAGTAGAATCCGCCCACGAAAACATGGTTTTCGAAGCGAAATTCGCGCGAGAAAAAATCTTAGCGTCTACGTTTTCGCCTTAATATGATTGCAGGTAACCGTCTTATAGGTTCTCTAACGTAGTACATTTTCAAGATGATATCTGCACTAATTTTCGGCTTGGGTACATAGAATCCTTGGATTCTGTTGAAATATTTTCTACTTGTTTGAAATTCATCTAAACTAAGATATGTTCATTTTGGTTGCATTTCGAGTTAAGGAAGTACTTGAAAAAATATTTTATTAATAGATATGGAAGGTTTAGGGATCTTCGTATATTTTCTTAAATATCCCGCAAACGGCTGGGAAATCTAGGTAAGCTTACTAAATTTTCTAAAAAAAAGTTTCGAAGTAATTTTCGATGAGGCGATGACACCTCACATTTCCTTTTGTAGCGGAGCTTGTTTTAAATTATATTTTTCCGCGGGAGAAAAGCCCGCTGCACTAAAGTTTTAATGGAGCTTTCCCGCGGGAATAATTTTTACCGTTAGTTAAGGAGTTAGTACCCAGATAGTGAGGAGATAACCGGAGGATTCGGCATCTCAGCAGTTCAAGCCAATTGTCGTTCTCCTAGCATTCTATGTCCTGCTACCTGCTCCGAGAGAACCACCCAAAACCGGCCCATCTCGGTACACTAGGATTTATCCGCAAGTACTGAACTTTTTACTAGATTTAAGGCAGCTTGTGATAACCCTAGGTTACCTTCTCGGTACAAGCAGTACCAGCGAGATCCGAGCTCCCGGCTACCAACTCTCCGCATGGAGATCTACACATCAGCCTAAGTGACGTCATTCCCTTCTACTGATCTCTTCTTATTTATGAACAATTATTTATTTCATTTATTTACTGACAGTCGTCTTATAATTTTTTTTTTTTTTTTGAAGTTAAGTTTTATTATTTTATTTATTCAAGAGGAATATATTTATTATTTTATGAACACGCCTATTATTTATTTATTCTTTGTTGGGACCTTCTGACCAATATACAGACAATTAATTAACCCCAACACTTTGATTGTTTTTTTTTATTTATTTTTTTTTTAAATTGTATTTAACACTAAAATGAGTACTTTAGTAAATCAAGGCAAGAAAACCAGAACTTATAGTGTTTCCAAGAGCGAACGTCGAGAAAGAGGATGGAATAATTTCCGCTTAGGATACTGTCAGTTTCCTGTTATGGGGTCTTCTCTTCAAGATTTGATTTTATATTTATCGCTAAAGATCAAAACCTAGCAATAAATGCTTATACTTATTTACTAATGGCACTAGGGAAATGAACGGATATGCGCAAAGATGACGCAGTTCCTGCGAGTCGGACTTTTGTGAATTTGTGAAGTATTTGAAAATGAAATCACTGGCTCTTAGTGTCCTATATATTACACAGTGAATACAACTAAATTTATTTATTATTTAAAATTTTAACGTCTATTTATCATTAACTCAGAATTTTAGGACGAGCTAGCTATAGGTTACCGCCCTTTTCTAGCCAGGATAGGGATGATGCCTTTTTTTTTCCAAGAAAGAAGAAAAGCCCCCACCCCTAGTGGGAATCGAGCCCACGGCTCTTGGTATAGAGTCGTATTAATAATAAAATAATTAATAAACATATTTATGTTTTAAAACGAAAATTATTTCGTTTGGAACCTTCTGCTCAAATTCAGGAACATAAATATGCTTTAGTTCTACCAGACAAACCAATGTAATGTACTGCATAACATAGTCTTCTTTTTCGTACATGGTCATTGCGCATGCGCGAACGCCAGCGGACACTTTTTTGTGACACATACAGTCTTCTTTTTCGTACGTGGCCACGCCACTGCGCATGCACGAACACAAGCGGACACTTTTTTTATTTATTAATGAATATTACGTAAAACCTTACGTTTTTACATAATATTCATTAATACCAAAATTACATTTTTATCTGTTTGTTTTCATTTTTACGTCCTTTTAGTAATATCGGTTATCAACAGGTTAAAAACCATTTCGAGCCGGACTAGAGATAATGCACTCTCTGTTTTCGAAATATATGTCACAACCCCCAGTGGAAATCGAACGCACAGCATTACACACTGGATCTCGTAAGTGGCTTTTATAAGACATGCCTAAACGTTTTAAGACAATTTTTTTTTTAAATTTATATAGTTGCGAAGACGCTTTTATAAAGAGAAAGATGCGTTAAAAACTCTTATGCATACCGGCGCCACCGTGAATAATTGTTTTGTATGCAAATACGTCGCCCTAATCTCTCATAATCCAAGGAGGTTTAAGTTAGAAGGACGAAGAGGTGGGAGAGATGCGCAGACGTTACCAGTAGCACCGAGGTAGTGGGGAGCAGTCGCATAGAGGATAGGCCAGTCAGAGACAGCCCTCAGCCATGTCCAGGAGCAAAGCAGGTACTCATGACGTCATGTCAATATCTTCGTCATATCGTGCGCGGAATTATATCATAGAAAAGATTTTTCTGAAAAAAATGGGTCTGCTGGAGTTTTTAATTTTTTCCCACAATAATTAAAAATATTCTACATTTTACTTTTATATTGTGATAACATTGACCAGTTATTAAATATTTATTTTTAATTTGTTTATACATATAATTGATATATTACAACTTGTGCTATAAATGAATGGTTTTATTTAGCAATAATATTACAATATTTACAAAATATGATTGTAAATAACATCGGAATCCTGAAAAACACTATAGTAGTTAAATACATAAATATCCAAGACGATCATCAAGAAAGAAAGTGAATCGCTTTCCTCATTTCAGACAAATGTCACCATCGTTCACACTGCGTGCGTTTAATTATATGATAGTTTTTTTAACGGTTTTTTTTTTGACATAGTCGTCATGAATTTCTATTAAATGTGACGGTATATGATTGTTATGAAAATAATGTTCTGTAGAGACTGTTTTCTTTGTGGCAACATTACCTTGGAATGTCTGAAAGTGAGCTCCCACGTATGGTTTACTTAGGGCTTGTGAACATCTTGGGAATAATTGAAATTCCTTATAATTAGGCGGACAAGATGAAGGCTAGCTTATCAACACTTGGATCAGGCGAAATTAAAGGAAACATTCTTGAAAAATCACAAAATTTCCTAACAAACTAAAGACATTAATAACATATTAAATACTCCTGTGTCCTTTTAATATTGTCGAACCCTGCTTAAACACAAAACTCAAAATAAAGTCTCTCCGTTTGATAACTCAGATTCCACTAGCTGGACCTTTCCAAACAAAATTATCTTATAACTCCCATAAATATGCTTTCTTAGCATCTGAGTTATGTCCGTTATGTAGAGCCGATACCAATATAGTATTACACATTTTACTCAACTGCCCAATCCTCCAGTCTTTAAGATTAAAATATATCCCGATGGTTTGCAGAGGAGCTGAGCAAGACAAACTTATAAATCAACTTTCTGGAGAAAATAAAGAACTAAATAATTTATTAACATTTTTAGGCAATTGTTTGTAGCTTAACTTTAAAATACTCATCAGTAAGTCATTAAAACACTGATAATTATCAGTGTTTTAATGACTTACTTGTGTTTTAAAGATCCGAACTTATCAGTGTTTTAAAGATGTTTTGTTTTGTTTTATTGTTGGTTCGTTTATTAATGTTGTTTATACATATATGCACATTCGATTATAATCGTATGTATTTACATGTAAAACAACACTATCGTATGTATACACATACAAAAGAACACTAAGTTATAAAAATTCGAATCTTTAAAAAGACAAAACCACTAAAATATTTAAAACGTTTAAACTAATGCCATAGGGAGCCTAATTATGACATAAATAAACCTAACATCTTAGTTGAACCTACATAATTAAGTTGGCAGGTTTATTTTGATATTTTGGCAACAAAATTGATAGAATACCTTATCAATGCGTTTTATCAAGTCTACCAAATTTCCAAATGCTCGACTCACATGAACTGCGTCATTTTGGTGTGTTTTCATTTAATGGTTATATCCCAGGTGTTATTTGGTAAACTTAGAATAGAAAATCTTAATATTATGTGCGAAAAAGTCTTAATATTTCTTAATATATCTTAATATTTCGCCAACACTTCCTAAACGTCAAGCCTTCTGCAAAGGAAAAGGGCTTACAGAAAGATAGGATTTGTTGTGTCATTTCCATGAAAACGGTTAAAGATGCCGGACTGAAGTAATTTCATTCGATTCCGAAAAAATTGTGAAATTAGTAAAAGTCAATCTTGATGTTTTTTAACGGAAAGCCGTAAAAAAGACCTTAGAGCTAGGATTTTCGCCGAAATAGTATTGCTCCGAAGAGCAAATTGTGCTGTTTAAAATGTTATCCTTCTGTTGTTGTCGGAATATTTTCGTTCCAAATGTCATCTAAATCGGCCCTGTTGACGCAATATAAGGATTTGTTTCTCTATAACACATAAAAACAATATCACTTTGAATGTGTACTTCTTGGTATACATAAGGTAATATCGTCACATAATACTGTCATAAATCAAACACCGACAAATCAGAACTCTATTAATCGCATTCATTATTTAACCGCCATAAATTAAACCAGATTTGTATAATCTTTTATATACTGTTATTTAAATAGTAATATCGAAAGAAACTGGTAATTTCCAGTTCGTGAGGTTTACCTTCTGCTATATGTTTTTTTCTTTCTTATAAACCAAAGAGAAATACCTACCTAATGATTTAAATATTAATGTTTACCTAATATTATAATATCTTGGACGGAGAATTAAGATAAACACTATCATAAGGGCATTAACCTGTATTTGAGATCACAGTTTAACAAATTAGACACTGTACAGACAATATATTTATTGATTGCTGATTAAATGTGTTAATACTTTTAACATACTGATTAAATTGCGTGCATTTCGCTTTTTAAGTTACGAGTCAGGTTTATATGGAAACGAAAATAATTTTAAAACATTCAATGTATTACCCAAAACGTATGAGAACACACTTTTCGCTACGCACAAAAAGGTCCGACTCGTATCTTAGCGCTGTTTCGTTCTTATCTCTAGTGCCATTAGTAAAGGAATAGAATCAGTTATTGGTAGGTTATGGTCATTCATGAAAAATATAAAATAAAATCTCAAAGGGAAGGAAAATTTCAGGCGCCACCACAGGAAATCAGTGCATCCTCTGTCTCAACGTTCGCTCTTGGAAACAATATTACAATGGTTCACTACTAAAAAAAAATCTAAAAGTTAGGTAAACAGAGACAAAAAAAACCGTTCAAAAGAACAAAACTAAAAATCGAAGTTTTAAGCGCTTAAATATTTCTCCGATTTGCATCGCCCCATCGAAAATTACATTGGAACGTACTTTGTGGAGAGTTTAGGAAGCTTTCGATTGGTTACCTTCCACTTACCACGATTTTCTGACCGTGGTAAGAGACCTAACAGACTTATATATATATATATATATATATATGAGCCACCGTTATGTTCGTGATCTATGGGATCTAAACCGTGAAATGCTCTAGTCGGAACTTCCGAATTGCGTCATGAGGTCTACCTTATAATCGGGTTTCCTTCCTATGGAGGGAGAGAGGAACCGTGTTAAAATGGTCTAAATTTGATGATATTTCGAACAATTTTGTTGGGTTCAAGAAATCAAGGTCGTTAAACTACAGAAACACACACCAGAACAATTTTTTTCGACACATATACGCACAGAAAAAATCTAGAAGTTTACGCAAGAATTTTATTTGTTATTTATTTAATTTTAACGTCCATTTATTATTAGCTATGAATTTTAGGACGGGTTATCTATAGGTTACTACCCTTTTCTAGCCAGGATAGAGTTGATGCCTTTTCTTTTTTCGAAAGAGAAGCCACCACGCCCAAGATATTTTGAAATCAGGAAGAAACATTGAAAGGACTCCTCGGCAAAACAGTAAGCTACACTTTCATGAGCAGAGTATATTGTTAAATTATCAACATACAACATTCCGGTGGTGACATAGAATAGTGTTGCACTCATGACACCAGACCTCATCCCGTTCGTTGTAAGTGAATTCATAATATGCCGTCTCCAAGTGCGATCGAATACACTTTCTACGTCAACAAAGAAATCATTAAAAGCGTTATGAATAGCATTTTCCAGGCCCGCTATGCTGTCATTAGTACTCCTGTTCTCTCTAAATCCACTCTGCCAAGGATGTAGTAAACTAAGTGTTTCTAAGAACAATTGAAGACTTTTAACCACAAGTTTCTTCAAGAGTTTGCAGAGTGAAGATATGAGAGATACAGGACGATAACTAGTAACTTTGTCAGCTGGTTTATTACTTTTCAAAATTGGAACAACAATGGCAACAACAAACTTAACTGTAGCTGCTATTTGTTGGATATTATGTGGAAATGGTTAGGGACAACAAGATTAAGTAGCATACAGAGCACTTTATAGTCATATTTTAGTAGCATCATCACAAACTAATAATCCCACATAATATTCAACATATCTAGCAGCTACAGTTACGTTTGTTTAAAAATGTTGCTTGGCACTTTTTGGCCCCGACCCCTTCAATCGTATCTTTATCCTTATTGTTATTATTATTATTGTATTACGGTGTTTAAACTGCTAGGATATTTACACCCAGCATCTATCTATTGTCACCCATGTATAAAAGGTGGTCGCCCATCCCAGCCCACCCAAATTTTCTTTACTTCGGTAGCTTGAGCGAAAAACATTGTATTTAACGATGTATGACCGCTAACTTGTTACATTAGTTCCAAAACAAGAAAATTATATGTTTGTTATTTTTTTTTTAATTATTGTAGTATTTTGTGAATAGAGCTACAAACGGCTTGGAATGCGTGCGAATTGAGTGTCGAACACATATGTTTCTATCTACTGTACAATAGAAACGCCGATACATATTCACTACATTTTTCCCACGCTCGAGCGCTACGATGAAACGGGAAGTTGGAAGCGAACCGTAACATAAATCTTCGATATGAATGTTTTATATGATCCGAAGTCTGTAAGTAGGAATAAGCGTTGCATTGTAAGGTTTCAGAAGGCGTAACATTTAATTTTCATTAAATAGTTAAAATGTGTTCAATTCGGATCTTAAATTATGATTTTAATGAAAATGTAGAAGTTGAATCTTTGAAGATTTGTAACTATTAAGCCTAATTTTAACACTCCAATGGTCGCGTCATTGAAACTACCGTTGGTGGTCGCCTTGTATCTGAGAGATACGCCTGAGTTTCAGTCTCATTTACCGTAAATAACTCTATCTATTGTATTAAGAATGAAGAAAAACTCTTAACAGGAGATTAATGTTTATAAAAAGAGTAAATTTACCCAGAAAAAGTTATTTATTTAAATATTTTTATGAAAAGGGGAAGGGTATTAATTTATAATACAATCCAAGGTGAGGAATAACCCTTCAAAGTTCAACATATACTTTTATTATATAATAAGTGTATATGTAGAACTTTGAAGGTTATTCCTCACCTTGCATTGTATTATATGTTATTTATTTATTATATGCAAACTCATATAGTTGAAATATACAAATAACAAGTAGGTAGGAAAAATTAGGGCAAATATTAATAATATTTTGTAGAAATATATTACTTCAAAAAACGTCTTCTGTATCATCATCCACTTTACATCCATCTGGACAATATAATGTGCAATGATAGAGACATAAATATTGGCCGCACTCCTTGCATTTATACTGGGTGAGCCTTGTAGTCTTGTTTGCCCAAAACATTTGGCATAGCTTTCTAGTTTTGTTGCTCTCGGCTACAGTGCTATTTTTTTTTACCCCTGTTTCTTCATCAATCGCTGCATCCATATTCATACTTGATATCATAAGTACGTTTATTTTGTTGTTGTTTTTATTTTGTGGTACGTATGACACCAATGTGCCCTCTTTTCTAAAAGTAAAAATACGGTCGCGTGGTATCTATGAGATACAAAATAGTTTTAGTGGCTAGTTGCTCCTTGGAGGAGCGTCAGGTCAGAACTGACCCATCAGCCACTACCTGCTCTAGGAATAGTAAAGGGTATAGCTAGACCCGCGCACTTGCGCCCCTTACACAGTCTGCGTAAGAGATCTGACGCGACCATTGGAGTGTTAATAAACTGCCACTTAGAAGCCCAAAATAAGCATTGCGCTCAAAAGTTCATAAATTATACAATTTTATACCTACAAACGATGTAAAAACAAAAAATATTATTTAACCAGGAACAACGTAAAATAAAACATATTGAAATCGTTCCGCCAACAGCCTTAGCCTCGTCTAATACACCTGTCCCTATTACCGCCGAAGTTAACCAACCAAAGGGTAAGGCAATTAATTAATTAAAAATATTTTTGTCGTTGTTTTTTCCTAAAGTTAATTAATAACGGCTTCTTTATCCAGCGGTTGTTCTCTACCGCAGTAGAAAGAAGCTTTTCCATCTAAAAATGATTCCCACCGATGAAAAAACACCATCATTACAGTAAAATGATTTGCACATAAAAGGCTTTTCGTCCGGATTTCTGTGATTTTTGTAAAGTTTCAGACTTTTTTTTTCATCACCATTGTTCCATTAAAAGCACAGATTTCTATCTCAAGGTATTTCCTGAGAAAACTCTAATCTAATCCGTAAATCGCTAGGATCCGGGATGCATTCATCAGCAACCTTGATGTATTCAGTATATATATATATATATATATATATATATATATATATATATATATATATATATATATATATATATATATATATATTTGAACGGGGGTCATTTTCGGTGTCTACTAAGTCGGATCGATAAAGATTTGAAGATATTTTTCACAAAGCTCGTCATGAGTGCAACCTCAATAGCTTTCCTCGGGGGGGGGGGGGTGCTAAAAACCGAAATAAAACCGAACTTCATTGTAGAATATATTTAACTTTAGGTATATTAGTATACGTTTAACAAAATTTATGTTACTAGCTCACTTAAGCATACGTTTTTTATTTATTATCCTAAATGGTAAAATTGGTGAAAATTTTGAGTAGACATAATATGAAATATTGAGAGGAGATCCTTGACTGTTAGTGATGCGAAAGTAGAATTTGTCAGGGCTCGATCGTGGCATCTTAATAAAACTCATTTTTTTAATAGGAAAATTAGTTTTATTGTTTGCTCACGTTTCGCTTTGAAATTTAAGCCTCCATCAGAGCTGTAAAACAAGCAAGACAGAATAGTATATATGTATATATATATATATATATATATATATATATATATATATATATATATATATACATATATATATGTATAGACAAAAACACACACACACACTCACACAAAAACATATACACATTAGAGAACTGCACGGATAAGTAAAAAGTAATCGGATAAATAATCGCCGAGTATAAAACGGACGATGCGAGTACATCCTCGGCATCGTTTCGAATTGGCATCGCCGAGTATAAACTGGACGATGCGAGTACACACTCGGCATCGTTTCGAATTGGCATCACCGAGTATAAACTGGACGATGCGAGTACATACTCGGCATCGTTTCGAATTGGCATCGCCGAGTATAAACTGGACGATGCGAGTACATACTCGGCATCGTCCGGAATTGGCATCGTCGATTACTTTACATTACGATTACGAGTAATACTCGTGAGTACTGCATCGTAATCATCGTAAATAACTGTCGACTTCTCGACATGTCGATACAGGAGGCAAGATAAGCAA
This sequence comes from Gonocerus acuteangulatus, assembly GCA_946811695.1. Classification (NCBI taxonomy): domain Eukaryota; kingdom Metazoa; phylum Arthropoda; class Insecta; order Hemiptera; family Coreidae; genus Gonocerus; species Gonocerus acuteangulatus. The sequence continues at coordinate 60,585,637 of OX328129.1, read as the reverse complement.
CAGATGAATTAGGTAGTAAATAAGGGGATTATAGAGTATTTTTTTTTCTTTCTGAAAATAGTTTCTGAGATATAAGCGATCGAAAATCGGGATTTATAGGACTCACTGACTCATAGGAGGCATTTCCCATGATGCTAAAGACTTGAAATTTTGCAGGATGATAGATATGAAGGTGTTATTAAAGGAAAAAATAGAAAAATCCTGAAAAGGTGTGTTTGACGCCGCTTCTGGAGCGGTGTCGTGCCAGTTTTGTACTTCCTTGGGAAACCCGTCATTCCGTCCGAATCCCATGATGTGGGGTATCAAATGAATCGTCTCGGAATGAAGTACCTATATTTGATGTTTTAAGAAACATTTAGAAGCACATAGGCTTGGTCAAAATCTTATACCAGCTGTCTGTCTGTAGGTTTGTTCCTTATACAAATCTGAACCGTTTGACCAATTTTGACTAAACTTGGGACACAGGCGGGTCTTGATATGGGGGGAATCATAGGCTAGGTTAAATTGTCCATCAGCTGTCTGTCTGTCTGTTTGTTCCTTATACAAATACACACCGTTTGACCGATTCTAACAAAACTTGGCAAATCAGTAGGTCTTGATCCTGGGATTGGCATAGACTATGTCAAAATCATTAATCAGCTGTCTATCTCTCTGTTTGTTTATTATACAAATCCACACAGTTTGACCGATTTTGACAAAATTTGACACACAGGTCGGTCTTGATCCGGGGAGTGTCATAGGGTAGTTCAAAATAGTATATCAGCTGTTTGCTTAACTGTTTATTCCTTATACAAATCCACACGATTTGACCGATTTTGATCAAACATGGTATATAGGTAGTTTATTATCCGGGGAGTGTCATAGGCGACGTCAAAATCGTCTATCAGCTGTCTGTCGGCATGTTTGTTCTTACACTAATTCACACCATTTTACCGATTTTGACCAAACGTGGCACACAGGTAGGTCTTGGTCCGGGGAATGCACTTGACTAAGGTCAAAAAGGTCTTTCATCTGTCAAATATCAAGCAGTAAGAAGAACTTTATGCAGACTCCAAAGACCCTGGTCTTATATGAAGTACAAAAGCCAGTAGGTATGCGGCAACTAAATTTTAATTGATACTTAGAAAATAGTAATGAGATCCCCAAAAAAAACATAAATGTGAAATAGAGGCCAAGTTCCCCCCCCCCAAAAAAAATATTGGTAATACAAGAAGATGATACAAGAAAGATATGTCCAAGTTCATTACTTAGAAAGACCTATTAATTACTTACTAAGAACAATAAAGACACAACTGACCTTTAAAAATAACAATAAAAATACTTTTATCCAGTTACTAAAATATAAATTTCTTCAACCAGGTATATTCTTAAACTTGGCAATGTTTACTTTTCTCTCTAAAGATAATTTCGGCACAAATAAAACATTGCCAAGTTTAATAATATACCTGGTTGAGGAAATTTATATTTTAGTACCTGGATAAAAGTATTTTTATCGTTGTTTTTAAAGGTCAGTTGAAGTGTCTTTACTGTACTTAGTAAGTAACTAGTAGGTCTTCTAAGTAATGAACTTGGACATTTCTTTCTTGTATCATCTCTTGTATTGGCAAATATTTTTGGGGGGAACTTGGCCTCTATTTCACATTTATGTTTTTTGGGGGATGCGTTTAATACTAATGATATTTATTAATGACTATTAGATTCGAAATATGCAATTAAAAAATTCACCTTGAATAAAATTTCAAGGTCAATTTTGCGGGGGTTAATATGGGGGTTATTTTCCCCGATTTCGCATTGGAGAATATTATGGTTAAGTTTTGTATGGTCCTGTTTAAAAAAAAATCGTAATTGAAAGTGATGGTGCGTAAGACGAGCTACCATTTGTAATGTGTAGTAAATGTTAACATATTTTTTATACGGTGCTAGTCCACGTATTTCAAGGAAACATAATATATTTTTAAAACAACAGCGTTTCCACATATTATGTGTATTAGAGTAGAGCTGGAAAACTCTACATCTTAAATGCTGATATTAGAAACAGGAAAAAACGCGCGAGAATGTGAATGACAAAATAAAATAAAAAAAAGTTACCAAGAACGTCTTTTTACATTCGGCAGGACAGGATTAACGGTTATATCTGCCTTTATTTATGTTTTTTTTTTCTTTTATCACCTTAAAAAAATGTTTATTTCTTATATTACCTTTATTACTGATTCTTCTGGATTTTAATATAGACTGTATTACATTGTTTTTGTTTACGTTACAATTGTATAGTCACTGTAGTTTCGTTGAGTTGTAAGTAATACAGTGGACTTCATTACACATGGCGTGGCGAACCAGTATATAACGTAGTTATTCACGGCGATACCGATACCAAACCTGCAATACTCCACGATGCCGATGCCAAACCCCTCTGTACTCGGCGATGCCGATGCCAAATATTATTTTACTCGGCGATGCCGATGCGGCACGATGCCGATGCCGGTGTTCGGAATGAGTATGAGTACACATAAAGTAATCGAGGTACTCGTCCCATGAGTATACCTACTCGTGATTACGCGATGCCATACTTACTCGTGCAGGTCTCTAATACACATGTATTGTCCAGTAACAGCCGAGACCGAAACAGACCCAACCTTACCGAGACTTGATTCTGATCGCTCCGAGTTCATGGAGTGGTCAATACAATACCCCGGCCTTTTGACTTGACCCTGTGACCCAATCTAGGATTACTGGCGCCAAAACCACCTGAAGTTCAAATTTCAATATATGTATAGGTTTTTCATTCTTTTGTGGCAACAAAAATGGCCACATATTAAAGGCATTTTGCAAAATAATTTAAGTTTAACCATCATTACCCTGCAGAAACCGCACACACCGTATCGTCGGCGAAAGCCCAGGTTAGACCATCCAATGGAGCCAATCTTCAGAGAGTTAATTTTAGCATAAATATGTTTTAGCGATGACTAAACTGAAAAAAAAAAACTTTACAAAAAAAATGTTACAATAAATTGTCCTCTGGCGTTCGCGCATGCGCGATGGCCATGTACGAAAAAGAAGACTCTATGTTACACAGTACACATTACATAGGTTTGTCGGGTGGACCGGAAAGCACATTTATGTGTCTGAATTTGAGCAGGAGGCGAAATTAATTTTTTCTGAAAGACAACGTTTCAAAATTGAGTTCCCCGTCCTGTGCAATTATCCAGTGATTAAATACATTTTAAAATAAGTAACCTCAAATAAAGATGGGATTTGGAAGGACAATAATTTTGTATCGGAGTATACCCGAACTTCTTATGAGCGTGTTTCCTCCCGCCCTCTAAAAGGAGGAACCCCGCTTATAACGTCAGCCTTATGACGCAATCAGAGGTGCCATTGAGAAGTCACCACGTTTCAGACCCTATAGGTCAGGAAAATAACTCAGTAGTAAAAATTTATCCAAAGAAAGAAAGTGTTCAAATATAAAGAAATAATAATCCCCCTAACTGACCTAATGAGCCCTGAGGCGCAGATACTGCAGAGGTATCTGATTCTTGGCCTTACGGGGCACTAGGAATATGGTTCGGTCAGCAGTAAGATCCGGCCGCTTGATATCCCCTTTTGCATGTACCCATTAATTTATTAATTTTTGTTAAAGTCAACTTATAAATGACAAAGATTTGTGGAACAGACTTTCTTAAAGGTTACCACCCTTTTCTAGCCAGGATAGTGCTGATGCAATTTCCTCTAGTGGTAATCGAACCCACGACCTTAGGAGTGCAAAGGCCTTATGTACCCATTAATAAATGAATTAAAGCTGGGTGGGCCTAGGCACGGTCTGGAACCCCGAATCCAACCCAATATCTAGTAAGATAGCACCGAAGAAGTTTTATAGATACTTTCGAAAATTCGTTCATGAGTGCAACCTCAATAACTAAATTCCATCGAAAAGTGCATATAACACGATTGATCACACAGGGGCTTGAAAGCTGCCCTTTAGTTCCTGATTTGAAGTTTATCTTATCTATGTCCATAATAAACGTTTACTCTGTTCCTTGATGCGAAAACAAGGGGGTTTACCGGCTTCCGTCTTTCCTTTTATCAATTTTTTTTTGTGTGTGTATTTTAAACATTTTCCTATTTTATTAATTCGGATTGAAAGCATCTTACTTATCCATACAAACTTGCTTGGTATGACTACCACTTATGACATTCAGACAGCTTAATAACTTTAGCACTCCCTGCAATCTAAGAATATTTCTTTCGCGAGACTTCATCAGGTGCACTCTATGGATATTTTTATAAATGTTTCACAATTATTGAAACGCCTTAAAGAGGAAAAAACTAACTAACTCAATGTTGGACTAGAAAAATAAAGGGGAACACCAATATGCTATGTCATATAATGACGTTGGTTGTGTGAAATTTAATCGTAAAACTAAAATGTTCGGCGGCTTGGAATAGGACTCTTGGTATTTACATACCTCAGCTGGATTTGAATGCCTGTCAGTTTGTCGTTTTAAATTACTCAACCCTTCATAACATTGATCCTACTACATATTTTTGTTATCAGTTTGTGAATATTTTTAAGCTAAGGATAATTAGAAATACTGCCCCAAAATTCTAAAAATGTCTACAACTAGTCACTTTACATACAGACTAAATTTTTGTAAACGTGCATTTGGTGAGTTTAATGTTTCAAACGAAAAAAGAACAAAATCATTTCTCACTAAAGGGAAATAGAACATGAAAATGTTGTTTAGGAAGTAATTAGAAATCAGTTATTCATTTCTCGTAATAAATCTTACTTGAAGAATAACCTTTGGCCTGTTGGTCGCGGGTGTTAAGCAGGGCCACCACATGGGAGGGACTGCCGGGTACAGTTGTCCCGGACCCGGGCCGGGCCTCGCTAATTGGAAAAAATGAATAGGTTATGAGATTGTAAAAAGAATGGGGTTTAGAAATATAGACGGGCATAGCATATATTTATTGGAATGGGATCTATATTTTTTTAATGTACATAAACGACAAAAGGAGTCGTAATAAAACTACAAGTACCGAAAGTGACCATTGCTGCACCGATTGTCGGCTTTTATTCTCATTTCGCTCAAAACTCTATATGAAAATAATTTTAAAATGTCCATAGTCCTATAGCAAAGTACTAGAATTTTCAGTCGGGCTCTGAGAAGTGGGGGCCCGGGGCTCTGAGAAGTAGGGGCCCGGGGCACTGAGAAGTGGGGGCCCGTGATCTGGTCCTGGGCCCGGCTCTTAGATGTGGCGGCCCTGGTGTTAAGGCGTGTGCAATCCTAAGATCACACTTGGGTGGATAGATTCACACTAGGGTTGGTGGCTTTTCTTTGAAAAAGGCATCAGCCCTATCATGGCTAGAAAATGGTCGCAACCTGTAGAAATCCCATTCCAAAAATCTTTAACATGTATAAGTGGACGTTAAAATTTAAATAAATAAAATCTATTAAAAATTTAAATTCCCGCCAAATTCTATATCCAGTCACCCGCCAGATGTCAATTTCGTTACACCTTTGCTTCACTCGTGAGGTGAAATTTGGAGCATTCATCCATATGGCATTTTTATGTAGAAATGTCACAAATCGGGTTGATTTTATACATTTTTCAGACAGAATCTCTAATTTATTTATAAATCGGCTTACGGAACGTCTTGTTTGCAGCACAACACTTACACAATATAGTGAATTCAATGTATTCATGGCGTGATAAACAATTTTAGTGACGCATGGGCTTAAATACTTCTTTATATACATTATTGAAGTATTCAAATAATAAAATAAATATAAACATGGTACATAAAGATGGTCATGAAGTACCCATACATATCATGTACTTCCCATGATAATTTAGCCCCCAAAAAAGGGTTTTAACAGTTCCTTACTTTATCCAATGAAATAATTTAAATAGATACGAAAAGGTTAACAGCCTTTATCAGCTAAGATAGTCAGCCGACCCGCCGAACGCTGAGGATTTAAGACATTTTCACCAACTCCTTAGCACATATATCATATTTTTATTTATAAAATGTCAAACTAACAGGAACTGCGTCATTTTAGCAAGTTGCCATAACGTTCCGGTCATTTGGGAAGCTAATAAATAGGTAATATTTTGTGAAAAATATAATGACATACTCCAATGAATTCTTGAAGACGATTCAGAAATGAGGGGCCATTGCGCACTCTTCGCTCGGAAAGCTCTATAACAAACAACGAAAAATTGTTTCTCATTTTACGCATCTTGTTTTAATGGAAAATTCATTTTACTGCAATAATCAGTTAAAAAATTAATCCGTTTAGAGCCTTCTGCTCAAATTCAGGAACATAAATATGCTGTAGCTTCACCCGACAAACCAACAATATAATGTTTATCCCAGAATTGTGAAAAATCGAATATCAGCGAATCTAGGTAATTGCTAAAACAAAAAGTACTGTATAACATACATTCTTCTTTTTCGTACATGGCCACCGCGCATGCGCGAACGCCAGCGGTTTCATACATGGCCACCGCGCATTCGTGAACGCCAGCAGTTTCGTACATGGCCACCGTGCATGCGCAAACGCCAGCGGTTTCATACATGGCCACCGCGAATGTGCGAACGCCAGTGGTTTCGTACATGGCCACCGTGCATGCGCTAATGCCATCGGTTTCGTACATGGCCACCGCGCACGCGCGAACGACAGCGGACACTTTTTCGTAACTTTTTTTGCTAATAAAAAAATACAAGCAATAAAAAAAATAAGGAAAACAAACTCAAAGAACCGTTCAAAGCAAAGAGCCAAACACTTTCCACGTTTTACGCACATATTTCTCCGTCTGGAATCGTCCCATCGACAATTACTCAGAACCTTTTTTATAGGAAATTTAGTAAGCTTTCGAATAATCACGTCGATTCGCCAACCGTTTTGTAGATATTTAAGAAAATATATGGAAATATCCAAACTTGACATGTTTATAAATTAAATTTGTTTGTTTTAATACTTCCATTATTCCAAACGTCACCAACGTTTAAATATCTTAGTTAGGAAAAATTTCAAACGTTCGGAGCAATTTTTAGCTGAATTAATTGATTCTATGATTCTAAATACCCAAAACTAATATATATATATATATATATATATATATATATATATATATATATATATATATATATATATATATATATACGTACTAGTTCTCCTTCCCTAGTTTTCGTTTTGGGTATTTAGAATCAATTAATTCATTTTATCCAAAGGAAGGAATAATCATACTCAAAATAAATAAGAAACGAATAAAGCATTTTTAGAGCAGTGGGTTTGCCACTATGTTTGTTACAGGAGTTTATGTTTAAGGTTGTAAATATTATGGCTGAGCCAACATCGTTAACCAGCTTACATTTGTTGCTTATCAAGGCAGAAGTACCCATGATCCGTTAGTTTCAAGGTGGAAAAATCTCAAGGTCGAAGTGCTCTTTCGAAATACGGAAACTAAAATTCAAAAATTTATTTGAACTAACTTTTCAAATTAAAATTTCCAACTAAGTCATAACACCGCTTTTCGATATCACGAACAACCTTAGAGGCATTTGGAGGGAATATAATAGAAATCTACTATATTTCTGAAAAACTTAAATTGATAACTCATTGTACTGTTAAATAAATTTTAATGTCTACTCAAATAAAGCCTCCAAGAAAAAGAATATTTTTTCCCACTTATTGCATAGATAAGCATTTGTAGGAGCATTCTGTGTTACGTTTAAGTGGACGTTAAAATTTAAATGACAAAAATTTAATGTTGCTACGGAGTAATAGACAACTATTAATGGACCGATTTTGCTTCTTATTATAAAACGTATTCCTCATTATTTGAGCATCTTTATATATATATATATATATATATATATATGGGGGCGAGGTTAGCTCAGTGGTAGAGCACTGGACTAACTGGACTAATAAGCTGGAGGCCTGAGTTCAAATCCCGAGCAAGCACTAAGGATTTTTTCTTCTAGTGTCTTCGTTCATGGGTTGAATTCGGCCTCCCTGACCGTCCCTAGGCCGACCCAGCCTTTAATTAATTTAATAATGGGTACCTTGGGTGCTAATGACTCTAGCAGTCGACGCGGCCAAGGGGAAAATCAGGCGGCCGGAGCATAGTACTGACCATACTATCTCCCTAGTGTGCCGTATGGTCATGAATCAGATACCTCTATAGTATCTGCCCCTCAGGGCCCTTGTGGCCTGTTACGGGACTGATTATTTTTGTGTCCGTTGGCGTTCGTACATGCGCGTTGACCATGTACGAAAAAGAAGACCATATGTTATACTGCACTCTACATAGGTTTGTCGGGTGGACCGAGGCGTTCCAAAAAGTGTCCGCTGGCGTTCGCGCATGCGCAGTGGCCATACCTGAAAAAGAAGACTATATGTTATACAGTACATTACATAGGTATAAGCATTTTTATGTTCCTGAATTTGAGCAGAAGGCTCTAAACGAAATAATTTATTTTGGACGGTCAGTACTTAACGAACTTGTCCACTACTTGTGAAAGAGTACGACAAGTCGCAGAGAATCGGAAACAAAACTGTGCAACAAGGGTTTGTCAGAATGGAAACGCAAATTTAGTAACACAATAAGCGAAAAATATCGCTTTTCTTTCTTATCGCTCCAGCTGTTATTGAAATTTCCTTAACTGTAACAACTGAGCCTTCCTGTGGACTGTTGGATAACGCCTAGGATTCTCATATTGGAGAGGTGGGTTCGATTCCTGCCTGCATCAACATCTTTATCTATGACCCGTTGAAAGAATTCTCTGCCCCACCATGGATGTTAACGAAGGTTAGCAACGTATAACTAGCCCAGCAATAATGATCTGGTTGCATATACGCTACATTTGTTGGTAATAAAAATTGAAAAAAATATCGGACATTTTTGGAATAATTTTTAACATAAATCAGTCATTAGACGATTAATAACATACATTTTTGATTAGATTTAATTACATTGCTTTCATAGGGGTGCTCCTCTTCGCTTTCATAGGAATCTTTGCAGTCAATCTTTATAAACAAAAAAAATTTCGTTTAGAGCCAGCTGCTCAAATTCAGAAACATAAATATGCTCTAGGTCCACCCGACAAACCTATGCGGGCTGATGTTTTTTTTTTTTTTTTTTTTTTTTTTTTTTTTTTTTTTTTTTTTTTTTTTTTGGGTGCATCTACTGCTGAGGTCATTAGCACCCTTCTACTATATTATATACATATTTACAAAAGGTTGGTTGCATCCTTTTTAACAAATGTTGGATCAACCATTAAAAGTAACTAAACCTAAACAAATAATATTTACAGGCCCACAATCACACAATAAATACTCGCACACAATAAATACTCACACACAGTCAATAAATTACATTCACTCAGGTAATAAATAAAAACTTACGAAATAAACAATGTACTCAAATTGTCAAAAGTCTGTACTATAATGTTTTTTTTCTTATCATACATGGCAGAAAACGTTTATGTCCTTTAAATACTCAATCAGCCTTTTGACAGATGGCTCTGTCCTACTCAGGATATCACTCAGGGTATTTGGCAAATGATGCCGCCGCCTTGCCTCGTCAAGTCGCGGGCACTCCACCAGGATGTGCTTTACATCAAGGAGGGCGCCACACAGCTCGCAATGAGGCCGGCGACGACCCACGAGATGGTATCCATGAGTAAGACGTGTGTGGCCGATTCTTAAACGGGTTAAAACTACGTCTTCGTGTCTTTTCACATTGCATTTAGAGCTATTGACCACTACAGAGCTCTGGACAGTTTTTATAAATAGGTCTTTATTATTAACTTCCTCTTGCCATTTATTATTTATTAGATGTTTTAAATAACTCTTCACATCTTTTTTATGAACTGGAGAGGCAGGATCCGCTGCCATTTCAGCAGCCTGCCTCGCCAATTCATCCGCTTTCTCGTTGCCCCCAATGCCCGTATGCCCCGGAATCCAGAGAAACGATACGGTTGTTCCTCTAGAGTACAAGACAGCCAGTACATTGAGGACCTCTTGTAAAAGTGGGTCTCTGGTGAATTTATTTTCTAGTGCTAGCAGGGAACTATGGGAGTCTGTGCACACTAAAATTTTTCTATCAAGAGCTCCGTAATGCTCAAGGGCTATCTGTATAGCTTGTAGTTCCGCCCTATATATGTTGGTTTGTGGATTCAAAGGAACGGCGAGGTTTCTTTCACCGTCAATATAGATTCCACATCCGGTACCAGTTTCCGTTTTTGAGCCATCCGTGAAAATAATTAGGTGATCTAAGAATTTTCTAATAATTTCATAGTACATTTCCTTGTATATTATGGGTGCCGTGTTGGATTTACTGAACCGTGTCAGTGAGAGGTCTATGTTTATACCTGGGAGAACCCATGGAGCAACGACCGGAGGCCGTGTCTCCAATAGGTTACCCCAGGAGCCACCATATGACTGAATTAATTCATTTGCTCTCACCGCCAGCGGTCTAGTAATTGTACTTCTCTGCCGGTATATATCTAATTCTTCATTGTCGGTTATAATTTCGTTGAGGAAATGCCTGCTATTAGCTCGTAATGAGTTTACGTATGATAGTGTCATTAGTCCTCGCCTATGGTTTGGGGGAATATGTCCGGCCTCGATGTAGATAGAATCTAGTGGGCTGGTGCGGAATGCACCAATCGCAACCCGTAGCCCCGCGTTGTAGAGCCTGTCTAGCTTGCGGAGCCACGTTTTGCGTGAAGACCCATAGATTGCACATCCATAATCAACCCTGGACCTTATCAGTGCGTCAAATATTTTAAGCAGAATCGATTTTTCGGCACCCCATTTAAATCTAGATAATGTTTTTAGGATTCTGAGGGATGCCTCGCACCTCTGGATTGTATAATTAATTTGGTGCCTCCACCTTAATTGCGCATCCATTATTAAACCAAGGAACTTATGTCTGTCTTTGAAGGTAACCACAGAACCATCCAACAGTAGTGATGGGTGATTATGTGGTCGCCGAAGTCTGCAAAAGTGAACCGCCACCGTTTTGTCAGCTGAGAACATAAAACCCCTTGCCTCAGCGACTGTACAAACTGTGTCGATCGCCTCCTGCAGACCCCGAGCTTCTTCATCTTCCGGTGGATGCGGTATAAATAGGGCTAGATCATCTGCAAAGAGCGACCTGCCAATTTCGTCACGAACATTGTCAGCTATTCCATTTATCGCGACAAGAAACAGGGTTACGCTGAGGACGGACCCCTGTGGAATTCCATTTTCCTGTACACGTAGTGATGAAAGGGCATTGCTTATTCTCACTCTAAATGTCCTTTCTTCGAGAAAGCTCTTGAGGAATAGGGGTAGTCGTCCCTTAAACCCCCATCCGTGGAGCCTCCGGAGAATATCGTATCTCCATGCCCTGTCATATGCCTGTTTCATGTCGAAAAAAATGGCTGTGACATGTTGCCGAGAGCAGAAACCTTTTTGTATAATGTGTTCCAGTAGCGCTAGTTGGTCTTGGGTGGAGTAATTCTGTCTGAATCCTGCTTGATATTTGCTAATGAAATTATTCCTTTCCAACTCGTAAACTAGCCGGTAATTCACCATTGCCTCCAAGAGCTTTCCCAGACAACACAATAGTGATATGGGTCTGTAGCTACTTGGAGCCTGAGGATCCTTACCGGGCTTCATAATTGGAATAATTATTGATTCCTTCCAAGCAGGAGGAAATTTCCCGTCGGTCCAGAGTCGATTATATAAGTCTAGAATCATTCTTTTTCCAGAGTCTGGGAGATTTGTTATAATTTGAAAAGGCACACTATCACATCCTGGCGATGATTTTGTAGATGCTGTTTGTAATACCCTATTTAATTCTAGCATGCTGAAATGTACATTGTAATCATCCGTTGTGTCTTCAAGTGATCCAAAGTCCAAATGTATTGCCTCTTCGCTCGCTCTAGCTTGACGAGAATCTTCGTCGTAGTCTATAAGGCTGAATGTAGAGCCGAAATAGTCTGCGAATACATTTGCCACTTCCAAGGGATCATCAATGCACATTCCAGCATTCAGAAGAACTGGGATTTGAGGTTTTGTGTGTCTTCCCCCAATAGCTCTGATTTTTCTCCAAACCTCAGATGTTGATGCTTCGCTCGTCATTGTACTGACGTAACTAGCCCATGAGTCCCTTTTTTTTCTTAGTTTTATTCGCCTTTCTACTGCTCTTGCTTTTTTAAAGGCGATGAGGTTTTCTTGATTAGGATGCCTCTTAAAGCGATTGAAGGCTCTTTTCTTCGATTTGTTTGCACTCCTACATTCCTCATCCCACCAAGGGACTGGTATTCTCCTTGAATAGGATGAGGCCTGTGGGATAGACTTTTCGCATGCTTCGTTTATAGCCTTCATAATGTTTTTTATGGTTTCATCTGTGGACTCTGCCGATTCAGGGAGTATGAAAGAATCTCGAAACCGGTCCCAATCTGCTCTTTTGATAGCCCATTTATTTGCTTTTCTGTAATCTCTATATCTACCCGCAACTGAAACCAATATTGGGAAGTGGTCGGATCGGTGTAGGTCGTCTAGAACCTCCCAATGAAGGTAAGACGATGGTGAAAAGTTGGTAATTGAGAGATCAATAGCGTCCAACGTTCCCGAGGATTCGGAGAAGTGAGTTGGTGACCCGTCGTTTAGGACCAAAAGATCCAACTCTTCGATGGCATCGTAGAGTAAGCGCCCCTGAGGGGTGCTCCTCCTCGAACCCCAGGAAACATTGTGCGTATTGAAGTCTCCTAAAATTATGACTGGAGGAGGTAATTGTAAAATAACGTTTCTAACCTCTCTCACGTCGTATCCTCGACCATCCGGGAGATATAATGAACAGACAGTGGCGGCTATAGGGACTCTCAGACGTACAGCGACTGCTTGCAACGGCGTGTTTAAATTTATAGGTATTGCCCCAAGTTTATCCAAGGTGTAGATAGCCACGCCTCCGTGGCTTCGACCACCCGGCAACACTCTAGGCTCCCTATGCTCAACTCTATAGCCGGGCAACTGCCTAGCCGCATCTTCAGGAAATTTGGTTTCCTGGAGGGCAACGACTAAAGGGCTGTAGGTGCTTACTAAGTAACGGAGTTCGTCACTGTGTTCGGAGAACCCGCGAATGTTCCACTGTAGGAAGTAGTTCGATTGAGACATGTTAATATTATAAGTAATTTATTTTCCTTCACCCTCGGCGGGCGGTTTCTTCGGTCCCCGTTTTTTGCCTCTAGGCCATCCTTTCTTTCCGCTGTTTACTGTAGTGAAAGAGCCTCCGCCGTCATCAGCCAATTCCTCAACGGAATGTGCGTTGCTGATTGGCGAAGTGGCAGGCGGCTCAATCATACCTCTAACAATAACTGAAGGGGAAATCATCTTTCCCCTTCCGTTATCATCATTCACCAGAGTGAATGACGTTAAAGGAGAGGGATTGGGAGTAGGAGAAGGAAGGGATTTGGGGGTGTCATTCACCACAGTAAATGATGTTGAAGGAGAGGGATTAGGATTAGGGAGGGGAAGGGATTTTGGGGTAGCTGGGGGTTTGGGGGAGAGGGTTTTTTTTTATATTTTTCTGTGCTACAGTTTCTACAACAGTATCTGTCTCATTTTTCACAGCACTCGAGTAAGTACCTCTGCGCGCATAAGAGCTACTATTCACAAGTACCCGCGCTTGCTTGAACGTTATGTCTTTAATTTCTAGTTTCATTTTTTGAATCTCTTTTTCGATTTTGTATTCCATACAATCTCGAGATCTGGAAGTGTGGGGACCGTCACAGTTTGGACATTTCGGTTGAGATGGGCAAGGTGTCGGGCTGTGAGCCGTGTGTCCACAAATACGCACCTCTCTTTCCGACCTGCATCTCACAGCGGAATGCCCAAACTTTTGACACTTAAAACATCTCAGCGGTGCGGGCACGTATGGACGAACTCTAAGTTTATAAAAGGCTGCCTGTACACTGGAAGGTACCTCAGGTTGGTCAAACGTGAGCATAACACTTCCAGTGAATTCCAAGGAGTCCTCATCGCTGTCAGCCGTCCTCCTCTTTCGGAAGAACTTACGGACAGCAATGACGCCCTGCTCTCGTAGCCCATCTTTTATTTCACTTTCCGAAGCATGTTCCAAATCGAAACAAGTTACGACACCTCTGGAGGTATTCAGCGTTTTGTGCAGTTCTGCCTTAACACCGAATACACCCAGAGTCCTTGTCTTCATAATTTTGTCGGACTGGAGTTTACTTGTAGCTTCGATCAGCAAGGAACCATTTGACATCTTGCTTAAGCTGGCTACATTTCCGAATTCCTGTATTATCAGCTTATTAATTAAGAACGGGGAGACTTTCTGAAAAGAGTGCCCCTCCTCTCGGCTTACTATAATAAACTTGGCAAATTTCTGAATATCATTTGCCAGTGGTTCTATCAACAGTCTTTTTTTTCCTCTTCTTGGTTTCTTTTTCTCGGTGCTCTTTGTAGGCGTTGTAAACGGCTCCAAAGTGAACCGAGAAGTTGAGGTGCTAGTTTCTTTCTTCTCTAACTTATCTAACACCTGGTTCTGAACAACGTCGGTTCGTTCAGCACCCTGTGTTAGCCGTGATCTGTTCCCATTATCCTCAGGGGAGGTTTGGGTTAAGGTTTCGTTAGGCAATGATTGGTCCAGGTACATGCAAGTGTCACCCAGAGAGTCCTGCTTACCCTCTGGGTTATCCGTTAAAAGACGTCCGGCAATTTCTTTATTGCTTGTCGTAGGGAGTTTGTTTTAGGTAACTTAGACCCCTAATCCTCGTCACCGAGTCTGCTGGTGGGGCTGCCACCTAGGCCGGCAGACCGACACAGTTCCTCCCGAAGGAGAGGATCCGCTCAGCAGGGGAGGTGTCCCTGCCTCATCACAGATCCCCGCCTCTGCTGTTCGCCGTCCTTTTGGATTCACCAAAAGCACGTTGCCCAGGGGGTACCACGGGGAGATCAGCAGTAGGCGTTGACGGGAATCAGGTATACTAGAAGATGCTAAGCAGTGGAATAGGGCACTATAGCTTAGCAGAGCTCCCATAAGAAGTCGGACGGCTCCTATATCCGCACGTCCGCTCCAGCAACCCTTTAGCCCGCCCATTTACCCCCCGCTGATGTTATACAGTCTTCTTTTCCGTAAATGGCCACAACGCATGCGCGAACGCCATGAATTCGTATATGGTACCGCGCTTGCGCGAACGTCAGCGGACTCGTTTTTGAAAGTATCTTTTGTAACGTTTTTTTCCCAGTTTGTCATCGCTAAAGCATATGATGTTCGTACGTGATCACCGCGTATGCACGAACGCGAGCGGTTACCTATATGGCCACCGCGCATGCGCGAACGCTAGCGGTTTCGTCCATGGCCACCGCGCATGCGCGAACGCCAGCGGACACTTTTTTGCAACGTTTTTTTTTCAGTTTAGTCATCGCTAAGGCATATTTATGTTCGTACATGGCCACGGCGAATGCTCAAACGTCAGCGGTTTCTTATATTACCACCACGCATGCGCGAAAGCCAACGGTTTCGTATATGTCCACCGCGCATGCGCGTACTCCAGCGGACACCTTTGTGTAACGCTTATTTTCAGTTTAGTCATCGCTAAAGTATATTTATGCTAAAATAATGGTTTTGTCTATTCATTTCATGGAACTTCAGTTATCAAGTATTATCTGGAAATGCGCAAATATGTTGCACTTTTAGCCGAATACAACTCAGATTTTATGGACGGAATTTCTAGAGGATACCTCACTTTTCTAGCCTGGAATGAACATTTTTTTAAAAGTGAAGCCATCGTTCTGGGTGGTAATCGAACCCACAAACCTAGTTCTCCAAAGCACGGTGTGTTAACCCTTTAACACTCACAGCTCACCGAAGTTGGAATGAAAGTAATTAGATTTTAAATATTTTTATAATCCTCCCCTTATCAAAAACGTAATCGCTACAGAATAAAAACAATTCATGGTATATATCGTTATTGGTAGGATTATTATTTTTTTCTAATATCTTACTAGGCATTTTTACCATTAACGTGGATTTTCTGTCCATTATTCTTATCAGTGAGTCACCTAAAGAAAAAAGCAACGTTACTATCATTTTATCAATAGTAGAAATAAAAGAGTTAATCTACAATATTCTCATTTTCTTTTGTGCTCCAATTGGTCCAGGCTTGAAGATGGCTCCTCCAAAATTGCTTGACGGTAAATACATATTTTCAAGTTAACAATAGATGGTAACATTATTATTCAAAATATTCATCCATTATTTGTGGGAATGCTAAATACCAAGTTTCATGGCGAAAAAAAATAATATTGTGGCCGCTAACATGTTAACGGACACACACAAATACATACTTATATATATATATATATATATATATATATATATATATATATATATATATATATATATATTAAAATTATTATTTATCAAAAATCCAAAATGAAATATCTTTACACCAGTGGAAAAAGAAAATTTAAAACTTTTATTTCAATACAATATAAATGTTCAATTTGTCCATCTTCTGAGCACGGGAAACCTCTAAGGGTTCTCAAATAAAGACCCGGCTCTACTCTTTCTGATCTCACCCCATGGAACTATTCCTTATGGGACTAAGCTGTTTACGTCGAGCCTCTGCCAATAACTCTGAACGATCGGCGGTACCACTGTATCACTACTGCCGTGCACTCAGTAACAGTAGATACACTTGGACGAGTTTGAGTACCGCATAGATGTTGGCCGTGCAGCAGACAGCGGACACATTGAACCTTTACCTTTTTAAATTTGAAAACAAACATTGAAACATCCTCTTTCCATTGGTATAAAGATTGTTCATTATGAATTGGTACTTTATAAATACGAATATATATACAGGGTGTCCCACATTGATATGTCATAACTTTAAGGGTTTATTTTGCACCTCATTTGTAGTTCAGGGACGCAAAAATGAGCGCCATATCTCAACATGTAGCAGAGCTATTCAAAATTTTGTCTATTTTCAAAACTATTGGGTTTTCTTATGAAAAACTGTGTTTTCCGGATTTCTGGTCTATGTATCGTAAATGACGACCACATTTTTAGAATCTACATTACATTCCCATTAAGGAACACCAGTTATTGAAATGTTGCCATGTAAATTAGGAGCTACACTAAGAGCCGTATAGATGTGAGCTATTGGTATGAGTGTTTTCTTAACTCATTCAATAGTTTCTTAATCAGCTATTTGTAGACTTAGCGGTTTGCCTCCGCCTCAAAAGTTGCCTTATTTAATAAGCTTTAAAATGGTTCCCTGTTGTCTTAAAAACAAAAATTATTCAAGTCTATTTTTTTCTGATTTCTAAGTCAAAACCAATACATTTGCTTTGGTGTGAAGAAGCCATTACGAACTCATTATTTAATTTCACGCGAATATGGTGATGTACCATTCTTGTAACATTAGATATATACACTTTTTATTCATAGTAGCTACATTCCTTCGGACTGTGGTAGAAAATAGGAAAGGTTGTGAACTTTAATGGAACCATCCTAGACAAAGCTATAAGAGAATATTTCCGAAGAAAATGTACTAATATTTCGAAAGAACACCTTCCACTTGTTATATAATATCTCCACAATTTTTGAGGTATTTAAAAAAATCTTAGGTGGTAAAATGAAAGTGATTTAACTCAGTATGACGTTAAAGAACAAATACCAGATCATAGGGTTTTGCGTTTAATAACACACATAAGTTAGTTGAAAAGAAAATTATTGTAAACTCCCCCTTACGCTTTTACAATATATTAATAATACTGATATAAATTTGCTACCAGAATGAATTATCAAGGTCTTAAATGACATAAATCAGTTTAAACAAAACCTGGTTTTGTTTAATCAAAAGAAGTGCTCCCATATTTTCGACACAATTTGTTTACTTCTGAGTACAATATAATCATATTTTTGTTATTTGAATAATTAGGAACTCGAATAACGCGATTAATGAATAATATATTGTGATTTCAACTATATATATTCATATATATATATATATATATATATATATATATATATATATATATAAACATACTCTCACTTTAACCAAGGTAATTTTCAGCACCTCCTATGTAGTTCCGGAAAAACTTTAGGAAATCTTTCAAAAAGTCTTTTATTAATAGGACCTCAATCTGTAAATCCCTTTGAAATGTGCTAAAAACGAATGTTAATCTAAATAATCCCTCTCGTGTAATGCAGAATGTCTAATCCAAGAATTAAGGCAATCCCAGATAATGGGGTCCAAATTCTACCTGGATCATGGAGTAATTTTATTATATAAGGATTATTCGACCGATACAGCACTTGTTTAAGAATTTATTACTTTTCCTATTGTGGACAAAAGCGCATTGGACTCACAGACAGACAGAAATGGTGGATTATATGTCAATACGCCAGTCAGTGTACAAATTGAACATTTGTACTCTAAATAAATAATTAATACAAAAAGAAACAGAAAAAAAATCTATATTACTCGGATAAAGACTGACCTGATTGGACACTTGAGGCTTTAGTTTGAGAGATATAACTTGCTACTTGGGGAAAGCGCAGAGGGGGCTCGATGTTGCTAGTCCTACAACCCTCCCAGCCCTCGCTCTGCCTAGACGCGGGAATAGGCTTTTTCTCCCGTATAAACAAGTTAGTTTATCTTGTTTTATATAATTCTGTCATAAGTTAAGTGATCTGTAGGTGCACATTAATTTAATATATGCATTCTTATACGTCATTATGCTTATGAAATAAATAAATAAAAACACAGGTCTAGGAATGGATGGGACAACCCAGCAAGGCCGTCATGGGTCAGAGGCGCCAACACCTTCCTCTACCCGTCTGTAACTTTTGTTTACTCAATAATTTGTTGTTGTAGTTTCGTTTTTTGGTATTTAGCAATGTTGACAAAATTTCAAAAATACACCATTAGCCAAGGCTGAGCCTATAGCGAACAAAATTTAGTTGGACATACAGACAATCAGTTCTATTAATGTATGTAAAGGGGAAAAAATCATAAAACGGGTTGATTCTATGCAATGAACGGAGTAAATCCCGTGGTCCATCGGGACATGATTTTTGTGCGAAATTAGCTGGGTAATTCCCTGAAAGAGGAATCTAATGAAACCATTTTGATATCTCTATAAAATCTAGGGGTTTCGGCATGAAAATACAGATTTTTAGCGCGGTTCCTCCCTCCCCCATAGGGAGGAACCCCGCTTATAGTGTTGATACAAATGAAACAATCCGGAAGTGCCGACAAGAAAATTTCGCGTTTCAGAACCCCTAGAGACCGAAAATAACGGTGGTTCAAATTTGTGTATATATATATATATATATATATATATATATATATATATATATATTTGTCTGTTCGCTCATTTCTGGCTTCCCTGATGGTCCGATTTTGATGAAATTTGGTACAAAAATCCCTCGTCCAATTTGAAAGGTCAAGTTCGTTAACCAGCAAAATCCGCCCACTGGAAGATGGCGTTTGGGGCGAAATTCGCGCAGAAAAAATCGTAACGCTTACGTTTTTGAGTTCATAAGCTTGTAAGTACTCTTTTTATAGGCTTCTTGGGCTAGGAAAACGAATGAAACCATTTTCAAAGCGATAGCTTTAACCGTTTTCGAGAAAATTGGAAAAATAGTTTTTGAATACCGTTTTCGGTTTGGGTACTTAGAATCATGGGATTCAGTTGAAACATTATCTGCATGTTCTACTTTCATTAAAACTAATATGTTAAAAGTTATGTTACGTTTGGAGTTAAGGAAGGGTTAGAATAAAATATTTTATGAACAGACATGAAAAGTTTTGGGAACTTCGTATACTTTCATTAATATCTCGAACACGGTTGGGAAATCGTGGTAGGTGGATAGAAACTATTTGAAAGCTTACTAAATTCTCTACAACTATGATTCTAAAACTATTTTTGATTAGGTTATGTCAATCGGAGAAATAAGTGCTTAAAACTTCAAATACGTCTGTTTTGTTCTTATGAACGGGTTTTTGTCGTTCTTTTTGTAATTTTTGTCTCTTTCCCTTGGTTTTTTATTGCTTTTTATTTTTTTTAATTTCTTATGTTGGGAAAAGTTTGTGTGTAAAACAGGATATGAAAAATGAGACCAATTTTCTGTTGCTAGAAATAATGTATATTTTGGAAACTTTCATTAATATCTCGAAAACGGTTGAAAATCTTGGTAAACGGAAGAATACCATTAGAAAGCTTATTAAATGCTCTACATAAAAGGGTCTAATGAAAGTTTTGATTAGGCGATGTCAATCGGAGAAATAAGAGCTTAAAGCTTTAAAGTAATTGATTTCGTTTATTCGAACTGTTCTTTTTGTCTGTTTTTTATTCCTTGTTATTTTTTAATTGCTTATAGTTGGATAATTTATTCGAAAATAAAACAGGTTAAGTAAAATAACAAAAACAATTTATTGTTAGAAACATAGAGTTCCAAGATTCCAAGACCTTGTAACTAGCGGGACCGTTTCAAGTGTTGCTGACCCTTCCAGGTAAGATTGTAAATCCTACCTTTCAAGCCTGGTGGAACCAAAATAATAACTGTCGGGGTTCGGTCACTGCTACTTAATAAAACTACATTTTATCGTAAAAATGGTTTTATTATTGTGCCGACGTTTCGGCTTGAACTTCAAGCCTTCATCAGGGCTGTAAATACAAGTAGGACATATTTAACACTAATATATGCACATATCTATGTAAATATACCTAACATATATATATATATATATATATATATATATACATATATTTATATATTTATATATAAGCATATACACATACACATATACACGCACACATATGTACATATATATGCCCACATACATACACATATGGGGTATATATTATTAAGTAGCAGTGACCGAACCCCGACAATCCCTACCTTGCATCATCAACGGTCAACGATCTCCTCTCAACAAAATAATAACTGCTTCTATTTTAATCTTTCGAAATTAGACTAGGGATAAGAACGGAACCGCGCTAAGATGAGGCAATTCCTGCGAGTCGGACTTTTTTGTCTTTGATTTTGGTACTTAGAATTATGGGATTCAGTTGAAACATTTTCTGCATGTTCGAATTTCATCAACACTAATATGTTGAAATTTTGGTTATGTTTGGAGTAAAGAAAGGGTTAGAATAAAATATTTTATTAACAGACAAGAAAAGTTTTGGTAACTTTGTATACTTTCGTTAGTATCTCGAAAACCGTTGACA
Organism: Gonocerus acuteangulatus; assembly: GCA_946811695.1. Taxonomy (NCBI): domain Eukaryota; kingdom Metazoa; phylum Arthropoda; class Insecta; order Hemiptera; family Coreidae; genus Gonocerus; species Gonocerus acuteangulatus. Next base: position 60,564,365 of record OX328129.1, on the reverse strand, counting down.
ATCTTGGGAAGCAGAAGGTTACCATTCGAAAGCTTACTAAATGCTCTACAAAAAAGGTTCTAAAGAAAGTTTTAATTAGGCGATGTCAATCGGAGAAATAAGTGCTTAAAACTTTAAAGTAATTGATTTGGTTTATTCGAGCGGTTCTTTTTGACTGTTTTATTCCTTGTTATTTTTAAATTGCTTATAGTCGGATAATGTATTTGACAATAAAACAGATTAAGTAAAATAAGAAGATCAATTTATTGTTAAAAATGTAGCGTTCAAAGAGAGAGATCCCAAGGCTTTCCAAATGCCTCAGAGCGGAGGCCTTTCTGCCCGACTTATGGGATAGCTGACCCATACAGGTAAGATTGTAAATCAAGACCTTTCAAGACTGGTTAGTTTGAGATTTCATTTGGATAGGTGTTTCGCTATTGATCTAAACAAAGTAATAACTGTTTCTATTCTATGCCTTCATAAACACTAGAGATAAGAACGGAACCGCGCTAAGATGACGCAGTTCCTGCGAATCGGACTTTTTCTAAGGTTAATCCGAAAGTTTATTTGACTTCTTATTCTAAGTAAGGTTTTAAAACAAATCGAGGAATAATGGTCATATAAAAATATGCTAAGATGACGCAGCTTTTGCGATTCGGACTCATTTTTATTTAGTTTTACATCGATGGAGTTGGAGTTGTTTGTGGATATAAGTAACCGCACACTTTTTAAATATACGACGGTTGAATTAGCCTCGACGTAATTGGAAATAAGTACTGAACTAATCTGGATTTTGCCATGCCGATTCCTTAACCATGCCGACCTACTCGAGAGATAATAAAATGCAAGGAAACTCCAAGAAATATATTTAGAAAATCTATGTATGATTTAAATCAATTTCCATTGACACATGACGATCTGAGCTGCCTTGGATGATGTAGTTTGATTAGTGTTATAAAAACAAACATCACTTATATAATAGATACTAGGCACTATTATCTATTATATAAGTGATATTTATTCAGATACACTCATGATAGAATTTTTGAAGTGTGTGCTTAAATCTTAATCGATCCTACCTTCTTGGTACCGAGAAGGACCGCCGTTAATATTTATATATATTAACTACTTACGTTCGAGAAGAGATCTGCATTCGTTCATCTGATCTGCAGTGGGGAGGAATTAGAAGTTGTGCCGGAGGTCACCAACTTAGGGACCATAATAAGTTCCTCTGGCAATATTAACCCAGAATTTATGTTTATGGAGTCAATTAAGTTTACCACCAGATATGTAATAGCATAATCGGCCACCGAGAAATGAATTTGATTACTAAAAGGCACATATACAAATCTGTCTACCTCCGGATCCTAGCTTATGGGAGCGAAAGTAGGGTAATACTTGATAAGCAAGCCAGCCGCATTACTGCAGCAGAAATGAAGTTTCTGAGGAGAGCGGTTGGAAAGACAAGAGCTTTCGTCAGAAATGAAAGAATAAGAGAACAGTTTGAGGTGACAGAACTAAGGACCTTACTCGAATCTCGACAGCTTAAATGGTTTGGGCACGTGAAAGGGAACCGAAGAAAGTTCTAGAAGCTCGACCCTCTGGGAAAAGACCGCGAGGGCGGCCTAGAATCTCCTACGAGGAAAACATGCAGAGGATTGGAGGGAAAAGAGGCAAAACCATCTAGCAGATGAATCAGCTTGGCAGAAATCGGATGGAATGGCTGAAATTTACCGAGGCTCCTCGACGCTAGTCACAAGAGGAAGACAAAGAAGAAGAACTACACACGTTCTTTGTAAGCACATATGTCTGTGTGTCTGCATACACTATTGCGGCCACAATGTCTTCATTTCACCACGAAACTTAGTGTTTATCATTCACATTAAAAACGGACGAGTTCGTTAACCAGCAAAACAGGTCCATCTGGAGGTTGGTTAAACGCCTCAATTCCCGGGGTATTGATGTGTTAAAATCCTTCGTTAGTGTTACTTTTGGATTGAAGGGAGCATTATGCATGCACTTCTAAAAGGAATCTCGAGAAGGTGTAGACGATCGGGTTTCGGTTATACGTTAAATAAAACTATATTTTGTAACTCAAATGAGTAATATTTATTTGTTATCGTTTCGCTTTGAATTACAAGCCATCTTCAGGGCTATGGATGAGAGAGATAACAATAATGTATCGTGGAGGCTACTTTTCTGATAGAAGATGGTGGAAATGTAGGCTCCACGTTAATGAACTGTTCTATCTCTCCTCCATAGCCATGAGGAAACGTCGGCAAATAATTATTACTCATTTGAGTTATAAAAAATGTAGTTTTATTTAAAATATGGCCGAACTATAAAAAGAATGTCATTAGTATAAGAAACTAATCGGGATAATAGTAAGATCTTATTCAGACCAATCTCAAGCAAATATTTAGCTAAAGAATGATCGTTGACCAACATTGGTTTTTCTAATCCTTCTTGGTAATAGACGCAGAGAAATTAACAATTATTTAGATTAAAAACTCATTAAGCACATTAAAAATATGACCTATTACACAATCTTTTGCTACCAAAATGTTAATGAAATTATTCAACTCCAAAATTCAAAGGTGGGTATGGATCACTGTTATGACTACGAGGATACGTGTAGATAAACTATAGCAGAGACGTTGGCAGGCAAGACAAATTAGCAATCACACACCAGGAACTAAGAGTCTGAGCCGTAATCGGTAACTAGGAAAAAGCAAGTAGGTACATAACGAGTCTGAGTCACCACATTTACACAAGGGGTTGAACAAAGTCTCATCAACGCCTTGGTTGCGATCCAGCGTTACAATTATATAATAAAACTAGGCCAATGCGTAAGTGCGTATGGGCGGATTAAATGTGTAATGAAACCTATTTACATATTCTGTAGACGTCTAATCCGAATGGAGTGGGGAAATGCAAATGTATGACTCTACTTGCATACATCCCATTGGCGAATTCCTTCTTGCTTCTGGAGGGTGCTGCATTTCTGTTGCATATTAGGTCTCCAGCCAGCGTGTGCAATATCCCAATCTATTTTTAATCGAGTGCAACATTTAGTATATGGTGCTATATTGATTGCTACTCTTCTACAAGCAAAACCACTTTGGAATGGTCTTTATTTCGATATAGAAGAGGATGAGAATGCAATTGGCGTAAGTAAAGATTTTTTTTATTTATACTTCGCCACATATTATAGCTTCTTACATAAGATGGTGTGGTCACAGATCGGGCACATTTTTATTCTGGTGATTCTGCATCGAAATATACTCGACACGTGTCCCAGCGTTCCGTCCAATTGGCCTTAGGAGCTGAGAAATAAAATAAAATATGTTGAAAATGCTATATTTTATATCTCTAGTTTGCAAAATGATATCGCCATGATTATTTCATCACTTAATTTTTTTTAGAGAGAAAATTAAAGGAAAAATACAATCGTTAAACAATAATTAATATTCCGCCAAGTAAATTTAAAAATATGTTCACGTAATCAAGTTAACTAGCATTAGCATTTTTCCCCCACGAAAATTAATAGCAGATTTAAAATCAGCACCCCAAGAAACCCTAATGTGGTAAATATCATTGAAAACAAAAAATAATAATTTTTACCGTTCCAGAAGATCAAAATGTGTGAGTGAAACAATTACGTGACCTTTGAAATTCAATATCTCGCCTTGAGATAATACGACTTTTATATACTTGGGCTCTTTGAAAAGAAGATAACTTCCTTTTTCTAACCATATAAATAACTATTGAATTATCTCAGAAGGTACTTGTAAGGAAAGGTTCTAAAAATAAAAATAAAATTATTATTATCGGACGTAGTTTTTCAAATTACCTAGTAAAATAACACAAATGACGACTCTTAGGGGGGCTGACACACGAATTTTGATGAAACTCGCCCAATCGTTGTGGGAACGCTATGCAGCGAGTTTGATGGCTAAAGAAGAGAAATTGTGGCCGCTGCAGTGTTAACTGACACACTCACACACACACACACACACACACACACACACACACACACACACATATATATATATATATATACCTCGCAGGTAGAATAGATGAAAATTCGAAGAAGGCATTTTTTCAAAATTTCATTCATGGGTCTAACCTCAATAGCTACAACATTCCAACCTCTAACACGGCTACATTATTTGGAATGTGCAATACATTAATGGTAATTTAGGAATAAGTGGCGTGGTAACGGAAATATAATTTTCCTGGAGAAGGTTATACAATTACTGGAAAATTACTAGACTTATTATTTAATCAGAGATTGGAGAAAATGTCATTCATTAAATCGGCCGATTATCAAACAATAGCGCCGAGAGCAAAGGTTACAACAGCTGATTATATCAGTCACTCTTCTATGATCTAACTACATTATCCTCAACTAATATTTGCTTATCTGCTTGAAATAGCGTATTTCCATGGTCCAAATAAGAAGGAAACATATTTTTCGAGTGACCTTACATGAGAGAGAAGCATGGATATCATTCAATGAAGACGTTAAAAAGTTCTTAGGAAATGAATAAACGTGAACATGGTAACTATTGTAGCTAACTTGTTAAAGAAGTTTAAAGACTTAGGACGTTTGATGAGGCTGAAAGTTCAATCTTTGAACAGTCATCTTGATGACTTCCTAGACGATTTGGGAGCTGTTAGTGGCGAGCGAGGTGAGCGTTTTCACGAAGTGATGAAAAAACGCAACCAGGGCCGCTGGAACAACTGCTTGACTTGGGACTGTTGGTCACTTCAGCAGGTGACTCATCTTAGAAAAACTTTTTAGCACATTAAACTTTAAAGTAGATTTTCTCAAAACTATGTTTTTTTTCAATCGGGCGATAGCGCCTTCAATTTTCATCCGATCAACTTCAAATTTTAACTACAACTTCACTATGACATTTACAAGTAAATTTCGTAGGATTTTCTAGATTAACTGAATTTTAAAGATTTTATGATCGTTGACGTATTGTTCACCATTTTCGAAAAAAAAAATATTTGACGGACGTACAGCAATAAAGAGGCAGCTCCATTTTTGGGATTTTCAGGTCGACAAAAATTATTATGGATTTAAAAATTATCTCTACCTTTTGGTACTATAGGGAAGCAGCTCTTGTTACTTCAATAGTGGGATCACAACAACTAAAGCCCTGTGTGATAATTGCATTTTAATTTACTGGTCCTAAGAATATTATAATGTACTGTATGTGATAAAGAAAAATTGGTCATTTTACAATTCAACTCCATTAAAACAAAACATACCGTACACTTTTTTGCTAACTGGATAATCAGAGACAATTTCTCACAACCACTTGACAAACTAGCACACATATCAGCAGTATTATGCTAATCATTGTACAAACAAGGACTGAGGTGGTAGCCTTGAGTAACACCTTATAGCAGGATTTATTCCTTCCTATCTTCTGCAGATTTGATGCTGTTTTGGATTTCGTCGCCTGAATAATTCAATAAAAAAGCATTATGTAAGAATGCCTTGGGATAAAAAGACATTTTCCTACTTCTCTAGACAAAATACTTAGTCAATTGTGGCAAAATTAATATCGATATGAAGGAAACAGCAACAACAAAAAAAGTCCGTCAAGTAGGAGCCGCATTGCTCAGCATATTTCTCAGAAAGGTGGTAGTGTACCACCTCAATAAATTGCTAAAAATAACCTATATAAATTAATAGTTTTATATTTTCATTGAACAGCCGAGTCAATTATTAATTTGTATTAAATTTTTTCCGGAGTAAATCCCAATTTTTAATTGATCGATTTTGATTTTTTTTTACAGCACATGTTGCAAAAATGTGGGGCATCTCGTCTATCGAGTTTCCTCGCAAGGAATTACCCCTCCTAATGGACCGATTTCGTTTATAATTGCAACACATCTTTCTGTTTAGATACTTCGGACATATACAGAGTTTCGTTGCAATATAACAAAAATTGCAACCCGTATGAGCAAATTAGTAATTTTGGTCGGGAGTAAAACCCTCCTCGTTCAATCGTTTGCTTTGGGAATGATGTATATCAAATTTCGTGACGAAAAAAAAAACTATGGCTGCTATTGTGTTAACATACAATACAAACACACACAAGGGGGCGAGGTTAGCTCAGTGGTAGAGCACTCGACTAGTGAACTGGAGGACCAGGTTCAAAACCCGAGCGCGCACTAAAGATTTTTTCTTCTAGTGCTGCCGTTCGAGGGTTGGATTTGGGGTCCCAGATCGTCCCTAGGCTCACCCAGCCTTTAATTAATTTAATTAATAATGGGTACCTTGGGTGCTAATGACTCTAGCAGTCGAAGCAGCCAAGGGGAAAATCAGGCGGCCGGAGCATAGTATTGACCACACTATCTCCCTAGTGTGTCGTATGGTCAAGAATCAGATACCTCTACAGTATCTGCTCCTCTGGGCCATTGTGGCCTGTTACGGGACTGATTTTTTTTTTTTTACAAACACACACATATATGTATATATACATTTTAACGGGGTCTTTTTCGCTTTCTAGTTGGTAGGATCGATGAATATTTGAAATAAGATTTTAAAAATTCTTTCAAGAGTGCAACCTCAATTCCTTCCTTCAACATTTTTTTGTTTTGGGGGCATACTTTTTGTCGTGTCGGTATTTTATTTTTTATAACTTTATAATGCCCTCTATTCTGATCATTATTTGGAAATTCCCTTTTCTCTATGTCAGACAATAATAATGAGACACTTATTAATTTCATGTCTAACTAATGTGTCGCCGTCGTCTTATCGATGTAGGTACATAGGTAAATAATAGGCATGTGCATAAAACTGTTAAGTTACGTCTAAATGTTTCTTAAAAAAATCAAATATAGGTCCTCCTTACCGAGACGATTCATTTGATACCCCACGTGATGGGTTTCCGAACGAACAACAAGTACAAAACGGGCACCCTCTCCCTGGGAGCCGAGCCAAACACATTTCAGGGTTTTTTTTTTTCGATTTTCGCCTTCAATAACACCCTAATGTCTATCATACTGCAAAATTTCAAGCTTTTCGGGAAGGGCCTAATAACTTTGATGATTTAGTAAGTAATATAAATTCCTATTTTCCATCGCCTATATCTCAGAAACGCTTCAATTTTGAATTATAATGAATAATACCTGTGTAAAATTTTATAAGTTTATCTTTTTTAACTGATTTACTGTTATGAGAGGGTAAAAATTGGCTCTAATATTTCGTGTAATGCACACACTGTGCGCGGGCCGGAAATTGACCTTGATTAACGTCCACCTATACATAACATAGATTTTTGGGACGGGTTATATACAGGTTACCAACCTCTTCTAGCCAAGTTAGGGCTGATGCCTCTTATTTTTTTCAAAGGAAGAACTATCACCTCATTGGGGAATCGAACCCACGACCTTAGGCACAGCTTGCAAACGCCTTAACAGTCACGGCCATCGGCCCATCAAAAAACAAAAATATTATTAGTTAAATTAACCATAAAATAAAATTAAAAGAAATCATATATACAAAATCAACTGCAGAAAATGTGATAGAAGCTACAAAGGAGAATTTGAGCAGAGTACATCGAAAAGGAATTAAACAGCAAGTTCAGAATGTTGATAACAGCTCCAATAAAAGAGCCATGGATTATCATTTGACATTGACAATATAATCATCCTATACAAAAAAATAAATAAAAAGAAATTCTTTATTTAAGAGAAAAATAGAATGCTGCTCAAAATTGGGTTGATAAACAGTCAGCAAACTTATGAATCTTTCACGTCGATTTCACAATTATGTAAACCGGATCTTTTGGTTGTTAATATTAAAATAAATGTTCTTTTCCTCTATTAATGACCCGATTAAGTAATTCTTCTTTGTTTTTGACATGGGTCAATATAATAGTGCCATTATTTTTACACTACTAATTTAAAAGAGTTAAACCTGTTTCGTGGCTTCATTGTCACTTCTTCAAGGGCCAACAGAACCTAAGACATTTTTTTTACATCCATTTAATAAAATATTACACTTCTAAAATATTATTAACTTTCAAATTTATAAATCGCAAAGTAAAATTCAATTAAATGTTAGCCATTATAAAATCAAATGAATTTTACATAAGCTCAAGATCTGATAGAGAAATTTATCATAACATCAGCTGTTCAATACATAATCTATTTATAAATCATCTGTTTGTCTGTCTGTCTGTTCCTTATACAAATCTACACCGTTCGACCGGGGAGTGCACTAGCCTAGCTCAAAATCGTCTATCGTCTGTTTGTCTGTCGGTTTGTTCCTTATATAAATTCCTACCGATTTTGACAAAACTTGGCACACAGGTAGGTCTTGATACGGGGAGTGTCACAGGCTAGGTCAAAATCGCCTACCAGCTGTCTGTGTTCCTTGTACAAATCCACACCGTTTGACCAATTTCGATCAAACTCTGCACCCAGGTAGGTCTTGATCCGGGAGTGTCATAGGCTAGGTCAAAATCGTCAAATGCATACAGATTGTTTTCTCGAGTATTTATTGTGATTCCGACTTAAACCCTGAGCATGAGATTAATCAATTTACTAAATTAAAAGAAGAAATACAATAAATTCTTGACATGTCACAATAAAACGAGCAAATCACTTAATTGCGAGATTTTAACCCAATAAATTAATAAAATAAGAAAACACGTCGCCAACACATGGGCTAATACTAGCCTTATATACAGTGTCACTCAAAAGTAATCGGGAAAACAAAATTAAGCTTGTAATTACTTATCAAAACTGCTATTTTTTTTTTTTTTTTTTTTTTTTTTTTCCATTTTTGATCAATGAAGTACCACTTTTAAGGTTCAAAATAGGCATACGTTTGAGCAAGATAATTAATTTGTAACAAAAAGAGAACAGGTAAAAAAAGTAATTACAGGTCAAAAAAGTAATCGGAATTTTCAGTTTATCTTGATTCTAAGTGCTTGTCTGGCCTTTTTCGTAGCAACTTCGTTCTTAATATTAGTCCAAGAGCCAGTAACCGCACGGTTGATGAAGTGTTTTATGCACCTTCAAATTTTGTTATAATGTACATCTTGGGTTGATAAGAAGGTATATATGAGTTGATTGGACTTCCAGGTACGTGGAACACCAGGTACTTCCAACCTGGAAGTTCCTTTCGCATAGGGGAAAGGTGCAAAAAAATATTTCCCAAAAATAGAGTTTTATTCAGAAGCCAACTATCTTTAATGTAAAATTAAGACAATTTTACAATAAATAATAAATAAGGCAGGCACTTTTAAGAAGTATAACATGTCAAAAAAAATAATTGTTTTTATTCTAATATTAAATGGGAGTTTTATTCACTCTGCCATTTAAACCGGGATAGCTGTACAAGATCGTGTGAGCAAGAACCAATGAGAGCGCAGAGAATAACCACAACTGCGCGGTGCTCTCATACACTCTTAGGGTACCACACAGTGTATTGCAGTCTATCATAGGCAACATTTATTTTAGATTCCTGATAGGTAAACCCCACAAAAGTGTCTGCCCTTTTGTAATTATTTTCAAACATGTTTATTGAAGAAGCTGATTAAATCACAGCGTGAATAAAGCACTTCATTTAATATTAAAAATAAAAACTAGGTACATTGTTTTTTTTTTTTATTTACATTTTAACCCCCTTAAAAGTGTCTGCCTTATTTATTGTTTATTGTAAAATTGCCTTAATTTGCAAATTTTTTACATTAATGATAGTTGGCTTCTGAATAAAACACTATTGGGGCAATATTGTTTTGCACCTTTCCTCTATACACAAGCACCTGGTGTTCCAAGGTATGTCCAGGAAACACATATTTACCTTTTTATCTACCCAAGAGGTCATTATAGAAAAATTTCAAGATGCATAAAACACTTCATGAAAAGATGACAAGTTAGACATTATTATAATTTAATTACCTTAAGATTTGTAATAAGCCATTGGTTTCTGCCTAGGATACAAGAGCCTCCTGAAGGACGATGGCTTCTCGGACCTGAACGTGCTGAAAGTTCGAAGGCTGGTTGGAATGGCGCTGGCTGAATGTCTAGGCACAGCTATATTCATAGCATTAGGCTGTAGTAATGTTGTAGCCAACATCACAGGCTCGGAACCACATCATCTCAACACGGTCATCAGCTTCACCTTCGGACTTTCAACGGGTATTATAGTAAGTAAAGTTTAAAATATAGGTATAAAAAACAACCAATAAAAAACTCACGAAAACGAACGGTTCAAAGGACCAAAAACAATAATTTCAAAGATAAAAGCAACCGATTCCTCCTAATGAGAACACCCCATCAAAAGTCGTTCCTGTCCACTTACCACGATCACTCAACTGTGTTTGAGATATTTAAGAAAATATCCGAAAATCCTAACACTGATAATGGCTTATTTTTATTATTATTATTCTTTTTGTGTGTGTGTTTAACGGCGTATCAACATTAGGGCTATTAACGCCGGGCTGTCTACAGGTTACTGCCCTTATCTATAATGCCAACAGCACGTGGTCGGCCACCCATTCAGGTACTCGCCACGCCCGACGGGAACCGGTGCATTCAACGTCGCTATGGCCGTTGGCCATGCCTATTAGTATTGTTTCATTCGTTTTCAAACGTTAGAGAACGTATAAAAAATGAACCTGGAGGCCTACAAACGAAGCGCCCTAGGCGCAACGATTTTTTTTCGCGCGAATTTTGCCCATAAAACAGTGTTCCGTTTGGCGGATTATGTAGGTTATCGAACTTGGACTTTTATATTTGGCTAAGTATCTTTGTACCAAATTTCATCAAAATCAGACTATTTTTGGGCCTGTGAGAAAGCGAACTGACGCATATATATATACACATACAAATTTGAAACACCGTTGTTTTCGTGAACTACGGGTTCTGAAACGTGAAATTTTCTAGTAGGCACTTCCGGATTTCATCATTAGGTTGGCCTCATAAGCAGCTTTCCTCTATATGGAGGGAGGGAGGAAACACGCTGAAACTCAACGTTCTCCACATCTTCTTAGATAGGAAACGGTTGGGCTATCCACCCACCACACTGTCATTCAATGTGTTGTTTTTAAAGTCAAGAGAGATCTATGTATGGCCAATAATAGGACACAAGAAACGTAAGCAAGCTCACAAATAATAATAGATAATAGCTTCAATATGGAAAGAAGTATGAAAAAACATCACCTTCGACTCAAGGCCAGTTCAATATCAAAGTCATTGGAAGACGAATTTATGAATGCAAATCCATGAATAAACGTTTCTTCTGTATGGTAATCAATTTGATCACTTTATTAATTTTAGAACCTTCGGTTAGATCGTCATAGGACGTGGTGGCTCCTGTCCAAACAATGCCACTTTGGGCAGTATCTATATCCTATGTAATGCGTAACCAATCAAACAAATGTTAGTTCAGTAAAAAAAAATCACAACAAATTATTTTGTGATAGTGGACCTGAGCGGTTACCCCAAGGTCAGGCCTAGCAGAGGCGCTGCAGAGACAAAGGGGAAACAAGACAGGAGATCCTTAGGACCCAGTTAAGAGCCACCACTACTAATAGACCCCAGCTTGTTAACAAGCCTAGTTCCGATGGACATGGATGCTGCGTAAATGTTGCTCACCCTTGAGTCCGAATCTGAACAAGAAAAGAGTATGCACTTTTTGTAGTCAGTATTCTTACAGAAAAAAAGAAAGAGAAGGACCTTTAGGGAACTTTTGGGAAAAGAAAGTTTACCATTATTCCGGACAAACATGTAGAATGATTCCTCAACAATTGGTGGAAAACACACACTCATAATCCAAAACGTAACCTATTCAATTTTCTCCCTGAAATTCATAATTTTTATTTTCTTGTTCTAGTTTTGTTATTCAATCCTTTTCTTACCTCTCTTTATTTTTATTTATTTATTTTTAAATCATTTTATTTGTTGTCTTTCTATTTCTACTTAAAACCTTAGGCCGGCTTTACCCTAGATGTTCTCTCAAGTCATGGGCATATATAGGCGGGGGGGGGGGGGGGGGGGGGGGGGGCTGAGGGGCACCCCCCCCCCCTGAAATTTTGATTTGATGGAAATAATGTGTCATAAAACCCTTAAAAATAAATTAAATAAGATCACTTAGTTCATAAAAAATATTTTATTTTAGGTGTAATATTGTTTTAGTTACTTAAAACTATTCCAAGTTCTAAATTCAATTTACTTGAAAATCCAAGGCATTGATGACTTCTGAATTAGAGGAGTTGCAGAAAAATATTAAATTATTATTCAATTTACAGATTTTTGGTCCAATTAGTGGAGCACTAATGAATCCAGCCCTCAATTTGGCATGTGTGATCTTGGGGCATATGTCAATTCCTAAATGCCTCTTCTTCACTGTTTTCCAGTTACTTGGAGGCATTCTAGGAGTGTGCGCTGTAAGGGTGAGTCTCCCAGTGATTTCTAATAGTTTAAATTATAAGTCTTAATATTTTTTTAAATATAAATAAAAATAATTACCTAGATGGTGACACCCAACCTGCCTGAGGGTTTCTGCATGACTCAACCCAACCCTGATGTTAGCATTCCAGCAGTCTTTACTGTAGAATTCTTGACGACTGGTGTCTTGACTCTCGGCCTGTGTAGTGTGCTCGACCCGAGGACCAAGGATCAAGGAGGAATCGCCTTTGCCAAGTTCATAGTCATCATTGCAGCCATCGCACTTCCAACTGTAAGTCTTTGTACTTATCTTGAAAAACATTTTTGAGAATTACTGCTAAACTTAGGACCAGTTTTGCTTTTAATATTCATTAATTTATCATTTTTAGGGTAAATATGGAGGATGCAGTATGAATCCAGCAAGAAGTTTTGGTCCAGCACTTATCGCTTCCAACTGGAACTATCAATGGGTATTATAATATATTCTAAAACAAGTTTTTTACCATTAGATTGTATTAATAAACTATAAAAACAGTTGAGAGCCTTAGTGGTTTTAATATTTTTTTAAAAATGCAATCACTATCAGTTCATAGGGGTTCATAAATATTTTAAAAATAATACTCATTAGAGATGGACTACGAAATGGCAATAATAGACTGAATTAGATGTGTGCTTATGGCCTCCTCAACAGACGATGCATAAAAATTAAAAAAAAAAAAAAGTCATGAGTCGTACTATTTACTTCCCTGGATCTAGACTAGAGCTCAAAAAATGTTCAAAATTTTAGCTTTTTAGAGTCATAGTAGTACTATAAATTATTCTATAAGCCATCTCTCATGATAGATGATTTTTTTTTTCCTATGAACAAAAGCAGGGTGGTCCAAACAGCAAAATTTTGGGAATTGATGCAGGACGAAGAAAACAAAGAAAAAAAGTCCTTTGGCATATATCTTGCTTAATTTCCGAGAAAAATGCAATAATAATAACCAAACACAATTGTGAAAAGACATTCTTTCATAATAAAAATCATTAAAAGTATATGTTTTATCTTCCACCCTCTCTACCCACTCACCTCCCCCAAAAAAACAGCAACACAAAATATTCTTCATTAAAAAAATTAACTAACTCCATGTAAAGTTGCAAGTTCCTCATAATTTAAAATAGCTTCTTTCCTTCAGAGGAATATGCTAAAACACAAAACAAAAAATCTTTCAATTATTAATAAAAATAAAGTAAAGGAAGTGGGGGTGGGGGTGAGTGGAGGGTGTGGGGGATAAAACATATACTCTTAACGATTTTATATATGCCTTATGAAAGACTAACTTTTCATAATTACTTTTAGTTTTTTTGTTTTGCGTTTTTCTCGGAAACGATGCAAAAACGAGATACATATATGCCAAAGGACTTTTTTCTTTGTTTTTTCATCCTGCATCAATTCCCCAAGTTTTATTGTTTATTTTGAGGACACCCTGTATATAAAAACATACCTTTAAATTAACAATTATAATACTTCTGATTACAGTTATACTGGACAGCTAGCTCTTTCGGTGCAATGCTTGCTGCATTTTTCTATCGAGCTTTCTTCCACCACAAAATCTACGAGGATCAGCGAGAGGACTCGAATCCCATCTAGCATACGTCAAACCACCTCTCGATGGAGTACATTTAATTGCTCAAAGGGAGGCCGATTAACTAGTAAAGACATAAGTAGCAAATTCTTCTTCATTTGTCTCTGGCGTTAGCTTTAGCTAAAATCCAATTACATAATATTTTGCGGCCAAACAAACAAATCACATAAAATTGTCAGTAATTAATTATTTTTTTAGGCCACTGAGCAAAACATTTTTTGTCAGAGACTCTTTAATAATTTAAATTGCATACTGGCTTAATGTTAAATATGTGTCAAAAGAAGTAATTTATGACTATAAAATACTATGGCTCAAATTCTAATTGCTTTCGGTCAATTAAATTGTTAATTTAATCTTATATTACAACTACAAGGCAGTAATTGACAATTATTTTGATGTTAAAACATTTCTACATTTATATTTAGTGATATTTTGGCATTTTTTTACTCTGACTATCCTTGTAACGCACAGAAGAAGCTGTTGTTGAAAATTAACCAATGAAAAGTTAATAAATGAACAGAAAAACTAGTACTCACTAAACAAAAGATGTAGTTCGGGCCTATAAGACAGAGAATTAAATATTGTTGGAAAGAACGTAGTCAGTCATTTTATTTAATTCAGTCTGTCTAGAAGGGCATAAGCTTTAGGATAAGGTAATAAATGCAGCTTGGAAAAAACAAAATACCAATGACAGAAGTAAATACGAAATTCTTCAAGGATTAAAACGTCATTTGGTATTTTGTTTGTATAAATAGAGTACTGTTTTAAATGCTCTTTGTTAGAACTATAATATAATTGTGAATTGATTTCCATGGCATTGATGTGAATGTATCAAAACATTGATGGCAGTCATTCATTAATAAGGAAGTAAACATTTAGAATAATGCTGTCCTATAGTATGTAATATTTATACAAAAATCAGTATTTAGTCAAGAAGTCTAAGTTATTTTGCAGAGCATGACGCCTGAAGTCAAGTTTGATGAGAAATGACAAATGTTAACACGAATAAATTATTTTGTGATGTGCTCTGATACATGTGATTCACAACACAATTACATAAATCAGCCATGTAAGATCAATTAAAAAAATATTGTACAAAAGTATTGGAAATGCATTATTCTAAAAATGCAATATGTTTAAGAAACTTCACATGACAATCTACAAGCCACATAACTGACATTCACACAAAATAATTTATTCTGATAACTTTATTAGTTAAGTAAAACAATAATATACATAGTACTTGTGTATGTATGACAAGCTATTACTTGTGTTCTTGCTCTAGTCGAATAGTAAATGTAAAGGTTTAATGTGCAATGAGAAATACGGTATATAGATCTAGTTGTAATTGTAAACAATGATCACGTAATTTAAAAAATGTACTGTGTTGTGATGAGATGTTTAGGTTATATTAGGAAGTCAATAGAAATAAATAGAAGTCGGTTAAATGTAATAATGTTTCATAAATAAAAAGTTACTGTTGATTTCCAAGACATTTTCTTGAGACAAAAGTAATATTGACTCTGCCCTTTCTAACTGCCTTTTTTATAATTGAAGAATAAAAATGGATACGTAAGACCTAAAATATTAATACTATAAACTTTTAATAAAATGTGCATTTTTTCAAGAGATTTTCTTTGCACTTGATTTTGTGGATGGCAGAGTTGGGCATAATCATAATCATAATTAATTAATAAGAAAATAGATTACAAATACATTACATATTATATTACAATTAAAATTAGGCTTAGAAGATATGATTAGAATTACGATTATAATCACAGATCCTGGAGATATGATTAGAATTATAATCATAATTAGAAGAGTGATTATGATTACACTTGTAATCACATCTTTGGTTATAATTACACACATAATCACAACATTTTTCTGTAATTACTACTGTAATCACAGCTGTTTCTGTGATTATTCCTGTATTTACACCTATTTTTCTGCGATTACAACTGTAATCACATATTATCACAACTGTAATAATACATTTTCTGTGATTGCATTCGTAATCACAGATAAGTTATGATTACATTCATAATCACAGAATTACACGAAAAAATGTGATTACAGTTGTAATTGCATAAAAATAGTTATAAATACAGGAATAATCACAGAAACAGCTGTGATTACAGCTGTAATTACAGAAAAATTTTGTGATTACGAGTGTAATTACAGAATTTTTTTGTGACTACGAGTGTAATTACAGAAAAATTTTATTATTATGTGTGTAATTATAACCAAAGATGTGATAACAAGTGTAATCTTAATCACTATTGTAATTACGATAATCATATCTCTGTGGTCTGTGATTATAATCGTAATTTTAATCATAATCACAGACCACAGAGATATGATTATAATCTGTGATTATAATCGTAATTGTAATCATAGCTTAAATAGGTGCTAATAGCCAAATAGTTGATGTGCCGTTAAAAACGAAAAAAAAAAACAAAACAAACATAGCTTAAATACCTGTGATTATAATCCTATGATTATAACTCTGGTGGATAGACCTAGTTTCATCACTATTCATTGTTTTTGCTACAGGATTGTAATAAAAAAATGAATCATGAAACATGTCTTATTGAGTCATAAGGTTGTTAAAGAATATCAGCTTGAAATTATGTTTAACAATTTTCAAAAATTGTTTTATCTCAACTAACTCTATAAGATACTTCAAAAGAGCCCAAACAGCCTAATTATTATACAGGGTCATAGAATGATAAAATACAAGCAGTAAATAATCCCATGCAGGAAAAATGTTTGGATATACAGCAAACAAGGTAATGAAAACTTTACCCTTACACAACGAAGCACCAATAAATTGGTGGTGAGCGGCTTTGTCTCAATCGACAAAGCACCAATATATTGGCGTTAGAGTTTTAGGCCCGGCATATTAGTGAGTGATACTCCTTAGAGAGATACATTGCAAAGAGATACATAAAGAAACTCCTGCAAAAATTCACAGAAAAGGTCTGAGCCCAGAACGATTCCAGAATAAGGCACTCAAAACACACCCTGAGACGACGGAGGAACGAATAAACCTCCATCCTGGAGGTTTGTAGCCGATCCCCAAACTTTTCCTCCCAGCTTGCAAGGTAGCCCCCATGACGCACATTCGGCTTCATGCCGCCACAGCGGGGTGGTTTGCGATGACGCAAACACGGTGTCATGCCACAGTCAAGGTGTTAAAAAGAAATAAATCACGGACTTACATACAAAACAATGTCCATTGTATATATATATATATGCTCACTAGCACAAATCTCTAATGCATAATTTTATGTGACCCATGGTCCAGTGACAGACTGGGAAAAATGTAAAAGTACATACCCAGTATTCAATGTGGCAATAAGATATGTAAAAAGATATAGCACTGTATGCAATTTTTATGAGTACAGACGTATTTCCTCTTCATAATTCATTCAAAGGATAATGAAAAAATTATTTACAAAAAATTTGTTTATTTATCATAAATGCTTCCTATAAAGATAAATAAGATTGTTTATTACTAAGTAGGCAAGAGATCATTATCACAAAATAAAATTTAATAAAGCCTATTTTTAAACAGTAAGAAACGAAGACAAAATAAATTAAGACACTCTTTAAATAATTTAGGCTTGCAAATGAGGAGCAGGGATAAAGTAATAGAAAATAAATTAATTTTTAAGTTCTAGTCATGTATTTTCCTAAATGCGAATTTTCACTTTCTTTTAAATAGTATAGTATTCTATAAAATACACTGAAGACTATGTTTAATTTCATAATAGTTTTGAGATATATATCTCACTAAGAATCCTATAGAATCAAAGGGTTTATTTAATATATGATTTCATATGAATTTGATTTCAATTTTTCATTTTTTTTTTTAATACATTAAACCTGGGACAATATACAACATACATTTCATTAAAATTTTATATAACAATTCATTCAAACTTTCTTATTTTTACTACTCATTTATATACATAATACATATATCTAATATTGCGAGTAGAAATGAAGTATCGAGGGAACACTACAAGAAATAAATACATTTTATGTACGTTTTCATTTACGCTGTTCAACTAACTATAACAATAATCGAATTAAACTACAAACTAAATTCAATAAAAACAATATAATACAAAATGCCTCTTCGCAGGCGTTGGAATCAAATAAAAAATATATACTATATATAAATATGTATAAAATAAATGAAGGAAGTTTTGAAAAGGAAGGAAAAATAGTCTTTAATACTGATGCCACTAGGATAGTTGATCTGTCAACATTGAAGGATTAACAGAAGAGGGAGGATCAAATTGAGAGGGGGGTGGTTGCAAAGGAAACTGCGGTTGAGGATGCATTGGGAATTGGTGTGGATACGGCGACGCTTGCAAATGAGATTGCATTGGATATTGCGGTTGTGGTTGAACAGGATATGGCTGTTGAGGAAGTTGTGGGGGAGCGGAATAATGAACCTGTGGGTGCATGGGAAAAGGAGGAGGTTGATTTTGTGGAGAAGCTAAATACTGGCTCTGTTGTTGCGGGGGCATAGAGAATGGAGCTGGCTGTTGTGGTGGGAGAGTGAATTGTTGCTGCATTGTAGTAAAGTGAGATTGCTTTTGAGGTGGTAGGAATTGTGATGGCTGTTGGAGATGGGTAGGCTGCATAGAGAACTGGCTCTGCGGTGGTAATGAATATTGAGATTGAGAAGAAATCTGTGACTGCGCAGGAGGCTGTGTTTGTTGTTGTGGTTGTACAGGTACAGGAGGAGGTTGAGGAACAACAGGAACTGGCTGTTGTGGTTGAGGTTGTACAGGTATCTGCATTGGAGATTGCCTCGGGACATGAGATGGCTGAGGCTGCACAGGAATCGGTGGTTGTGGCTGTATAGGGATCTGGGGTTGCACAGGGATCTGTGGTTGTGGTTGCACTGCGATCTGTGGCGGTACAGGCAATTGAGATTGGTGGGTTTTTGGTGCTGTTTGTGATGACTGTGTAACAGCAGAGCCTTTCTTTAATGGCTGCACAGATATCTGCGGAAGAGATGCTACAACTGCCTGTGCTGGCACAGGTAACACAGGAGTCTGTGGCTGAGATGTAGTGTTCTGTGGTTGTGACGCTGCAGGTGTTTGAGTTTGTTGCGTTTGAGGAGATGGCTGGGCTTGTTGCATATGAGGTGAAGTTTGGGCTTCTTGCATTTGAGGAGAAGGCTGAGTTTGCTGCATTTGAGGAGATGGCTGTGTTTGTTGCATTTGAGGAGAAGCCTGGTTCTGTGGTGATTGAGAAGGTTGAGGTGCCTGCTGTGGCTGAACAGTAGTCTGAGTTTGTTGTTTGTCTTGCAGCTGATTTTCACCGTTAGCTTCATCAGCTGATTGATTTGTAGGAGAAACTTGCATGCTGCTCAAGGAGGCCGCAGCAGCTGCAGTGAATGGATTAGGAGCATCTTTCTCAGCTGGTGTCACTATCACCTCCATTGGTGTAGGAGTATCAGGTGCACTATTTACAGGAGACCCAGACTCGTCTTCCCTTCTCCTAAAACCAATCAATATTCCATTTCAGCAAAGGTGAAAACCACAAAGAAAATATATGTGTACCCCGGAGGTAAAGGACACCATGTCACGTATTTGCATTTGTTCAGGAGAGCAAAGTTTCCATAACTTTGAACTATTAAAATTTGATTTTTTTTTTTTTTTTTTTTATACTGATAGAAACAGTTTATAGAAAAGGTTTTACATTGTTATTGGCATTGATAAGTAATTGGAAGTATTGATCATAGTAAAAGAAAATCACAAGTCAACATGGTGTGTTTTACCTCAAATGAAAACGGACATGATTTTATTGTTCACAGTCTTATCTTCGTTATTTTTGGGAGCAGGACATAGTGCCCTATACCATTATATGGATCGAAAAATCCACAATAAGAACATGGTGTTAAGTCAATTTAATAAAAAAATTGGACATGGTGTTCTTTTCCTCCGGGGTACAGATATAAAGTATACCAAAAACGCCTAAATCTAAAGCATTACTTATTGTTTGGTAGGAACTAAGGATTAAGCTGGTCCAGCTAAATGTTTCTAGTAATTTATTAAACCACTGTGTCATGCACAGGCTTGAACATGCCACCAGTGACTTCATTTTCAAATATCTATTTTTTAGAAAAATTAACTGTTGGATTTGAGCGCAGATTATTCCATTTTATGATTTTATGGTTGCCAAATAATCTTCATATCTCAGCAAAACATGGTAATTCATATAATGAAGCCAATGCTTCAAAGAGATACACAGTCATCCGATGCGAAGCAATATTACTGTCATAAAAACCTAACATAGATGTTGCAAAGGTAAATATTGTCAGAGTTGAGTCGCATAGTTAATAAAAGTATATTTTTAAGCTAAAAAATGTGTTTAATATTCCAACATTTCAGCTTGAGATTCAAGCCTTTATCAGGAGGACGAGTTGAGGGAGTAATGATCCCTACGGAGGTTCAAACTTTTCCAAAAATTGTTGTTTTATGACAATAACGTTGTCTATCTTCAGTTATTTAGACTAATAACAAAAATAATAAAAAAAAAAAAATTAACACTCCTTTTTCAACCCCTTGTCCAAATTAATTTGGACAAGGAGAAGGTTTGTTATAAGTTCTTTTAATCTAATAATACTTAAACTAAAACTTGCACAAATATACACATTTCCATATGTATCGAAGATGTGTTGGAAAACTTACGTAGCTTGGTCATCCTCCGAAGGTTTTTTCTTTGTAACAGTAACTGTAACAGGCGGTACTCTTGTCACTGGTCCGACTGCTCGTACAGGCCTTCCTCTTGTAGCACCTAATTGTCTTATTCCTCTTCGATTCATGTCAGAAGTCCCTGCGCCTCCAGCTATTCAAATTTAAAACAAAAAATTAATAAGTGTCTAGAGGTATTGGTACAGAATATGTTGAAATAAGTGGATTCAATTGCCTGTCATGCGAGTAACTTGCTCAATTTTAGGAAGCTAAAATAATAATATCGCAATAACATATATCGGATCAAACCTTTCATCTAAACTCAACATTTATTTACAAAGGTCTCTCATTTATCATAACACATGATCACTCACTCACCCTATATATAGCTTCACTCTATATATATAAACCTTCACTAGATACTGATTTAAGAAATATAATAAATGTTAAAAAGGATAATAAATAAATATGAAACATGAATTATTCCGTTAGATTATACATTTTAATTAAGAAACATCGGTCAATCTCTTCATTGACCCATCACTTCTGGATAACCAGTGATTAAAATCGTAAGGTAGTTGGCTTTGACATTGAAGGTTATAGTCCTCTAAGTTTTGTCGAAACACAGCTCGGCTTCTTCAGGTATTACCCTGTCTATTTATAAAGCAATAGCTCAGTTCTCCTTCTCTCACAATTGCCACTTTGTTTTGCAGCTGACCAAGGGCGATGTCAAGTACAAAATGCCAAAAGTTATTTAGAATAAATCAAACCACACAAATAACATTTCACAGTAAGGTTGAAAAATGTTTTTTGTATATCAGGACCTTGGAAGAGAAAGGGCGAATCTGAAAAATCAACTTTTTTTATTTTATTTTCTGATTCAGAAAGATGTAGGTAACATGACGCTTCCCCTTGTTCATCTCACAGTTTATAGTTAAAGTGAATAGCAGCATCATATATGAAAAATTCAATGTCGATTTCAAGGGTGAATCCTGGGTCTGAAACTTCCCTCCAAGCATTTTGTTACACATAAATCACTCGTAAAAATTATAATTAAAACATTGAATTTCAATTGCATACTTTTTCAATCAGATTTATGAATCAGCATTCTATAGAGTAAACATTAGCCTTTGTTATCCTGAAGCACTTCTCTAGAACTTTGGCTTCGATTTCCCAATATCCGGAATTTGTGATTCGCCCTTTCTCTTTCAAGGTCCTGATATATTATTTGGTTTGTTTATAATATTTTTCTGAAATGCTGTTTCATTCAAAACACAAATAAAAAAAAAAGTAGTGGTCTTGGTTGATCGCAGAGTTAAGCAACTTCAGGCGTGGCCAGTACCTGAAAGGGTGACCGACCACGTGTGCCGTTGGCATCGTAAAAGGGTGGCAACCTGTACATAGCCCAGCATTAATAGTCCAACTGTTGATACACCGTTAAACAAACAAAAAAAAAATAGTGGGCTTGGTATTATCAATGCAATAAAAATTGATTATAATTTAATAAGCCCCTGATTATAAAAAAAAATATTTTGAACACATTATAATTGAATAATATTTTAGAAGATAGCAGTGAGTGTTTTATAGGGGGGGGGGGTTCACATTGAGCATCGTAGTTACGTTAAAATAAGTTTTTTAAATGTTAAATCTATTTTATTCTGTCATTTTTTTTTAAATTGGATAACAAAGAGATTAAATATGAAGATTCATATCTAAAGATGGAATAAAATATTGAATGGAATATTAACCTTTGCTCTGTTCCCCAGGTTTCTTAGCACCAACTTTGAAAGCAGTTCTGATAGCAATGATCTTGCCATTTTCCAGCTGCATGTAGATCCCTTTAGGTGATTTAAGTACCATCACTTTCTGTCCAGCTTTCAACACAATCGAAGCACGATCAGCTGCATTCGTTGGAATCACAACATCTGAAATACATTTGTCCCATAAATGCCATATAATATTCTTTTTTTAATCTATATAAGTAAAATAAAGATGTTGTCTACACATTGCATAGTATCAACCCTTTTAATACATCAAAGGCACCAAAATCCATCCTTAAACAATTTCTATCTACCTGTATGCCCCAAAAAATTTTGATGGCACAAATGTAATAAATATGAGATCTTTAAAATTCTGTTAGTATTTGTAAGGATCCTAGATTTGACACATAAGCTTTAAATGAAAGCAAAATATGGAGAAGAACTCGAGTTCTGAATGCTTGAATAATTTGAAACGACAAACTAAGGGACATCTAGAAAGTGGATGCAAACTATGGCACAGACGGGTTCATCAGCTAGAATAATATAATTTAACTCCAAGAATAATAAATCTCCAGAAGAGAAACAATAAAACCATAAGGACCAGGCCATATTTGCGTATATCGATATATCTAGATATAAATTAACAGTGAAATAAAGAATAATTACTAAAATAACAGGCTCTTAATTTTTAAGAGCTTGGTTCAAGCATAAAATTATTGAAAAAAGAGTCTTATGTTTACCGTTATTTTTGAACCATGCAAGTATTTATTGAAGACCTCACACATATATTCCGAGACAGCAAAAAGCAATAGGTAAAGATGGCTTTACTACCCGTATTTATAAGGACAGAGTGTAATTAAATGTAATTCTGTAACCTGTAATTTTATACAGCCTTAATGTGATTATTGCATTATGTTCATGAATACATTTATGCATCTACAATCACATTATTGTGAACAGAAATTATATAATGAAAAATATAATGTATATGTATATACATACAAATATATATTTTAGGATATCCCATAAGTAATGTCAGTTTTTAATATTCTATCTGTTTATGTTCTCTCCTTCCCAATTTATCTTTGTTTATTATAGCATTAAATACACTTCTATTTAGCATCTTTGTTTGGTGAAACTTATTTATTCTGTGCTGAAATTTAATTTGAAATGGATCTCCCAAGACACCCCTTTACGCCATGTTATGCTTTAGGAATTCAATGAAGGAGAAAATGCTGCTTCAACTTATCAAAAACTTGTAGAAATATATGTCAAAAACTTCATTAGTGAGCAACAAGTGCGGCGGTGGTTTGAACGATTTCGAGCGGGAAACGGCAAGCTTGAAGACGAGCTTCGTACAGGTTGACCAACAGAGCTTGACGGCAAACTCATGCAGGCTACTGTAGAAGAAAAACCTGTTGTAACAGTCGAAGAGCTAGCAAAATAACTTTGAGTGAAACATTCTACAGTCCACCGACATAAACCTTACTTATGGGGTGACATGATATATCCAAATCAAAAGAATAATTTAAAAAAAGAATTGTATTCTGATAAGTCAATTCATAAGCAAGTCATCGAAAGGTAGCCTCTTATTTAAAGAGTTTTTTCATCATCTAAAATAAATTAATTACTTACCAAGAGGCAAAGTCATCTCCTGTGCAGACATACCCTGACGCTGCCAGACTGATGCTGGGATCCAGCCTCTCTGTCGCTGTCCTTGTCCCATCTCAGCTTGCATCGGTCTAACACTAGCCATAGGCTTTGTTCTGAAACAAATATTTGTGTGAAATTTGTGCAAAAAAAGTCGTAATAATTGGTATATAATGTACACTATAATGTGTTATATAAAGAATACTAAAATAAAATATAAAACAATGTACATTGTCAGTAAGTCAGGTCAAATAAAGGTTGTAATCGTGTTTGCATACTTCCCTTCTCTAAACCGAGAGGTCTTAGGCCGTTTTGTCATTTACTGATGAAATGGGTTGAATTTATCACTAGAAGTATTGGTTGTAATATTTTCTGTGTTAAAAATAAACAAGTGTTATTAATTAATAATTAATATTTCTACGAAAATATGTTAATAAAATTTTAGAGTTAAAAAAAAAACAATTGAAGAGAGAGTTAAAAAATATTTTATAGATTTTATGTCAAACCTATTTGTATAACTACATTTTAGTTAAAATTAAGTGCAAAAAATAATCCAATAGAAATAAAGGTAACTGAAATTGAATTTCTTACTTTACAAATATATTTATATATTCTTAAGTAAATAATACACAATGAAATATACAAATTATCAATATATTAAACAGTAATCATACATTGTAAAGAACAATATATTAGAATACCTGTTTTGATTTTGATTCACTCCATTGTACACAGGGCGGGTGCTTGCCTGTTTTTCCAACTCGTAACTCCTTTTGGCAAGCCTCTTTTCTGCTTGAGACAACTTCTTCTCTTTTCGGTCAACCAATAGAGATTCATGTGCAAAGGGTTCCTGAAAATAAATTTGTAACTATCACTAATTCTCATAGAACTGAAATTTCAGACCAAAAAGAAAAGTTTTGAATGATCAGAAAGATGTATAACCATAAAATTACTAAGTTTTATTTTTTTTAGAAAAATTAACTTGCCAAGCCATATGGACTTGAACTCATATTTCAGGAATGGGGACTATTTTTCGTACGGGTGCTTTATCAAAATGCTTCAGATAAACTACATAGCATTACAGTTATCTGAAGCCAGACTTTATTGTCATTATTTACTAATATTTATATAATAAGATGGTAACTATAAATTTGACAATGTATTTTATTTGGCAGAAGGTCAAATTGCATTAATTACACATTATGGGATATGGCCTCGCCTGTGGATGGTTCCCTGAGGATGAGGCTGTGATTAGTATTTTAAGTGCTCCTGAAGAGGCGTCAAGGTGATGTGAAACATTTAGAATGAAAAAAAGAAGGGTTATTAAAGAATAATGTTTAATTAATGAAATTTGACAGCTACAAACACTGTCCTGCTTAATATTCAATGGTTTAATACAACTACATAAAATTTTAGTTATAATTTAAATAGTAGTCATACTAAGGCAGAAGAAAAATATAAGTTTTTGAAAATTCTCTTAAAATAAACATTTTTTGGATAATGTTCATTAATACTAAAATTATGAACTTTTCTTTGATATATGCGGCGTTAGTCATAAAAAATAGTACTTATTTTTCTCTTTTGTACCATATTATTCTATAACTGCTCTACATGTTTTGTGGCCTCCATGCCACCTCCTCAGGGGCCATTAAATCCCCATGTGTGGTCTGCTCGTCACCCATATTAATATGGCCATGAAACAAGTAGAGGTAGTTTTAGAATAAAATGGTACAAAAAAAGTGAATATACTTGATTGGTCAGAAATATGCGGATTATAATACAAAATTATACATTACTTCGTTTATTTTAATTTTAACATCCTTATATACTAATAACGGAGATTCTTCAGGATGGGTTATCCACAGTTACCGTGCTTTTCAAGCCAGGGTAGAAGTGACACATTTCTTTTTTTGAAAGAAAAGCCACCACCCCTTCCAGTGGAAATCAACCCCCCCCCCCCCACACAACCCTAAACATGGACTGTTCATGCCTTAACACTCACAGCCATCAGACTTCCCCAAAATTATATAAGCTTAAAAACAAATGAAAAATAAAAGAAAGGACTTAATACCTTGCTAAGTTCATTAGAATGTCTTTGAATGACTTTTTGCAATACAACATCAATATAAGAATCCTGAAGACTTGAAAAGTCCTTGGGAGTATCATCTTCTTTATCGTCCCAGCAGAGCGATGTAACCTCCTTAATCGACAGGTGGGCATCTGGATTGCACTCGTCTACAACTCGATCTGACATACCCTGTTTATTGATCTGTCTATCATATATCTTCTTCTCTAAACAGTTATCTGTCACTAATCGATATACAAAGCAAGGCTTCTTCTGCCCATATCTGCAAAAGTAATTATAAATGAATTAATTTAATAAAATATCTAGATTAAAATTCATATTTAGTAGTTCTATTTAAATTTTGGAAGTTAGGCTTTTGTCCTGGCATTAACATCGGCTTTATTAACAATCATTTTTTCAAAAGTAACAATGTAGTCCTCGCCTCGAGAGGTGTATGGTTTTGATCGAGGTTTTTGTGAGTGTTGGTCCTTCAAGCTGATGCAGACGCTCCACTGGGCTGCCCACCGCTTCGTTATTAGGGAGTCCCTGAATTCTCCCCCCACAAATTCACATTATGGCAAAAAATCAACTTTTTGGGCTATTAAAAAAAAAAAAAAAACCCAACATAAACATTTTTTAATGTCATGGTTGAAACATTAACACATTCATTGCCCATTAGGTGAGCAGTATAATTGCAAGTGCAAAAATTATTACAATAAATCAAAGTAATCATTACGATACTGATATATGTAACATTAACCTTGTTTTTACGTACAACCCACCAGGCAGGTGGCAGGCCTCATGGTAATGCACGACCCGCCAGGCTGGTTGTAAGCATTGTGCGTATGTCAGGTTTTCTATTATAAAATATATTGTAGGGCTGTATTTGTAGTAGAAATGTCAACAATGACATTTTATTACGTCCTCCCAATTAATGTAAAAGTATTACTAATATTATTATTGCTTATATTTTTTCTTCAAAATTGGCATATATTTACAAAATTTACATTATACAAAATATATATATATATATATATATATATATATATATAAATTTAACTTTCCTACACACTAATTACATACTTCTTACAGCTGCAATCTAAATATATATTTTCTATTCCTACGTAATAGGGCCGGGCGGGTCGTTGGTAATGAACGTGTTAATAGTTATTAAGTTTATTTACTTTATCTCTTGATTATTTTTCATTTAACTTCTTTAAAACTTAGAAGGAATGAAGTAGAATAAGAATAAAATAGAAAAAATCTATAATTAAACAGTAGGCAAAAAAATGAAAAATTACCTGTAGACTCTGCACACTGCTTGAGTATCATGGCAGGGGTTCCACGAAGCATCAAACACAATCACACGATTTGCTCCTACCAGATTGATTCCTAATGATCCAGCTCGAGTTGAGACAAGGAAGAGGTGGAGATTTGGATTAGAGTTGAACTCATTTATTAGTTTTTCTCTTTCCATGGCAGTAGTAGATCCATCCAACCCTAGAAACATAATTATATTTGCTATTGTTACAAGTTCATTTTATTATTACAATTAAAATATTCCTGAGATGTACCAAAAAGTAGGAGAAAGTATTTCCTAAAGTAATATATCCTTTCCAAGGAACACTGTTTCATCAGCCCCCTTTTGCCTCAAAGTGAGGTTTTGCGGGACGATAAACTATTTGAGTTTATATTTATAGAACTTAAACCTCTGTCGTGTCTCCCAGATACATCACGTGTTCCTGTGTGTGAAAAGGAGCGTGCTCTCCCGAGGGTTAATGTCAAGGTTCCCCATTTGTGTAGTGGCTAACGGCTTGGATTCTCATGCGGAAGAGTTCCTCTGCAGCAGGGATTTTTCTCATTTCAGGACCCGTAGAGAAAATTCCCAGCTGCACCATGGATGTCGGCGTTAATGGCCCAGATATTGGTGCGTCATAAAAATAAAATAAAATAAATAAAAACTTAATGTAAATCAAAATATACATACTGTAGTAGTTAATGTTCTTTGACCATCTTTCTGCTTCCTTCCCTGGAACTAGCTGCTGCTGTAATAGTTCCTCCATTAAATTCAAAGTAAACAATGACTGTGAGAACACTAAAATTCTATCTCCCAGAGCAATCGATTCTTCGAGGATGCAGAAGAAAACTGCCATTTTCGCAGAAGCATTTATATCGCCAGGTATATAGCCTTTAAGTAGTTCTGTAGCCTGCAAAATAGTAATACAAGTATTAAAAATATGAAATCTATCAATTGATTGCAACTTTTAAAAATACTTTAAAATTTAAGAGAGCTAATGCTTGAATTATAGTTTGTTCAGATAAACCTAGGAGTTCAATTTCACATGCACGAACGACTGGGAGGGAATTTCCCCTGCATTCTCCCTTCCGTTCCGCATTTGCAAAGCCTTTGAATGATCAAACGCAACGTGAATCACAAACTGATTATGTCTCATTTAAGTTCAGGGAACACTTTGAGAGGTTAGATAAGGGAGATAGTGTTTAATATTTATCAATACTTAGCCAAAGCTAAGGCTGAGAACATTTTAAATTTCATCATAATAAGGTCATGGAGGAAAGAATTTTTACCGAAAAGAAACATCCCAAAATTGCTCAGATCTGTTATTAATGTTTTTTTTTTCTGGTACAACCTAAACTCCAAAAATTACATACCTTAGTTTGGATGAATGTTTAACGTCTGGGAAAATGTTTAAAAATGTTTCATTTGTTAGGAAAACTAGTTTTATTTACTATGCTCGAAAACCGTCATAGGTATTGCCTTGACTTGGTTTTATTCGATTACTTACATCAATGGTTAAATAAAAAAAAAAACACTTAAATTAAATAATTCAAGTATTTAAGGAATTATTCAACTGTTAATAAAGCCAAACTATACAAATATAAGAATTATCCACGAATAAAGAGCTGTTAATAAAAAACATAAGTTATTTCCATCGAATTTAACAAAAAATATGCAAATAACAAGTATGAGGCATGTCCTACAAGTTATTAACCACTCAAAAATCGTTTGCAATAAATAAAGAATTAGAAACATATCCTATTAGCAGGGGAAGTCTTGAAGAGAGCAGTCTACATGCAAGGTAACGCATGAAGAGTCGGGAGCAGACGGGCGCAGAGTAGGGTACCCGGGAATAACAAAGATTGCTCTAGCGGTGACGATTTCAGTTTGTCAGACAAAGAAGAGCTCGAGATAACCCAGTCAATTTTTTACGTCCTCCTGGCATCTAACAGGAATGTTCAAAACTATTCCGGTGACGCTGGCGGTAAATTCAAAATTACCAAACTAAAAGACGCTCAATCAGTAATTATCCGCTAAAGGATTACGTTAACTAGAACAATTAATTTCATAGTATTACAACTACTTTTTTCTAAAGAAAAATATCTCTACACTTGTATGAAGCAAAATAGATTGGTTGCAATCTAAAAGAGTAATTCAAAATGAATATATATACTTACCCAATC
Source organism: Gonocerus acuteangulatus (assembly GCA_946811695.1). Lineage (NCBI taxonomy): Eukaryota > Metazoa > Arthropoda > Insecta > Hemiptera > Coreidae > Gonocerus > Gonocerus acuteangulatus. The sequence goes on along the minus strand of OX328129.1, from coordinate 60,534,652 downwards.
ATAAGGAATGCCGGGCTCATCTTTCCCAGATTTTGGAGGAGTTGCTTCCACTTTATTATCCTTTTTCTCTATTTTATCTTCTTCATCTTTTTTGTCTTTCTTCTCCTTGCCATCTTCTGTTTCTGTGCTTGTTGAAGTTGACGCTGTTTTAACTTCTTCACCTTCTCGTTGATTTTTCATTTCGACATCCTTTTGTTTGTCTTCTTCTCTTCTCTCATCCTCCTTTCTGAATGCCTGTCCTGAAGGGCCCGGCTGTTCTGAAAACTGGTTTTCTTGAAAAGAGAACTGTCCTTGATAAGGAAACTGGAAATCCTGCCCATAAAAGCCTGGCTTCTGGAAATTGTCATTACTTGTTGATGAGAATTGCTCATCAAAACTACTTCTAAATCTACTAGATTCATCATTTTTACCCAGAACATTTTGCATACTATGCTTCGGTTGCTGAGACCCTTGCAATATTTGCCCTCCTGACATGCTTTTACTCATGACAACATTTTGTTCGAACGGAGGTGCACTATGGGACTGTGGAGGCTGTCCAGACGGAAAACCTAACATGTTTTGTATTCGATGTTGGTTACTTAGTGGTAAATGTTCGCCACCAGTGGAAGTGCTAATATTTTGAGAATGAGATGGTAAATTTTGTTGTATTGGACTTTGCTGCATTTTTTGAGAATCATGTTTTGTAGGAGTAGTCTGATTTTTGTTATGGGTCGAGCTTGACAGTCCATGCTGATTAGCTGACTGGGACAGTTTTGTATTAGTACTTTGCTGACTACTTTGTACATGATCAGAATGGACATTGTGAGAGCTCATAGGAACGTTTTGTTGATTAATGTTGGGCATGTACTGACCATGATGGGCAGACGGATAAGACGAGCTGCAAGGACCTTGATTATTTTGTATAATTTCTTTACCACCATGAATCATTGAGGGATGAGGTGGTCCACTTCCAGGGAATTGTTGGTTGTTTTGATGCGATTGTCCAGTCTGCATGGCGTGCTGACTCCCGTGTTGCTGATGGATACCTTGATTAGGGTTTCCAATTTGCATTCCTTGATTATTATTCCCATGACCTTGGCTATTTCCCACATTTTGATTATTTGCCTGCATTGCCACCTGATTCCCAAACATTTGCCCGGGGAGACCATGGTTTGATTGTTGACTTTGCATCAGAATATTTTTATTATGATGCTGGCCGCCATGATGACCTTGTTGATCACTTTGCATATGATACTGGGTATTATACATGTTATGTTGGCTTCCGGGATGTTGATGACTGCTGGCAACAGCCTGTTGATTTGTTTGGCCTGAATCTGGGCTATTTGAAACACCATGCTGGTTTCTGTTTATATTCTGATTACCTTGCTGTGACATATTCAGGTGAGAATCATGACTCAGTGACTTTTGTTGAGGACTATTTTGTAGATTATAACCTTGCATATTAGCAATATTCTGCGACCCATCTTGACTATAGTGTCCACCTCCTTGGGAATTATGAGGTCCTCCTGTATGGCCTTGAGACGTCGCCATATTAAGTTGACTAAGATGTGGATGGTCAGAAGTACTATGAATTCCATGTCTACTCCCTGGAAGAGATCCCAACATACCATGCTGACCTGCTTCTTGGCCTTTATGTGTGCCTCCTTGATGATTTCTTTGTGTATTTTGGTTGTTAGCCAAATTTTGATTGTTCTGTAAATGATCCTGATGGTGAACATTCTGTTCCTGAGAGTTCTGACGATTCATCATATTTTGAGAACTTCCCTGCATGTGTTCTGGGTTATTCATAATTCCAGGTTGATTGTCCATTCCAGGTTGCCCTGACGAACTCATTCGATATTGACTTTCATGTAAATTTTGATTTGCAATTGAACCCTGTTGCTTTCCAAGCATGTGGTCCGGAGTCCTATGCAAATTGGCTTGATTGTTTTGTGGGTTAAATAAATTTTGTTGATTATGAGGCATGTAGTCTTGATTACTGTGGAACTGCTGTTGCTTTTCTTGGTTAACTTGTGTATCTTCTCTACCATGGAGAACATGATCAAACATGTTCTGATGGCTTCCAGGCCGTTCTTGATTACCGTGCATCCATCTTGCATCAGGCATATTTGGATTACTATACAGCCCTTGTTGTGGCATATGTTTTGGATCTTGAATAGAATGCATTCCTGGAGTTGCCAGTCTTTCTCGGCTTACATGAGAACCATGAAGAGAATCTTGGATATTTTTGTTTTCTCCTGCATTTTGCCTATTCTTCGAATTTGAATCTTGATTAAATGGATTTTCTCCTCCAGGAAATACGTTGTACTGGCTGGGAGGACGTTCCTGATTTGAATGCATTAATTGCTGGCTTTCAATATGAGCATCATTTTTAATCAAGTTTTGAACACTATGTTCACTTTGATGGTACATACTCTGTTGTAGTCCAGTCACATGATCAGAATTGCTAGGTATTCTCTTTTGATTTTGTTGAATAGTTTGATTATTAATACTTCCTTGACTGCTCTGCATATGATCATGCCCACCATGCATTCCATGGTCAGGACTTCCGAAGAAATTTTGTTGAGGATTTTGAGATCCATGTTGGCTATCCTGAGGACCTTGCCCTTTGAACATTCCTTGCTGTGCCTGCATGTGATCTTGATTTCCATATATGTTATGAGACGAGCCCAAGCGTTCTCGTGTATTTTGCATTCTTTGAGGACTTTCTTGGTGCATATTCAAATTTTGCTGATTTGATTGTGTGTGTTCTTGCTGCCCATGTTTTCCTATATCTGTATTTCTCTGGTTTGGAAACAAAGAATGCTGATTAGAAGATTTTGAACTTTGAGTAGCATTATCGTGTTTGTTTTGACTGCTTGAGAAGTTTTCATGAGACTTATGCTCATTTCTGGAATTTGCAAATACATTTTGTTGAGAGTTACCAAGTCGCTCTTGATTGCTAAGCATTCTATGATGCATATCCTGTTTTTCTTGATTCATAGGCATACCTTGTTGGTTAATTTGTCCATGTTCTTGACCAAGATCACTTCTCTGATTTGCAAACATATTTTGCTGATGTCCAGAATGGATGTTTTCTTGACCTACAGAATGTCTTCTTTGATTCTCTATCATTTGCTGAGGTCCAATGTTCTGATTGCCTCCAATATTTTGGCTCATTGATCCAGATTGCTCCATTCTCTTATTCCCGAATATGTTTTGCTGACTCGAGGCAAAATGGTCCTGGCCACCTAGCATTCTATTCGGATCATGAAAGTTATGCTGATTTTCCAAATTGCTGAAAATGTTTTGGTGAGAACTAGTCATCCTTTCTTGATTCTGAAATTGGAGATTTTGCATATGATGATCCATAGTTCCTCGGGTAGAATGATCACTTCTCTGATTGCCAAACATATTTTGGGAATGATGTGAATTCTGTTCTTGATTACTATGCATCTGATGCTGGTTATCCCCTAATGACTGAATACTGCTTTGCTGGTTGCTTTTGCTGCCTTGTATTCCTTGGTTACCTTCATGCCTCTGGTTATTAAATGAACTCTGCTGGCCACTTGTCGCATGATCAGAACCACCGCAAGGTGACCGAAACTCATCCTGACTGCTTATATTACCAAATATATTTTGCTGGCTTCGCATCGAATTGTCAAGTGAATGAAATAATCCCTGATTGCCAGGCTGCATGATGTTCTGGTTATTGTTGCCACTGTGCAAATTTTTCTGATTGTTTCTATTTTTTGTAGAACTTTCTTGATTTCTTTGGAAGTTATCAGGATTCCCATCATTCCTCTGGCCACCAAACATTGGTTGTTGGGGAGATTGATGTTCTTGACCAGTCATACACTGTTGGTCATCTCCTTTTTGATTATTTTGCATCATTTGGCCTCCCTGAATGTTTTCCTGAACATTCTGATTTCCATGAGACCTCTGTTGGGCATCCTTTCCCATTGGGGCAGAATGGTTGTCAGCGCCTGCACTCTGATTCGATTGATTCATATCAAATGTATTCTGTTGACTTCCTTGAGCACTATGTGTTTGATGTGATCTATTATCTTGTCTATGTTGGCTTTCTTTTTGGTTTGTAGCAAACATTCCTTGCTGCCCCATAGGACCAGCTGGAAGACAGTCTTGACCACTGCCGATTTGCGGGCCTCCAGACAAAGATGGATCGCCTGGAGGGTAGGTCGGGAAGCCTTCTTTGTTCCAACCAGGATATTCTTGAGGAGGGTACGGTGGATAATTTGGATAGCCTGGATGATTTCGATAGTTATAAGATACTTGCCCACCAGAAAATCCACAGAGAAATGTTTGTTTTTCCTCTTTCACATCAGGTTTTTCTTCCTTTACAGGGTAAAACTCTTGATATCCAGGCTTAGGAGGAGTCTGGGTTTCAAATTCTTTAGGAGATTTTGTTGAAGTCTTTTCCTAAAACATAAACATATTCTTCCAATAATATTGATAAAATAAACTAAGAACAGGAATGTATATAATAAAGAAAATAACAGAAAATTTCACAAACAAATCAATAATCTAAATGAATGACAACAATGTTTGTTTTTTTCCACCTTCTTTTAAAGTGTGTCAACCCCTTGGGGTTATTAATGCCTCGATTGTAGATCTGGACGATGAACCTGCCACAGGCACTTGTATTCATAAAACGCTTTCAGAAGGAACAAATTTTTTTTTTTCTCTCAGTAGTAAATTATTCATTTTTTCACAATTGTTATATTTATTTAATTTCCTAATAAAAAATCTAGATGTTCATTTAGTTTATATTCAATTTTATTTAATAACAGGATATGTCATAGAAATGAAAAATTTATATTTTGGAAATTAATTTGGTGGATTTCAAGAATTTTATATTTGTTGCATTGTTGCCTAGTATTTCATCCAACAACAATGTTTACTCAGCAAGGATAAGAAAATTGAAATTTGGCAAATTTCTAGCATGTAATTAAATTTTTTAGCTAACTCACATTTAGAAATTACTTTAATTTAATTTTTAACATCCATTATTATTAACTAAGAATTATGGGGGGTTATCTATAGGTTACCACCCTTTTCTAGCCAGGATAGGGCTGATGCCTTTTCTTTTTTCTAAAGAAAAGCCACCACCCCATAGTGGGAATCGAACCCACGACCTTTGGCACAAAGGTCGTGGGTTCGATTAAAGGGAGGCCCGGTAGCCATGAGTGTTAAGGCGTGAGCACTTAACACTCATGGCTACCGGGCCTCCCTTTAATTTAATTTTAAACAATTACCTGCTTTAATTTAATTTAAACAATTACCTGCTTTATGTTTGCAAAAGAGCCAGGCCAAGGATTTTGTGGCTGTTTGTTAAAGTCTTCATTCTTAGGTTGGCCCGGGTAAGGATCCACAGGTCCAAGATTTCCATAATAACCAGGATAACCTTGATCATATCCATGATAGTAATTCGGATTATCTTGGTAGTAGCCTTGGTAATACATCCCTGGTGGCCTGTGGTACTGATAAGACATATCAGAATAGGGGGGAGGTGGGGGAGGAGGATAGTAATCGTAGCCAGGCCCACCGGCTGGAGGTGGTTGCTGAGAATTGGGGAAGTCGAACTTTCTGTCATCTTGCTTCAGATCGGGTGTAGGAGGCTGGGACTGTGCAGGCGCAGCAACTTCGGGTTTAATAGGAGCGACCTGAAAATTAGAGGAAGGATTATGATTATTCATGGAAAAATCACTTTATTTTGGGATATTTGTCCCTTAAGAATAAACAATCATATAAGTTCCAGAGTATAATACATACAAAATAAAAATATATTCTTACCTTTTTGACCTCTTTTTTCCCCTTTTTCTCTTTTGCCAATGGTCTCCTTGGGGAATTAGGACCGGCTGGTTGATGAAGAGCTGCTGTTTCTTCTAAATCAAGATCTTGTAATTCATCCATTTCTTTTTTCTTCAGAAAATTGTAAAGGATGTCAGGATGGTTCCAAATCTAACAAACAATGCACAAATATAAATAAAATAAAAGTTTTGTCAGTAAATTGTATGTAGTTATCCCAGTTCACAACAATTGTCTATTTCATATATTATATACACCAAATCCAGCCTTTAAAAAATTCCTTATTTATGTCTGAAGCAATTCTGTCAGCTCTATTCACTCAGCTCCTCTGGGGGCTTGGTGTAAAATTTGGATTTCCCTTATTTTCTATAGTCTGACCGCAAACAAAAGAACAAGAAGGGGCATGGCCAGAGGGGAGCTAGGCCTTCCCCCACATGGGCTAAAGACCATGCGCACTACCTCGTTCTTTTGTTTGTGGGCAGACTATAGTAAATTCTGAATGCTTTGGTGTTTTTGTAAAAGTGTTGTGCATTAGAGGAGAAAAGGTGTCAATTTTCTACCTTCCACCCAGTATAAGGCTTATCCACATCAAAAAAATAGTTTCAAATTTTCTATATCAATGATTGTTGTGTCAGCTAGTAAACAAATAAATAATTCTCCGAATGCAACCTCAAGCAAAGATACTGAAAACAGAATGTCAAGTTAATGAACATTTTAGCAAAAACTTTCCATGGAAAACTTGAGTTAAATTGGTTAAATTCAGATTTTTAATAGTTGTAGAATGCCAAGAAATCCATAAGTTCCAGTGTCAAGAAGAAAGCTTTACTTTTGAATGTATAGATTAAAAAAAAACAACTAAGCTATAACCCTAGCCCCCTAGCCTAAAAGAAAATCAGGCTTATTCAATCCAAAAAATCTAGTTTCCTCTGAATTGTGCTTGACTGAGCACAAACTACCAACAATGAACCAGGCCTTGTAATTGAAAGTTTCACAGATAAAATAAGGGTATATTTTACTTTATTAAAGCCATAACATTAATTATTTATCTGCAACAGAAAAAAGTGCCAGCAATCAACTTTTATTCATTTATTTATTTTTATTTTAACATTTTAAACACAATGCACGAGGCGAGTGGTTGGGACGTTCTCACATTATGGCTAAAGGCCTAATGTGAATTTATATTTCTCGGCAAAATGTCCAAATTTTGACTTGGAGCTCCAGATAGTAGCAGCAACTCCAAATAAGTGAAAATAAAGATCAAAAAGAAAAGATTTCTCTTGATGTTAAATCTACAAAAACTAAGTACCCTTTTTTGTACTCAAAGTTTTTTGGAAAGGAAAATAATATGTTCCTTTTTCTTTTTGGGACAACCTGAATAAGAACTTGAAATTAACAACCATAATAATGAGATATCAAGCATTCACATTGCCAGTGGCTTTAAATACGTATAAAGAAATTGTTGGACTGTGAAATTTCTACCTTCTGTTTGAAATAGTGTGTATAATTTTGAATAATAAATTATAGTAATAAAATAAAATATGTAAGTATAATATATTTATATATTTTGTTTAATTAGGTACATTTTTAGTCTATCAACCGCTTGACTATTATTATTATTATTGTGATGGGCAATCTATAGGTTGCCACCATTTTATAATGCCAACTGCACTTGGTTTTCCTATATGATCACACATCCTTGTACAGGCCATGCCCAATGACCTTGTGTAAATTCTACATTACAGTCAGCACTCGATTTGTCAATCTTCATGGGACCATGAAAAATTATTTAACTAACCAACAGTTCAACTGTTAAAAATGAACACAAAATAGAAGTTAAAATCATGTACGTACATTTTACACAAATATACGAGCCAGCTGCTCCTCGCAATAAAATGATGACCTCCAGCAGTAGCAAATTTCTTAGCTTCTTCTTGAATGAGAGGCCTGCTAAATGGTTCTTTTTTTCTAGCTACCCGGGACCTAACTTGATCACACAACTTTCAAAATCTGTGTATTGCACAATTTTCTGAGGGTACCTAAAAGGAGACCTACCATTTTTCACAGTCTTTAAGATCTTTTCTTTGTTCTTTAAGAAGGTCGAAAGTGTGCTGTATGGAATTTCAAAATCACTGGCAATAAAGCCCGAATTCTTTCTCCTTTTTCCAATTCACAAATCAGTTTTAACTTATCGCTAATTGGTAAAAGTTTAAACTTTTTTGAAGCCATCACTAACACCCACTCGACTGAACAACTACTGACAGGAAACAGGATATTAGAAAGCCCGATCTGAAATTGACTGATTGAAGTTGGAGTTATAGAGGTGATAACTTCTAAGAGTTTAACTCATAGATGTGAAAGTCCTAGAATAGCTACTTTTTTGACTTATTTACATAATTTTCCATTTCAGGCGATTTTGGCCTGAAATCAACTTATTGAGGTGAAATTTACATGAAATGACTCGAGACGACAGATTTCAACTTATTTAAGGATTCGACTTATCGAAGTTTAACATATCGAGAGTTGACTGCATATGGATTTTCATTAAAAAAAATACAAAAAAAGTAAGTAATTAAATAAATTGTCTAGGGTGATTTTGAGGGCATTCGCACTGGAAATTGTTATACAAGCATTACTTTTTTAACTGACCTTACAACAAACAGCAAAAGCTTTAAGTGGATTTGGTACAGCCTTTGTCCGTACTACTTCATTCATGAAGGTGTCATAAAGCTTCCTTTGGAACGGTGTCATTCGTACAAGAAGTACATACTCCTCTTTCTGAGGAAGGGTATTCCGTAAGACTGAGTGACTTCGCCTAAGCAACAAGTAAATATAAGTATACAATATCAAATTTTAAGTAAATGATAATGCTAAGTATTATAAATTAAAGCAAATAAAAGAATTAAAAGTTTTTTTTTTTTAAAAACATAACAGAGATTTTTTTTCATGATTAGGTAACTGCTTTTATATAAGGTGGGAAAAATTTATTTGTCTACTCCTTTATATGCTTAAACGAGTCAAAAAAATGGTATCAATTTTTGATTATTTTAAAAATAAATGTATCAGATATTTTTCAATGACTCACTTTAAATACAGGGGGAAAAAAGGACTCAATCAGAGTTGCAAAATTAAAATACTGCCCAATGGACTCCCATGGCAGTATTTTAATTTTTACGCTTATTTTAGTTAAATTATCTATTGTGTTTCATTTAGTTATGAAGTAAAATGAAATGAAAATTTTTATTCTTATTCCAATAAGAATGGAATAATTTTGAATTTACAAAATAATAAACAATTTAATATATAAAATTATAAATACTACTAGTAAATAATGTTCAGCTTCTATATAAACTAGGGATTGGGTGAAACTTGCAGGGATAGAAAGTGGTGGAAGAGTCAGGATTTAAAGGTTTCTAGGTTGGTAGAATGGCGGACAAACAGAGGTAAGGAATTCCATAGTGAGGTGGCTCGGATGCCAAATGATTTTTCGAATAATCCTGTACGGTGGGAAGGAATATAAAGTTCGGAAGGACGAGATCGGGTGTTAAAGGAGTGAACAGAGGATTTAAATTTAAAGAGTTGAAAAATATAAGAGATTCTTCAGGATTGAATTACTTGGTAAAGGACTGAACCGAGGAAGTACTGTCGATGGTAAAGAGGGAATAGCCAATTTAGCTCCTGGTAGAAATGTGATATGTGGGTGTATCTGGGGATCCTGAGGATAAAACGAATGAAACAGTTCATGAGGTGTTTGAGTTTTGCCTTGAGATCGCCAGAAAGTCCACCGTACACCAAACACATGTGGAAAGACTGCCTGATGATACAGCCACATAAGATAATTAGGGAAGAATTTCCCTAATTATCTTTTTCGTGGAAAAGAGGACGACCGAGGAAAGGTTGGAAAAGAGACATGGAATAGGATCTTTAGCGGATGGGAGTGGTAAATTGGAGGGGAAGAATGAAGGATAGGGACGTGAGGACAAAGATCATGAGGGAGGCCGAGGTCCACCCCGGACTGTAGAGCCCGTCCGGAAGTATGTACTCTAGTATTCCTAGAATGCGGGAGATACATACAAAATAGTATCTAAGTTTATGTATATGTTAATTCTTATACAATGTTTTATGGTAAATCATAAATTACAAAGCATCTAAAGATGGGGCAAATAAACTCTGAACGCTGTAATTTCCTTTTAATATAGATAATTCTTACACTATATTTATTTGTAAATTTCTGGTTTCAACTCACTTGCGAGATAAGAAATAGAACTTACCTTTGTACAAAACCTTCCAAGAGTGAATGAAGCACATGAGCTCTGTATCTCATTAGCCTTATATCTTGTGGAGTTGAATCAATACACTGTCCATTTTGAATAGGTCTCTCGAACATGTTTGAAAATTCAGTCTTCGTACCAAGGTAGTTAGGTCGTACAAAATCTACCATGCACCTATTACAAACGTTAAAAATTATACAAAGTAAAAGAATGTTAATCAACTTTAAGTTATGAAATTGCTCTTATTTATCTGCATAACTTTTCGTTTGAATGGATTAATATACTTGTGAATAGCTATCTTCTGATTTGTCCAATATATCAACATTTTAAAATATATATATATTACAAAAAGCATAAAAAGTTTGAATACTCACGAATTTTTGTAATTTTGCCTTCATTCACATAAAGGACCCCGCCCTTTCCTAGTGGAAAATGGCTTTCGGTCAAATTGAACGAAACTATGCTCGTTGGATAGAGAAAGTCTTTCTGAACAAAAGTCTCCATGGGCACAAAACCCGAAAGTTAAAACTTTTGGTACTTTTGGGTATCCGAAGTTTTCCATTTTTAATTTTTGCAAAATCTCGAGATCTCTGGTTGAATGGTTTCCCAAGACTTTGGGCCAGTAAAAAAAAAAAACGTATCAATTATTTTTCAAAGACCTTTCGAACGACACCACATTTGACACTCCTACCCCCCTCCACCCACGGGGGCGAGGGGGAAGCTTTTTTTTTTTGCAATTATTGTCTATCCATTATCATTTGAAGATCTTTTCGAACCACTGAAACCAGTGAAACCTTACCTCACACCCTTACCCCACCCCCAACCCCTTGGGATATGCTCGTCATCATCAAAACATCAAATATCCGACTTCTTACTTGCTGAATCATACGTTAGATGCAGCTGATCGATAGCAAACGAAAAGTCAAAACAATTGACAGTACTCTAAGAGACAAAAAGCGGCCCTAATGTTTTCAGGGCTACTAATGTTAAAGTCTGCTAACGAAACACTTTTTTTGCGAAAAATGGCCTTTTTTTGAAACATACGAGCTGGAGGTGGGGTTGGGGTTGGGGTGGGGGTGGGGTAAGGGTGTGAGGCAAGGTTTCAGTGTATTGCCTTCGAAAAGATCTTCAAATGATAATGGATAGACAATAATTGCAAAAAAAGCTTCCCCCTCGCCCCCGTGGGTGGAGGGGGGGGGGGGGGGGTAGGAGTGTCAAATGTGGTGTCGTTCGAAAAGTCTTCGAAAAATAATTGATACGTTTTTTTTTTTTTTACTGGCCCAAAGTCTTGGGAAACCTTTCAACCAGAGATCTCGAGATTTTGCAAAAATTAAAAATGGAAAACTTCTGATACCCAAAAGTACCAAAAGTTTTAACTTTTTGGTTTTGTGCCCATGGAGACTGTTAATGCTCAGCACCAAATTGCTAATGAAATGTATATATATAGAAGAGGTTGATGAGAAAATGGAGCTGAACATATAGGTGCCTATTATTGAGGCTAAATGAAAAACTATATAGAATGATAGAAAAAAAAATTGAATTATTTATTTGAAAGTATAAGAAAAAAAAATATCTCCTTATGGAGCAGGCACTGGTTAGTATGTTAGATTTGAAAAATAAGAAAAAAAAATATTAATTTCTGTGCGAATGAAAATAATAAAAAATACAAGCATGTACAGCTGATGATCGGGCGAATAGTGGCCGCTGAGGGTAAAAAAGGATTATAGTCTCGCTTATCTGGTTGATGCTGCGCCTTCCCTGTAGCCGCTGACACCAGGTTGAAAAGTGGAGCTTGGCGGGGCTTCGAAGAAGTTGTACCTCCAGAGAATGGATGCAGCAGGAGAAAAAAGGTGCTCCTAATGGCCTCAAGCACGTGCTGTTCCTCAGGGACGTAAGGCTGAACTTCTCCTAAGGGAGTCGAGGCTGTACTGTCTTAGGGCGGGCAGCTCGCAAATCCGCGCCTTTTCTGTCCTGGGCCCGTAAAGTGCTGCCCTCATTAGAATATTGCGCCGGGAGGTGGCGAACTCTCTAGGCTCGAGGGTAAACCAGCCGTCCTATCGGAGAGATAATGGCAATCCCGAAGAGGATTAAGATCGTCTGATAACCGTCTCCGGGCTTGTATCTCAGCTGCCAGGCTATTCCCCTATACCTAGACGCTAAGATATTTGCGATACAACAATTGAATAAAATGTAATAAATAATCTATAACTTATACTACTTGGTCTCTAACAGAGACTTTTGTTCAGAAAGACTTTCTCTATCCAACGAGCATAGTTTCGTTCAATTTGACCGAAAGCCATTTTCCATTAGGAAAGGGCGGGGTCCTTTCAGATAAAAAATGGCCTTGTCACGAAAGTGGAAATCAGTCTTGAACGAGTTGACCGGCTACCTATTGATAATAGTCAAAAAGGTAGTCGTGTTCATGTTTCATAATTTAATTCGCTAATTTTTATTGATACTTTTGATTACATCAGGAAGCTTGAAAAAATTGTTCAGTAAAAAATGTTCCAAGAAACATTTGTATAATTTGTTTTCAATAAAAAATGTTGATTATCCTGAAAAAAAACACAAGGTCAAGATAATATAAAAAGAGACAAAAATTCATACCAATATTCAAGTAAATTATTCTGCAGAGGATATCCAGTTAAAACTACTCTTCTCTTAGTACGAATCTGCTTCAATGCATGTGATATTGATGCATGGGAGTTTTTAATTCTATGGCCTTCATCGCATATAACTAGATCAGGACCAGGTCGTACTAGGGCTTCGTGCATTGCTATAACAATGAAATTGGAAGTAGTCAGCTTGAAATGTTACAAATTTGTGCAAGGAATATCATTTTGGATTTTAAATGCTAATAAAAAATCAAGATCACGGTTAATTATTGAATTTGTAACAAATATATACCAGCCATAGATGTATATATACCTTCTAGAAGAGGTTTATTTTTGTCATCTTCAACATCTTCATCAGGTTGCTTCTTCTTCCCTTTCCTTACCCTTCCAGGTCTTTTTAAAGATAGCTGTCGATACATTTCATATCCAATTAAAAGAACACCTCCCTCCCTATTCCATTCTTCAACAACCTGCAAATCAATATCAAATTTATTTACCAATTAATTAAGAAATAAATTTAAATTGTGATGAAAGATTAACTTTGATAAGAAATTTGGTGAATAAATTACCTTAGAACGAGAAGAAATTGTCTTGTGAAGATCGTTTAGAACAAAGATGCCGAAATTTCTAGGACGAACTTCACCATGAACAGCCAGGGGGGAGGTTGTTGGGTCAGTAGGAAGCCACATGTTGAATTCTGACATCCAATTCTGAAGAGTATTTATAGGCATGATACACATTACTGTCCTAGCAGACGTTTCTCGAAGAAAAACATCACAAAATGAAACAACCTGAAAACAAACAGCAGTAAATTAAATAAAACTTCATTTCAAATTAACTGTTATTTTCTATTATTAGTCAATCCACTAATTGTTTTGTTATTTTTCTTATTTTGTTTTTTTGTTTCAATTTTATTTTATTTAACCATACAAAATAAGTATTGCTATTTTAGACAGTGTTTGATGTTTTGCCTTCAATGGAATGAAACAACAATTATATTTATAGTTATATACATTAGACTTTCCCTTATTATTCCGTTATCTTATTATTGGCGTTCTATTATTGGTTGCTCTCTCTAACCCGGCGGTTTCCGAGAGGAATGAGTGACGGATCTCGGAACTCGCTGGAGCTAGACCGGCTCGAGGGTTCCTAGATAACCTTCCCTTCCAAGCTAGCCAAACATTTGTTTCTAGTAGAAAGTAAATGTTTCTACTAAGGTACCTGCGGCTGGAACACCTGATTTTCAATGTAACTAGTTTTTGATATTGTAATAATACAGGCATACTTATGTGATTTCGTTAGTTTGTTTATATGTTTTTAACTTTGGGGCTATTAATCCCGGGCTATCTACAGGTTGCCACCCTCTTATAATGCCAACAGCACGTGGTCGGTTACCCATTCAGGTACTGGCCACGCCCACCGTTGCTTAACTTCGGTGATCAACGGGAACCGGTACATTCAATGTGGCTATGGCCATTGGATTTGGATTTCGTTAGTAATTAAATATTTCGTATTTGGTTTAACTGTCTACATATTTTTAGTCCTTGAAACTTTTATTTGCATATGCACTAGTAAATAATACACCACCAAGGATTTACCTATTTTGAATTTATTTTATAATTTAGTACTTAAATTTTACTTGAATATGCAATATTAAAAATGGTAAATATTATTACATCCTCAAACATTAAGGTTTTTCAAATCCATAAGTGACCACTTCTAACAAAATTCTCTAATCCGGTGTTTTCCCTAATCTGACTATACTCCGGTCCTGACAACGCCGGATTAGGGAGGGTCTACTGTACATAACACAGATGATGCTGTTGGGCCCAGAAAAATGGAGCACTGTTGCCACTTTCACAAACAATGTTTGGACTCTAAATAGCATAATGAATGAAAGGTAAAAAATAAGTTATAGGTGTGATGCCCTTTAAGTGGGTAAACCTTTAGATAGACAGTTGAATAAATATAAAAAGATGCATTACCTGTAATGTCTTCCCAAGCCCCATCGAGTGCGCTAATATACAGCCAAAACCAGTTGAACTGTTGAATCGTTCTATGCTCTCAACTACGTTATCAAAGAGAAATCTTACACCACCAATCTGAAAAAATAAACATTTCTAGTAGTAAGAAAATTTGTCTTAGCAAACAGACTGAATTGGATTCTACCAAAACATGTAGAGTCTATCTGCCTTAATTATTGAGAAAGAGTTATTATTACAACAAAATAATTCATACCTGGTGAGGTTTTATAATTCGAGCTATTTGAGGAGCAAGGAATATTTCGGGCTCATTTTCGGGTTTTCCAACATTGATAAGAACTCTGCCCTGCTCATCGGGAATGTTGTACAAATCATTCGTATGCATTCCGGAATTGGTAGGGTCGACGTCCTCTTCTTCCTCTTCCTCTTCTCCTTCGCCTTCGGATATGACGATGCAGTCATCCTCGGAGTCCGACGATGAAGAAATCGTCACAACGTCTGCATCATTTGAAACTGAGCCCAGAAAACGCACAGAAGAAGGGGAAAGATGGGGATGGAAAAAAAAGAGAGAAAACAAAATAAAAAGTAATGTAATTTGAGCAAATCATAAACAAAAAAAAACAGTAATTATTAAAATAATAAATAATTTAAATAAAAATCCAGTTTTGAAAACAGAAATAGTATTTAACAAATATGCGAGAGCCCAAATGAATAAGACAAACCAACAATATACCAAATCCCTTAAAGCAAACAATTAACAAACTATAGGACAAATAAGTTTCAATCATTATTAGAAGCAACAATGTAGAGTACATAAATCGTCATTATCTCTGTACAAACACAGATTTTAGATCAATTTGAGTGGGTTAAGAGCTCAGGCACACAGGACGCGATCTGTATGGCCGGAGGCAGCGATATTTGACCTAGGGTGGCAGGCGATCTACTTGCATTACACAGTATAGCACTGTGTCCCGTAACACCCGATCTCGTCCTTCCGATCTTTATATTCCTTCCCACCGAACAGCAATATTCGAAAAATCATTCGTCACCCGTGCCACCTCGCTATGGAATTCCTTGCCTTCGTTTGTCCGCCAACCAACCTAGAAACCTTTAAATCCTGACTCTTCCACCACCTTCTATCCCTCCAAATTTTACCCAACACCTAGTCTATATTGAAGCTGTACACTATATATTGATACTGATAGCATTTATGAGTTTTTAAGTTTATACGTAAAATTCAAAATTACTTTGTAATTTCAAAATTATTCCTATGGGACTTCTGTCCCGGAATAAGAATAAAACTTTTCATTCATTCATTCATTCATTTATAGCATCAGTCCCATCAAACAAAAGACGAACTGTCTCAGCGAGCTAGTCATTATCGCTTTGCCAGGCGATACAGTTGTACAAAATAACAGATTTCTCGGGTGATCAGTTTAGCGAAGAAACTGAATTATTTGTTTAAAATAATGTTTTCAGGTTATATTGTTTTAATAAAAATGATACATGAATTCTATCTTGCTAGTTGAATGTATATGCTTTATTTAAATTAAGAACTGTAGTGCTAAAAAAGATATCGCGTCCCATGAGATGTCCCCTTATTGCAGACCGCCGCAATGATCGTTAGATTCCTGCTCGCCACGACAGATCGCCGCCTTTAGTTTAAAGGCAATTCATTTCAAGGAATATTTCATTTCAAGGAAATTCAAAATTAATTGATTCAAAACTTTGAGTACTATTCAATTACAATAATTGAGTAAACAGTAACGTCCAAAAATTAAATGTTGACCTCTTCAAAGAGGAATAATAGAAGCCGCCTGATTTTCCCCTTTTCAGATACCCATTAAAAAATTAATTACAGGCTAGGTTAGTCTAGGGACGGTCTGGGACCCAAACTTATTAGTCGAGTGCCCTACCACTGAGCTAACCTCACCCTAAACATGAATACAAATGTACTAAATTTTTCAAAATCATCCAATAATATAGAAACTGTAAAATTCATACTATTTCATAGATATTCAGTCTCCAGATATTACACAACTGCCAGAGCCATTGCAATATCCGCACAGTAAATATCAAATCCATTTCCTTTTGTAATTAGAGGATTAACAGATTTTACACGCAGTTAGACAAATTAAGGAAAACATATATGAAATATCATCAAATTCCAACATTATTTACTAGCCTGTTCCTTGCATTAGAAATAATAATTTTGACAGCCCTGTATAAATGCCAATTTTTGGAGCACGCATTGCAAATACAAATTTAATCAAATAAAATTAACAAAGAAAAACAAAAGATGACAACATCAAAACAAAATATTAATATAAAAAATAAAACACTAAGGGATTAATGAAATACTGAAAATTCTGAAATTCATTATACATATAACTTCATTAAATAATATTAATTTCTGTATGAATAAATTTTTACTAATTAGTACATTTATGAAAACTGACTTAAATTTTCACTTGTTGATCATATATCCCTGAAACTGGTATCTTACAGTATAATATATGTTTTTTAGTTGCTCACCTATCCAAATCAATCTAGCTTTTTTTGTGAATCCATCGGTTCAAGACCCTCTCCTATTTTTAAGTGAGCATTTAAGATAGAAAAATGGTTTATGATAGAAAAACCTGAATAAACCTTGAATTAGTGAAACCGGCAGAAGGCCAATAACAACTTCACTACACACTTTAACAATATTTATTTCTTTACAGTATATTTTATGGTTGAAGACTGAGAGTTCTAGAAACGTTTGCCAGCATATGAGTCTTCAAATCTTTTTCGTTGATACGTTGAGGCTCACGCCATTATCCATCACAGCTGTATTTAATATTGCCATAATTTATTTTTATTTATATCATCATCGTCCCAAATACCATCTAGCCATCTCCCACCTCTCATATCAACTGCTAGGTTAGACTGAAACGTCTCAACAAAAAATAACATAAGATTTGAGAACCCCTTAGCTGACAAAAATGTAAATAATATTTATAAATAATAATATTTATTTCCTCTCTTCCCTATTTGCCATTCAGGGGAATATCTTATAAATATGAAGATTTACAGCATCAACTTGAGGAGGAAGAGAACGTTCCACCAGTTCCTCGGTGGAGACCTCTCAAGTTGAGGCAATAAGCCTTTGTATTTTTAACATACTGCCTTCAAGAGGAGCCAAAACGGTATGAAAATCGTTGTGCAGGTTTGCAGCAACTCCCGGCATCTAGGACTTAGTCAGCTTACCATGTAAACGGCTAAAGTCACATGCAATTATTTCACAAACATATTCACTAAATCATAGTCCTTACTAGTACAATACAAACTTTAGTTTGAAGAATTTAGGTAACAAATAACCAATATTGATGTAATGTAGCATGTGAATAGAGCAATTGCAAACTGAGGGGGGGGGGGGGTATTTCCCCTTCTGTTTGGCCATTTGCAAACCTGGTTAATAGAGACTACTTTACATTTACATGAAACACTATAAAAACTCATTTAGTACCAAAGATGAATTTGAAAGGTCAGGCAAGGGAGATGGAGTAAAATTTGTATCAATAAATAGCCAAAGAGGCCGTGAGTGCTAAGGCGTATGCACTCCATGCAAAGGGTTCAACTCCCACTGAGGGTAATGGCTTTTCTTTCGAAAAAAGAGAAGGCATCAGCCCTATCCTGATTAGAGAAGGGTGGTAACTTATAGATAACCCGTCCTTAAATGCTTAGTTAATTATAAATGGACGTTAAAATTTAAATAAATAATACTTAGCCAAAACTAAGGCTGAAAAAATTCAAGCTATAGCCTGCTCAAATAGCGGTGGGAGGGAAAAGGGCGTGACCTATATTCGCAGGACCCTCCTCCTCAAGTTGAGGCTGACACCTTTATATTTATAAAATATCCCCCTGAAGAGGCACCACAAGTATTGTTTCTGGTGCATTTAGATCTACAAATAGCCGAACATAAAGGGAAATTACTTTTAGTTCAAGCATGAGAGATTGACCTTTTCCGTCAATCTGAACAGGCTATATAGTTCATAAAATATTATAAAAAAGAATTTTTTGCTTACAAAAGTGTTCTAAAAGAAACCAATAGGAAAAATCTATTTTTTCTAATTATCACTTTGCCAAGTATAGGAATATAGACCGAGCCTAAATACACTTGTTTATACAGTTTATTTATAAATACGTTTTATTTATTATCTACATGTTTCTGAAGTCAAACACTCTATTACCCTTTTCAATCTAGTAAAACAAAAGCTTATGAAAAGCTTACCCTTTTTCTGGCCATCAGATGATACTGGCTTTACGGGAGCTATTGATACTGATGGTGTTACCATGGCTGGCTTGTTTCCTGCCGTAACTCTAGTGATACCACTTCTAACCGGTTCAGTTGTAGAGCTTACACTTTTTCCTCCCCTCAAAACTTCCAGAGTCTGCAAATACAAACATAAAAATTACACTGCAAAAATGCTACAACAACCTGACAAACTCAAATAAAATAATTTTTAATAATAGCTTAAGGTAAGTACATTTTTGGATTGTGGGCTCAATCCATTCCTGCTTAAGAAATATTTGGGATGTTTTCCGTGATTTGCCAAGATTTTATCACCGCCGAGCCAGACATTGGTCATTCCAAAGGATTCAAAAATAATATAAAATTCAAAATGGAGAATAAATGTAAACGTTTTATTCTTTATTGTATACCTGCGCCATATACTTAAGGCACGTGAGACAAAGATAAATACAAGTTTATAAATAAAATTATATAAGTAATCTAGCTATCTACAGATGACATTTATTCATATTATATCAGGCCCACTGATATTTATATTATTATTGTGGAGGGCCACAGGGTGGCTTTCCTTTTGGGAAAAGGAAAAGCATTGCCCCTATCCTAGATAGAAAAGGATGGAAACCTCAAGATATCCAGTATCAAAAATTCGTGTTATAATAAAAAGATATAAAAATTAAAATAAATGATCTGGACTGGATGTCTATAGATGAAAAATCTTTTCTACCAATTAATAGCAATTGTTTCAGATTTTTCTTCTTCTTTTAGCGCGGTTCCTCCCTCCCCCATAGGGAGGAACCGCGCTTATAAGGTTGATACAATGAAACAATCCGGAAGTGCCGACTAGAAAATTTTGCGTTTCAGAACCCCTAGAAACCGAAAATAACGGTGGTTCAAATTTGTATATATATATATATATGTATATATTTATTTATATATATATATATATATATATATATATATATATATATATATTTGTCTGTTCGCTCTCTAAATAGAAGACGAATGGTCCGATTTTGATGAAATTTGGTACAAAAATCTGTCGTCCAATTTGAAAGGTCAAGTTCGTTAACCAGCAAAATCCGCCCACTGGAAGATGGCGTTTGGGGCGAAATTCGCGCAGAAAAAATTGTAACGCTTACGTTTTTGAGTTCATAAGCTTGTAAGTACTCGTTTTATAGGCTTCTTGGGCTAGAAAAACGAATGAAACCATTTTCAAGGCGATAGCTTTAACCGTTGTCGAGAAAATTGGAAAAATAGTTTTTGAATACCGTTTTTGGTTTGGGTACTTAGAATCAAGGGATTCAGTTGAAATATTTACTGCGTGTTCTACATTCATTAAAACTAATATGTTGAAATTTTGGTTGCGTTTGGAGTTAAGGAAGGGTTAGAATAAAATATTTTATTAACAGGCATAAAAAAGTTTTGGTAACTTTGTATACTTTCCTTAATATCTCGAAAAAGGTTGAGAATTTGGGAAACGGAAGAATACCATTAGAAAGCTTACTAAATGCTCTACAAAAAAGGTTCTAATAAAAGTTTTGATTAGGCGATGTCAATCGGAGAAATACCGTATGAAATGTCAGTTTTGGATTTGTCGATTTCCTTCAAATGTCTTGAAACTGTCGAGGCTCCTACTCCGAGTTCTTTGGCATATTCCCTAGTGTTTTTAATTGCTTATAGTAGTCAAATGTATTTGTCAATGAAACAGGATACGTATAATTAGAATCAATATTTTGTTTGTTAGAATTCGAAGATGCCGTATGAATATCTAGATGTGACAGTACTGGTGTTGATTTCGTTCTTTAGAATTACTCTTGGTATTACCTATTTTCATCTGTTACCCATAGTTTTTTATTGTTAGTAGATTTTTCTTATTGATTATAGAATATTAATCTATTTGGCTATAAAACAGGATACGTAAAATTAGTGACAATATTTCGGAGATTTCTGAGCGAAATACGTTTAAGATTTTCTACCACCACGAACGGCTTTTTTCCGTATTCAGCAGGGGATTCTGATGAAATGTCGTGTTTTTGCTGTGGATTTTAAATACGATGTATCTAAGATTGGATAACATTAGCGAGTCTACATAATTAAGAACCGACGACGGAGGATTACTTCTTGCTATGATTTAGTCTACATACGTATATTAAGTCCTAAATCCAATCCTCCTAAAGTTCAATGCCCGTAGAAACCAGGGGGCCGCAGGAAATTTACCTGCTAAGAGTTAATCCTCAAGAGCTGTAAATATACCCCAGGTATCTGCTGACACAAATACAAAGCCTAGGCGGAGAGCACCCCAAAAACTCAGATCCAAACATAAGGTTATATACTAAATATTGATAAAGACTACTTAGTTGTAAACCGATTCATCAATTAGCAATCAATAGTTTTCAACAAAGGTTATATACTAAATATTGATAAAAAGTATTTAATTAGAAAAAAAAAAAACAATATTCCACAAGACTTGTTTTTGGTCCATTTGTGTCTACTCCATAGACTTAATTAGGTATATTATTCTATTGTAGTTGGGCAACTAAACTTTGTTTTATTTTGTTAAATAAAGTTTTTTTTCTTGATTTGTTATTCGTCAAGACTTTTATTTGTCCTTGTGTATTTACTAGATAGGTTTTATTCAACATATTATTCTATATAGGCTATATTAGGCTGGGTATTCTACTCAATCTTGTGTACTTCTTCATGATCCTTCTGTACATGGGCGTATATAAAAACAATTTCGGGGGGGGCTGAGACCATTTCCAGGGTATGGAATACTAAATATTTAGAGCTTGGAATAGTTTTAGGCAACTAAAACGCTATTACACGTAAAATAAAATATGTTTTATGAACTAAGTGATCTTATTTAATTTATTTTTAAGGGTTTTACGAGAAGTTTTTATCATCAATTCAAAATTTCGGGAGGGGCTGCAGTCCCCTCAGCCCCCCCCCTCATATACGCCCATGCTTCTGTATCCTCTAGAAAGGCTTTATTAGGCATATTTTGTATTGATTTATAGAGCTTTGCTTTAGAATGAGAGCCAGATTCTGTAATTTCCGCTTCTGTGTAAAAGTTAGCTACTGTCGGTGTCCCTGACGCCTTAATATCACTTTTATTCGAGATGTTCGAGAGGATTTTGACAATTTTCACAAGATATATAAAAAAAATAAGTTTATTTTTTTTTCTAAGCTTATCAAATGGCACTAGGGACATGAACGGAACCTGGCTAAGATGCTGCAGTTCCTGCGAGTCGGACTTTTTTTAGATATTTTTAAAGTGTGGCAACCTTGGAGGTCAGTAATACCAAGGCAGTGTGGTACAGTAGAACCTCTCATATCCGACCTTCCCATATCCGACTCCTCCCGATATCCGACCTAGTGCTCGTTGCTGCAGGTTGGGACGAAATCAGTTAAACCACCCTTCAGAAGGCTTGGAAAAAGATTTGACCATTATTGAAAAAAGACGAAGCTGAGACTGAACATGAACCGACATAGACAGAAGCAGAAGTTGAAACAGACACAACTGAAGAGTTAAAAAATCTACAAGTGTATCATCATGATCTCCAGATGATAGATGTAGAAGAGTGACTTGTTGAAGCTGATGTTTCAGAAGGTACCAATGAACATCTCAATGATGATTCAATCATTGCTGTTGTGCAGAACAAAGCCGTGGACGAAGAAATCCACTCGGATGAAGAGGAACCCACCAGTGACCATGTAGTGTCATTCTCCTGCTAAGGATTCCTTCGACGTAGCGATGAAATACATGGAGCAACATCCAAATGCAACCCTGATGGAGGTATTGTTGGCAAAAAAAGTGGAGGGATACTTCCGCAAAGTCAAGATTAAAAAAATTAAAACAAAAATCCATAACTGAATTCTTTACATAAATAAAATAAATGCTTAAATTTTGTTCATATTTTCAAAAGAGTAAATGTTTGAAATGTATTTAGCAACAGTTTTACAATTACAATACAATAAAGTTGCATTACAGTATGTACGGTATATTATAGCTGGTTTGAAGGAATTTTTTTCCTCCTCCCGATATCCGACCTTTTGGCTGTTCCGAACATGGCCCGGTCCCGTCGTGGTCGGATATGAGAGGTTCTACTGTATTTACCACATTAGTGAGTTTGATTTAAAATTAAAATGTATCTATTGAATTTAAGAAACATTTGTAGGACTGGATCAGAAAATAAAAGAAAAAAGAAAAATTCCTCAACAGGTAAAAATCGGGAGGAAGGCAAAATTATGATAAATCCTTTTAGTTAGCAGATATTACATAAGTGAGTAAGTCAGGTGTGTTCGTGATAATCTGCCTGAGGTGTGCCTAATCCCTCCATACTCTTGCGAATCATTGATGCACCTGAGTGGGGTATTGCTCTAACCCATTTGCTTCTGAGTAATACAAGGCTTGACATTGACCGGATGCTACAGGGCTGGTGTAACCACAACCTCCCAGTTCCAAGTTCTTTTTGCCAAATGACAATTACAAAAAAAGATTTGAGAGCTAACAGTCATAAAGCAGGCATAGTTTTGAAAAGGAGTTGCCTACACTAGCCACTGGCAATTCTAAGAGTCTAATAAATTACAGTAGGACCCCCATTATCCGGGATTCCAATTAACCGGGAGTCTCGATAGGGGAATTTGTATTTTTATTCCTTCTTTAAACATTATGTACATAAGAACATATTTATTGCATTATTTTTATCAACTAAAGCATTTGATTTCATAATTATATATTAAATATTTATATGTATATAATGACGATTATGTACATAAATATGAATTTAAATTAATTACGTAAATTGTAAAATAAGGAATGGAAAAACAGTGCTGTTTTCAGAAGGATGTGATAATTCCATATTTCTGGAAGCATCTCAATTTATTTCATATTCTTGGAACTGAAACAGTTTCACATCTTTCTATGAATCCCCTACTGGGCTGTTAGCCTACCAAGGAAATATTTCCTCTTATTTCCTCCTATATTGGGCTTTAACTCTTCACTGGAGTACATAGGAATGTCCATTATCATGTTATGGGCGATCAGAACAGATAATAATCAGAAAATAATTATGTAACAAAAACCGACGAAAAATTACTGACTTTCTCGGGAAAAAAATTTAAATTGAACTTGAGTTTATTTTTGTACTTCTACAAATTATTAATTAATAAAACGTTTACATACACATTTCTCAATGTAAATAAAAAGGTTTACATGACATCTTGTACACAGTTTTTCTTTATAACCTTATAATCCAGTACATTTAGTCAATAAAATATTGTGTTTCGATTATCCGGGGTTTTCGATTATCCGTGGACGACCCTCCCCGTCACTACCCCGGATAACGGAGGTCTTACTGTATTTAGTAACCGCTAGATGGCAGTTCTGAGGTACAGAAATATTTGAGAGCAGCAGATGTTCAGAATCCAGATCTGTGTTAGTAGAACCAAGGGCAAGCCGGCCAAGCATACAGATCTGTGTTAGTAGGAGCAAACAAGTTAAACAAAGTATAAAGGTCGATTCACGCTAGACCGAGTCGGGTCCGGGTCGGGCCCGGGCCGGGGCCCGGCCGGGACATTGTGAAGCAATCACACACGCAAAAAACACGGACTCGGCCAGGTGTAGCGTGAACGAGTCCATTGAAAATGCTGGTGTGATTGTTTCTCCGTGTCCCGGCCGGGCCCCGGCCCCGGCCCGGCCTGGACCCGACCCGGTCTAGCGTGAATCAGCCTTAAATCACTAAATATTTCTCTAGAACCTTAAAATATATTCATAACACAGGGGTCCAATAAAATACCAACATGAAAGTAAGAAGGAGTAAGTTTGCCAAAGAAGCGGAACACTTAATTAATAATACACTGAAATTAGGATTTCAATATTTATTCTCAAATTTGTCACTTTGAGCATCTTTAATATACTCATTTTGTTTAAATATTTATTAATAAATTGCCAACCTTTCTATTAAGAGCTTGCTGCTGACCGGAACCGAGTTTAACAAGTACTGTGCTCGGACCAGTACTTGTAGCAGTAGTACTCCCACTGGACGAGGTTGATTTCAAAATAGATGTTGAACCACCTTGAAGCAATGAGATCACTCTGCTCTGAGTTTTACTGTTTTGGCGATTTAGTTGAATTTGCCTTTGCACCTAGAAAAATTAAAGGGTGTTATAAGAGATTTAAACAAACACTATCATATCATAAAAGTTCTTTTTTTTTAAATAATTTGGAAACAAAATAACAGAAGCATGTCAAATGTAATCTAAAATATATTGAATGCATTTTGAAAAGCAATGATCAAATCAAATGTAAGTTCCTTAAATTGTCATGTATTCTTTACTAGTCATTTTTAGATTCCATTTCACTGTGTTTTGAGCTGCTTCAATATTTTTTAACTCATAGGTAATGAGTTACAGTTATGTTTGTACCTCATTATCTTCAGAATATAAAACTAAAACAGAGTATATCTAAGAAACTAGGTAATACTTACTAAATATATAATTAATAAGCAAATAGTAAATAATAATTAAGCCATTAGGGCTGTAATAATTAAGCTAGGTTAAATATAGCCTGTTCAATTAGGTGGAGTAGTTGGAGGGGTAAATGGAGGGAATGGGCGGGGCCTATATTTCCAAGAGGCAGTACAAATAGCGGGAAGAACTCTCTGTTATAACCTTATCAGTTTTCAACCATAATCCCAGTAGCCTTGTTTGTAGAATCGGCAACATTATAGTTTAAATTGTTTTCAGGCTTAGCTTTGGCTAAGTGTTGATAAACATTAAACAATATCTCCCTTGTCTGGCCTTTCAAATCCTTTCCTGCTCCTAAACAAGACATAATCAGTTTTTATAGTGATTCACATTAAGTGTTTGATCATTAAAAGGCTTTGTATATGGTGGAATAGAAGGGATAGTGCAGGGATAAATTCCTGCCCAGACGTTCCTGCATACGCAATTGAACTCCTGGGTTTATCTGTACAGGCTATATCTTTGTCCTTCAATCTAATATACTCCCAAACTCTAAAGTAGAAATCCAAACTGCGTTCAATTACTCCTAAAAAAAAATACAAAAATCATGACCCTTAAAGAAGTTATAAAAAATATATTTCTTTGGACATAGGTGGAATGAAACAGATAAAAGATCACATAAAAAAATATTCTTGCCTCAAATGAATAATAAAGCGAACACAGCAGAAATCTAGATGCATGGTAGTATACACTGTGTGTAAATTACACAAAGTATTAAAGCTGATTTTTACCCTCTCATAACTTTCAACCAGATATGGATAAACTTATGAAATTTTACACAGATATTATACTAATAGTTGTTAGTAACATTGGAAAGTTTCATCATTCTATATTGAAGCATTTCTGAAATACAGATGATGGAAAATCAAAATTTATATAACTCACTCATAAAAATTATTAGGCACTTCCCAAAAAGCTATAAACTTGAAATTTTTTAGGCAAAAACTGAAAAATCCTGAAAAGTTGTGTTTGTCTCCACTCCCAGGGGATGTGCACATTTTATACTAGTTGTTCCATTGGAAACCCATCATTTCTCCTCAAGCCAAACTTCGATGGTGCCAACTCTAAATTCACTTACAAGAAGTATTGATATCTCCCCCCCCCCCCCAAAAAAAAAAAACATTCCTAATAATGCTAATCATTCCTAATAAAAATGTATGAATGTTTTTACAAACGACTTATAGGGTAAAAACACTTTTAATGCAAAGGAAATAATTCTGTTCCGCCATTTGCAAAGCCTTTTTTTAATGATCAAACACGTGAATTACTATAAAAACTGATTATGTCTTGTTTAGGAGCAGGGAAGGCTTTGAGAGACCAGGCAAGGGAGATAGTGTTTAATGGATATCAATACTTACCCAAAGTTAAGGCTGAAAACTATAACGTTCCCGATTCCACAGCAGGGGTGACTGGAGTAACGGTTCAAAACTGATAAGGTTATAAAAGGGAGTTTAAATTGTTTTAAATCTGGCTATAGCTTAAATTGTTTTTAGCCTTAGCTTTGGCTAAATATTTATAAAAATTAAACACTATCTCCCTTACCTGATTTCTCAAAACCTTCTCTGGTCCTAAATGAGACCTTATCAGTTTTTATCGAGTTCCATGGAGTGTGTTGTTCATTGAAACAGAATGCAAATGGCGGAACCGTCGGGAATATTTTCCTCAAAATTACATGGCAAGCGGGATTTGAACTATTCCATCTAACTGAGCAGGCTATAGTGAGTCAACAAGTCATGACTCAGCAAGTACAGGTAGGATTTATGACTGAACTCTCAAGTTCTTCTATAATAAAAAAATGAGTAAACAGGAGTTATTTTAAGTACATTCTGATACAGAAATGTTCTATACGGTATCAAAAAATAATCTTCTCTAGCAGATGATTCATAATAATAAAGCAAAACGTTCAATCCAGCCAATAAAATTCTTAAACAAAAATATGAACTGAAGAGAAGTAAAAGTTACCTCACGAATATATTTTTGTTGATCTTGTACTCTTCGAAGACGCTCTGCTTCCTGTCGCTGGGCCGAAAGGGTTGCTTCATCAAGCTGAGTTTCATCCATAACTTCCCGAATGTTTCGCCTCAAATTGGAAATTTTCTTTTTGTCTATATCAACATCTATTTCAACTGGAAAATATAAAGTATATGTTAGATTAAGGGGTAGTACTACATTGTAACTGTTGTTTTTTTTTTTTTTTTACTATTTTATTATGGACCTATTTCTTCCTTAACTAATCGAAAAATTATATCCAAGAGTGTTAATGTGAAGAGAATTTTTTTTAAATGGGCAAAAAATGCGATTTTCCAGTGAAGTCCCGATGCCGAGTAAACGTGATGCTGATTTGAAGATAATTTTTTAGCGAGCTTCGATTGGTCCCTTTTTAATTGTTGAGCTTTTTTTGGTCCTCCTTCAATAAATTTCAAAATTAAAAACCATATTTTTTGTATATATATCTTTATTACAAGAAAGTATGAAAACAAATTAAATAGGAAAAATATGAACATTAAACTTTAAAGTCATTTTCTCAAAACTATGTTTTTCAAATCAGGCGATACTCTGGGGTCTTCAATTTTTGCCCGATCAACTTCAAATTTTAAATGGAGCTTCCTAATGATATTTGCTAGTAAAGTATGTAGGATTTTTTCGATTCATTGAATTATAACAATTTTATGCCCAATTTGACAGATTTTTTAATAGAAAGTGAATAATTGTTCAAAATGTTCAAAAAAATTAATTATTTCCTAAAAATCCTACGTATTTTACTAGATTTAATTTTCTTTTGAGATAATTTTAGTTTTTCGTTCTAGATTAAAAATTTCCACCTGCAGACAATTGCCTGTGAAAAAAAAGGCAGACACGCTTCCGTTCGTCATACACAGCGACGCCAATGTTTTTTTGGAAAAATTGAAACTTTTTTTTTTGGGGGGGGGGATACTTAAACATCCCTTATAAAACATTTGGTATAAAGGGTTGAAAAATATTGATTTATTTGTTATTTATAAATTCAAGAAAATGACTTGGATTTTGATCACATAAGGTCGTGTTATACCTTAAGGTTTAAAATTTAAAGAAAGAAAAAAAAAAATTTTATTGGTGTTCTGCCATTATATAAGACAAGTTTTAATTCGGCAAGGCGACCGAGTCGGCGCTCACCCAGAGAGAACCCTTCACCATACGCCTCTCTGCATACGAAAAGGGTTAATAAATTTTTCCTATGTATTAATGTTAGAAATACTTTTGTCATTGTAAGAGAATTATACGGAGGGTTCAGAGCACAACTAGACCTAGTCCATGTTGTACAGTTTTCATAAAATAAGTATTATGCGTATCAAGTGCAGCGACGTTGTATAAATCCTATTGATCAGTATAAGTCTTAAAATGATTTGAACTTAAACACTGATCTTAAATTTAAATATCACTCACATTATTTATGTATAGCCTTGTTCATAAAATAGTTACAACTTGGACTTATATACATGGGTGTATATAAGGGGGGGGACTGCAGCCCCCCCGCCCAAAATTTTGATTTGATCGGCAAAAATTGTATAAAACCCTTAAAAATATATTAAATAAGATCATTTAGTTAATAAAAAATATTCTATTTTGGGTTTAATAGTGTTTTAGTTGGCTAAAACTCTTCCAAGATCTAAATAATTAGTATTCCATAGACCGGAAATGGTCTCAGCCCCCCCACCCAAAATTTTCCCAGCCCCCTCCGAAATTATTTCCTCCTATGTATGCCCATAAAAGAATGAAGTTAGGACTTTGTCTCCTGTAGCACTGAAAAGAGCCATTCAATGCCATAAGAACATAAAATGTCAAAAATGGGCTTGGTCTAGTTGTGCTCTGAACCCTCCATATATTAACTCACCTTTTTTCTTTTTTGCAGAATTTTCCGAATCTTCACCTTCACTGTCGTTTTTTCGTTTTGTGCTATCGGACTTATCGTCATCCATTTCTTCATTCTTCTCCCTATCTTCCTTTTCTTCATCATCATCCTTCGTCTCTTCCTTTTCCATATCTTCATCGTGCTGTTCCTCTCCTTGATTCTCAGTCTCTTCTCCCTCCTCATTTTCATCCTGAGGCTCCTGTTTGATGATTATTCTCTCTCTTTCTTCGTCTTCCTCTTCTTCTTCTTCTTCTTTTTCTTCCTCCATTGCATTATCCTCGCCCCTAGCTTCGTCTTCGTTTTCCTCCTCTGCCTCTTCTTGCTCTTCATCTTCGTCTATTGGCTCTTCTTTAACCGCTCTCAGCAATTCTTCACTTTCCATAACACGAACAGGTTCTGGAGGACCTCCTCCACTGGGTATAACCCGCTGAATTGTAACATCTCCAATTCGAGTCACGTACTGTTCCATTGTGCTGTAATGCCCCTTCTAATCCCCAAACATCTGTAAAATAAAATTAAAAAAATATAATAAAAATAAATAATATACATTTTAAACAAATCGAAACCAATTTAGGATAAAACGATTAATAAATAAATATGCTTCAACTGAAATGCTGTTTTAAGCATGTTAATTCATTCTCTGAGGTAAGGGAGTTTTCTTGTTGTTATTTTTGATTTTTTTTTGTGCATGTTTTTTTAAAAAGTAAATTAGTTTTTTTTTTAATAAAAAAATAAAATAAAAACTGGATAACAATCAAAATTACTTCTTGATATTAATTTGATATGTTTATCAGGTGTCTAAATCGAATTTCAAAGTCATATTTTGACACCAAAATTATTCACAAAATCCCATTTTTCAGAGAAATGTAAAATAAAATAAAATATATATATATATATATATATATATATATATATATATATATATATATATATAGTAGGTAGTTGGTAACAGCTTTATTCAGTCTTCATATATATTATTTTCAAGATACATATGGTGAAGCATGTCACACACGAGGTTATTAAATTTTGTTACAGAAACGTTTCGGCTATAAGCCATTTTCAATCTGTCTATCTGTAAAATATAATATATCATACTGGTTAGGATATTAAATTTCAAATAAAAAACATGATTAACAAAATCATGTCATTTTATGTTTATTTTTAAATGATAAACATAAAATTCAGAATATACAAATGTATCAAAAGCTGACCTGTATGATTGTGGATTATTTCTTATATTATAATCTTCAGATATTGTTTATATAGATCATGTGTTTGTTCAAGTTAATGTAATTTAGTTTAGTCAACTAAAACAAACAAAAAATACTATTTTTTAACATAATAACAAATAATAATTAAAAGGATGGACAAAGTAAACAGTATATCATCCCTATACCTAAACATAGGAGATAAACAATATACCTGAAGACAGGAGATAAATACAAGACCAGAAGGCTAAACCTAAAGGTAGGAGATAAAGACTATACAAAGTGATAGGAGAAAAACACTATCCGTAATGGTAGGAGATAAATACCTAAACCTAAAATATACCTAAAGGCAGCATTTTATCACTAAATCGAAACATAGGAGATAAAAAATATACCTAAAGGCACCATTTTGTCACTAAATCGAAACAGAAGGCTAAACATAAAGGCAGAAGGTAAAGACTATACCCAAAGGTAGGAGATAAACACTATCTGTTAATTGCAGGTGATAAACACTATCAGTAATGGCAGGAGATAAACATTATACCTAAAGGCAGGATTTTCTCGCTAAATCTAAACATAGGAGACAAACATTGTACCCAAAGACAGAAGGTAAATACTAACCAGAAGGCTAAACATAAAGGTAGGAGATAAAGATAATACCTAAATGCAGGATAATATTACGAAATCCATAGGTAGGAGATGAACACTATCTATAAAGGCAAATGATAAGCAGTATACCTAAAGGACCATTTTATCACTAAATCTAAACATAGGAGATAAACACTGTACCCGAAGACAAGAGATAAATACTCAATATAAAGAGTGAAGGTAAGCGCTGAACCTAAAGGCAGGAGATAAAGACTGTACCCAAAGGTAGGAGATAAACACAATCAGTAAAGGCAGGAGATAAACAATATACCTAAAGGTACCATTTTATCACTAAAACTAATCATAGGAGATAAACATTGTACCCGAAGACCAGAGGTAAATACTATACCAGAAGGCTAAACCTAAAGGGAGCATTTTATCACTAAATCTAAACATAGCACAGTGTGTAATTTTACCATTCTGGGAGGACAAAAATTAAAAACATTTTCAAAATTAGTGTTTAACAATTTTTACAGTATTACAGTGGTCACATAAATACAATTTATGAGGTTTATTAAGAACTTTATGAATCAGAAAATTTTAAAAAAATATTTTGATTAAATCATCTTTTCTACACTTTGAAATGTAGTCTCCTCACGTACGGAGCTGTTCCCGCTCTACTCCGTAGCCCTGAAGATGGCTTGTAACTCAAGCCAAAACATTGGCTATAAATATGACACATTTTATTTATAAAATATAGTTTTATTTAAACAATTTACCGAACCCCGATCGCCTAGACCTTCACATATTGATTAAATTTATAAAAACGTTCGTAAACCTTTTGAATTAAAATTTCACCAAATGTCTATAGTATCAAGTTCAGAGTATCTGCAATTATGTGTATTGTGAGTGAAATTACAATTTTCCAGTGTCGCTGATTTCAAGAGGCTCAGCAGATGAAGGAAACCATTTGTTATGATTGGTTTTACTTTTTTTTTTTTTTTTAACCAGTAATGAGTTTTTAATAAATAGGTCAGTATTTGTGACATTTCTAGAATTTGCTATCCCAAGCTACTTCCAGAAGCTCCTGTTTTCTTTATTCCTTGGGACTCTGGGGCTCGTTCAGACATTTGGCCAAATGGTATTATGAATTGTTCGATCATTTGTCTTCCGAGGAATAGCACTTTATGAACAGTTATAATGTTGCACCATGAATATTATCTTAAGTGCGAATTAAGGTACTGCAATATTTGACCTAACCGCTCAAATACCTTCAGTTATTTCTGAATTTTTATAAAGAGCAGTGTTGCCATCATTGGGCACAGATTGCATTTTCAGTATATTCCCCCTTAACCCCAACTAAATTCTTATGTTAATTTGAATGATCACCATATTTTCTGATATATTTTGTTTGTTTAAAATCAAGACAATAAGAAACTTGCAAAAACCTAAAGGCAGGAGATAAACAGTATGTCTAAAGGTAGGATATAAACACTATACCTGAAGACAGGAGATAAAGACTGTACCCAAAGGTAAGAGATAAAACTATCCGTAATGGCAGGAGATAAACACTATACCTGAGGAGATAAATACTAGATACGAAGGGTGAAGGTAAGGGTTAAACCTAAAGGCAGGATATAAACACTAATTATCAACTGAATATATATTCTTATAAAAGCAGGATATTATCACTAAGTCTAAACATAGGAGATAAACAATACACCTGATAATAGGAAATAAATACTCGACATGAAAGATGAAGGTAAGTTGTATACCTAAAGGCAGGAGATAAACACTGTACCGGAAGATAGGACATGAACTCTACCCCTAAAGGTCGGAGATAAACAGTATGCCTAAAGGCAAGAGATATTATCACCATACTTAAACATAGGAGATAAACACTAAATTTAAATAGCATACTTAAAGGGCCCAGATTATCACTATACCTAAATGCTGAGATTAGCCCAAAAAGTGAACACAGAAGATAAACATCATAACTGAATAGTATAGATAAACACTATATATAAACGATATTCCTAAAGATGAGTGATAAACACAATATACAAACTCAGGAGATAAACAAAATACCTAAAGGACAAAGATAAACAGAACAATATACCTAAAAACTGGGGATAGTATACCTTAACTCATTTGTCGATAGTATAAATTTTACAGAGAGATGCTGTCTTTCAGTCATATTAAATATATTCTAAATTTAATTATTATTTTCATTTATTTAAAATAAATCATTAGTTTCTTTAATAGAAGGTAATAAAACAAATATAGTTAACTTCTAGGGCAAACAATATATTGAGAAGACTTGGAGAAAGGTTTCTTTAAATGTTATAACTACTTAATTCAAGAATAACATAAAACAAAATATTATATTATGACTTACTATGCAATTCTTAACATCTAAATGCCTGTCATATAGATATATCATCTAAATGTAAGAAAATTTGGTTTATTATTGAATTAATTTAATTTTTAAAAATGGCAATTATAGTAATTAATAAACAAGCAAAACTAGATTCAAATAAGCAAATTTTAATATTGCTTTAATAAGTTGTCACATAAAAAGTACGTTTTAATTTATATAAATAAAATTCATAAATGTCATAACAACCAAACAAACTCATTAGCACACGTAAACTTTAAATTTAAGTCAACTAATAGTCAGTTTATCAGTTTAAAAAAATATTAAAATAAAAATAACACATATTTATTAATCATATTTTGTTTTTAACTGGCCTTAACTAATATCTTCTCCAAAAAGAATAGGGTGGCAAATATTTCTGGACCATTGAAACACCTTTGCAGTAATTTGTGAAGGCAACAGGGGATGTATTGATTTGTTTATAGTGTTGATATTAAAACACTTAATTATGTATGAAATCTTCACAGAAGATATGTATACTTCTAAATTCTTGCTTACATGCTAAAAGCAGACTCAACCTTATAATATAAAATTTATTTTTGAAGAGATATAACTTAGTACATGACAAGAAAATTTTAAACAAAAGAAATATGATTGAAAGATTGTTGTACCTTTTGTTTACTTAGTGTCTTGAAGTTTCATAAAAAAAAACACAACAAGTCTATGAACTTTACTAGAACTGTTATATGTTAAATTAGTACATACTTTCATGGAAGGATATAAAACGAACATTCACTCACGCACTTCAAGATAAAAATATTATCGCATTTTACTGTCATTGCCGGAACTTCTTGATTGTAGAATTTCAGATGAATACCTTTTGTTGATATGATCTATTAGTTTCATTGTAAGGTTAAGTTACGGGGTTTGTGTGCGGGCACTATAAACAGTTTTCCCTGTCAGCTTTGTAGAAAGTCTATTATACACTCCAAAGAACATATTTTACCACAAAACACAATTCCCTTAAATCCAAAACGATAAAATCATAATTTCAAAATTCACTTAGAGGCATAAGCAATCCAGTTGCCGTCCTCAGTTAAATCCTCACTGTTGCCAACGAAGTTTATATATCTAAAACACTTCAAAACCACTATTAAAGAGTTTAAAAAAAGTGTCGACACCTCAAACAGCTACCACAATAGCCTACCCAACCAATGTCCCTTCTGAATAGGATTTTAAAACAGAAATCATTACACCGACTGATTAACCAATGGAATGCGAGGCCCCCCTAGCCTGCACAAACTAACCTAATCAAACTCATTTCCAGTATTGAATTTAAATCATTATTTAAGCCTTTTATTAATAAAACCTGTCATTTTACTGTTCATTATTTAAGTAAAACTATATTTAGTAGGGTCATTTGTAATTTTGAGGCTTAATTATAACGAGAATTATAGATCTGAGGATTCTCTGTCTCTTTCTAAAATGAACGTCCCTTTGTTGAAAGTCATCAATAACACGTCTGATTCCCCCAGTCCTCAGAGCGCAGTTACCGATTTAAGTTAATTTGCATATCCAGAGGTAAGGGAGAACATAGCTCTCAGACCTGGGAATCATCCCAAAAATCGTTACTTCCCAGAGCTCGCTTCCACGCTCATATTCATGATTAATTTATTAATACAGCATTTAATCTAATTTTTAAGATTAATCTAGTGAAACTAATAAATTCATTTTTCTGGATATATTATCCTTTTAATCTGAAATTTCGTTATAATGGTAGCCGAATACAAATATGAATGAATATCACAGGAGCCATTAATGAACTTCAACGATTTTTTTAAGCAGATCAAAACTCGAGCGCGTACTAAAGATTTGATCTTCTAGAATGGATTCAGGGGCCCAGACCGTCCTCCCTAGACCCTCCTAACCTTTAATTAATTTATTAGTGGGTACCTGCAAAGGGGGAAATCAGGCGGCCGAATCTTAGTGCTGACCATATTATCTCCCAGTTGTGCTATGGTCACGAATATGATACCTTCACTTTATCTGCCCACCTTAAGGCCTGTTACGGGACTGATTTATTTCTTTAATATTTATTATTTTACCAGAAATATTAGTTCATTAAAATTGACATTACTTAGGGGACAAGTAGTCTTAAAGCTAAATATTTAAAAGCTAAGAAACATAAAAATCACATTAAGTTAAACTTTTAAAAATAATATTATACCTTCTCGTATAAGCTACTTTAATGACATTTCTCATGTTTATATTGGTGTTTAGTAAATGACGCGTGTCAGACATCTCGGAAGAAGATACATCGAAGCCTGGTCCTTCCTCAGCTCCAGGAAGTGTTGGGCATTCTAGGATTTTGAGGAAACCCGTGTAATTTGCTGTCGAAGTTTCGCAGTTTCAAGGGTAATAAGTTTTCTTTCAGTAGTACTAAGGCGTTACGTGTAAAGGTTTTTGCACTAATTTAGAAATATACATAGTATTACTAATAAGTGAACACGAAAATCTAAAAACAAAAACAAACTTGTTTTAAGTAATTAACCCTGGATTGACATTGCAATTGACATCTACGGTAATGACACCGTGGGGTAAATTTTACCCTAAACTTTGACATTTTTTCTTTTGCTTATGACTTGAGTCCCTTGGTCGACTGCGAATACAGAACAAATGCAAGGAAAAGGGAGAGATCACAGGGCGCGGTCCCTCCCTCTCTCCATAGGGGGGAAACACCCTTATGTCGTCGAATTTGAGACTCGAGCCGGAGACGTAGATGAGAAATTTCCACGTTTCATATGTCACGAAAATTCTGGTGGTTCAAATTTGTGTTTTTTTTTTGTTTTTTTTAAATTTATAAACAGTGGAGTCTCACTTGTACGAATGTGAGGGGAGCGGAAAAGTTTTCGTATAAAAGAATATTTCGTATACCTAACTGAACAGTACTAGGTTTCGTGGCTATTTTAAAATAAAATAAATTCTTCATAAAAAAGTCACAATTTTATTGTTTGTACATATTTTGTTCTTTGGCCGCGTTTTACATTATTATGTTTTCAAGTTTCATACCACAAAATTCTCATCGATCTCTATACTCTTATCGATAATATTCAGAAGGGTTGACGAAGGTAATTTCTACCAGCTAGCTCTGTCTATTTTTGTATCGTTTGGGTACTCGTCAACTTCTTTCAGTATTTTTATTTTGTCTTCAAGCGTAAGTTTTGATCTTGTTTCTTTTTTTTTTTTACTCATTCTAAAACGTGAAAGCACAATAGCACCCGACTCCTAGAACGACTAGGCATGGGCGTATATAAGGGGGGGGGGTACAGTCCCCGCCCCCCAAATTTTGATTTGATCTATAAACATTTCATAAAACCCTTAAAAATTAATTAAATAAAATCATTTAGTTCATAAAAAATATTCTATTTTGGGGGTAATAGCGTTTTAGTTGGCTAAATGGTTGGGTAGTATTCCATACACCGGAAATGGTCTCAGCCCCCCCCCCCGACATTTTCCCAGCCCACTCCGAAATTATTTTCTATATACGCCCATACGACTAGGTACTGCATAGAGAACTGAAAACACGAGAGAGTTCTAACAATCAAGAAGTTGGAGTAGTTTTAGCCAACTAAGACGCTATTATACCCAAAATAAAATATTTTTTATGAACTAACTGATCTTATTTAATTTATTTTTAGGAATAAACATTGATAAATAATTAAGAATGTTGCTTAAATATGCAAAAACAGTCCTCTATAAATAAATAAATAAAGACGCTAAAACTAAAAATATCTTTATAAAAAAAGTTCATCTTGACCTTCTCTCTGAAGACGACATGCCCTTGCCCTCTTTAAAGTAACCTCTACAGCTGTTTTAACCTCTCGCATATTCCTCTCTTCCTTTTCCTGGCCTTTCTTAGTTTTATTTTCCACAAGAAGAAGGAAAAGAATTTTAAAGTTCAAAAATATAAACAAATTTACAATCAAAGTGATACAAGTATCCAAGCTATGGATTTTATAACTAATCTAAATTACCAATACCTATTTAACTTTTATACGTAATATATTATAAGGGAAAATACACAAAAAAACATATACACAGAAACTTAAAAAGTAACACGCATAAGCCTCTTATACTTGTAACACTTATGATTTAGGCTGTTATAATTATAATTAACTATATCATCAATATGCTTATTCTTGGTGTTTTGACATGCTTTGATGAAGTGCTTCGTCACTTTAATTATGTACTGACTTATTGTAGGAATTTCAAGAACTTCATGCATATGCATTATAGGAGCCCATCGGGGAAAAGAACCAAGTACCTGTAATTTTCTCTTATTGGTTTCTCATGTCTTAGACCAAATAGAAAATCCATACATTAATATTGGCCTAATGTATAAGTATTTTTTGTAAATGTTGCTTAATCCTGAGTTTCAATTCATTACAGGCAATATAAGAATTGCATTATAGCAGTAGCTTTGTCACATTGAATGGTGATATGGTTCGTGTTAGTCAGTTTAGGGCCTAAAATTAAAGATATTTCACATTCTTAGACCATTTCCGCAAGTAAACTACCTAAATGCAAGTTTTTATAATTTTATTATTTTTTGATTCGGTGACAACAACCAAAAAATTGGTAGGTACGGGGAAATTAGTAATTTACCTCCGGAATAAGCCCCCCTTCCGGATGGATTAATTTAACTGTTTAATGAACTCGTCCAGTAGTTAGTTTTCGGAATGCAATACAGGTTGTATCGCAAGTACATGACAAAACTCGAGAGGGTGAAACGAGACCAAAAGCATAATGAAATGCTGTCTACCTCACGTTTCTATCTGTTTTTGTTTCAAGCAGTTTTAGAGGTTATTTTGTAAAAACAAAACAATTTTCTCTGCTTGAACACACTATTTTTCAACGATAGATATGTAACTTTTAGCACTTTCCTCCGAAGGAAAGTAGCTTTTGAGGTTGGGCTCATGACGGAATTTTTGAAAAATTTCTTCAAATCTTTATCGATCCTACCTAGTAGACACCGAAAATGACCCCCGTTAAAATTTATATATATATATATATATATATATATATATATATATATATGTGTGTGTGTGTCTGTTAACACGATAGCGGCCAGAGTTTTTGTTTTTTCGTCACGAAACTTGGTATATAGCATTCAATTAGCAAACGATTGAACGAGTTCGTTAACCACCAAAGTCGGTCCACCGGAAGGGGGGGTTTACCCCGAACCCAAAACACTAATTTGACTATGTCAGCCGTAATATTTGTTATATTCCAACGAAACTTGGTATTCGTAGTGGTAATATAGAGAGAAAAGTGAGATATAAAAATGAACTAAATCGGTTCATTAGAAGGGGGGGGGGTTTACTCCGGACCCACAATACCAATTCGCCACTACCAGCCGTGATTTTTGGTATATTTCAACGGAACTCGGTATTCGTAGTGGTAATCCACAGGTAAATAACTGTTGTAAAAATAAACTAAATCGGTTCATTAGGAGGGGGGGGGGGGGTTTACTCCGGACCCACAATACCAATTCGCCACTACCAGCAGTGATTTTTGGTATATTTCGACGAAACTCGGCATTCGTAGTGGTAATCTACAGGTAAATATGTGTTGTAAAAATAAACTAAATCGGTTCATTAGAAGGGGGGGTTTACTCCGGACCCAAATTCTTAATATACTCATACCGGTCGTAATTTCTGCTGTATTGTAACGAAACGCGGTATAC
This sequence comes from Gonocerus acuteangulatus, assembly GCA_946811695.1. Taxonomy (NCBI): domain Eukaryota; kingdom Metazoa; phylum Arthropoda; class Insecta; order Hemiptera; family Coreidae; genus Gonocerus; species Gonocerus acuteangulatus. The sequence continues at coordinate 60,495,352 of OX328129.1, read as the reverse complement.
GTCGTGGGTAACTCATGAGAAAGAAGTGTTGTAGAAATGAGCTGAATCGGTCAATCGGAAAGCGGGGGTTTAATTTGTAATATATTTCAATAGAAAAGCCCGTCAGACGTAGGTTCACAAAGCCGCCGCAAGGAGCGCTTTCTACCACTAGAGTGACTGTATCCTGTTCCTGCGTTAGATCAAAATACGATAATATGAGGTTTTTTGTATTTATTACGAAGTGTAATAGGTACTATGTGTAAACATAACTCTGGAAGCAAATTATTAATTGATCAGTTACTCATTACAAATTTAAAAGACAACTATTCATGTTTTTATTTTATTTATGTAGGATATTTTAAGCAAATTGTTCTGGAAAGCAATCTACACTACCCAAATTCTGAGGAAAGTGCTTAGTTATGCAGCTCCTGCGTGACGGACTTTTTTGAAATTAGCATTAAATTTGCTCTAAGGGTAATTCACTTTCAATGATCACAAGTCTCTTTTTCCGGCCGCAATAACTCTTCAAAAAGTTGATAATAAAAAAAAGTCTAGAGATAGCGACAAATTTTTGAGAATCTCTATTCTTCCATAAATAAATTCGGCAAACTGCCGAATGTCACAAAAGTTATAAAATTTAATTACCTTTCCAACGGTATACTCAGAACTGAGATGACCTCTTAATTGCATTATGTAATTGGAAATGTACGGAAAAAACAACCAACATTTAAAAGAGTACTGATCCTCGAAAATTTGTCGCTGACTTTTCGCCAATAACAACTTTGAAGGTTCTCCTCGTGGTCTAGTGGCTAATGCCTTGGATTCTCATGCGGGAGATGGTGGGGGCTCGAGTCCCGCCTGTGCCAGGTATTTTCTCATATCTATCGAGACAATTTCATAATTAATGTTTGCAATTAGCTTGTTATAATGATGTCATTGCTATTATTAACCTATAGTCCGGTAGCCGGTAACCGCACGTTTCATGAAGTGTTTTATGCACCTTGAAATTTTGCTATAATGTACCCCTTGGGAAGGTATATATGTGTTGGCTAGACTTACCGTGGAACAACAGCTACTGCCCATAGGGGAAAGGTGCTAAAAATATTTCCCAAAAATAGAGTTTTATTCAAAAACCTACTATCTTTAATGTAAAATTAAGACAATTTTACAATGCATAGTAAATAAGACAGACACTTTTAGGGAAAAACCTAAGTTGTTTTTATTCTAATATTAAATTAGAGTTTTATTCACGCTGCCATTGAAACCGGGACAGCTGTACACGATCATGTGTTCAAAAACCAATGAGAGTGCAGAGAACAACCACAACTGCGCGGTGCTCTCATAACACTTCTATGGTTACATGCAGAGCATTGCAGTCTATCATAGGCAACATTTATTTTCATGCTTCCAGATAATTAAACCCCACAAAAAGAGTCTGCCCTTTTGTAATTATTTTCAAATATGTTTATTGAAGACGCTGTTTAAATCGGAGCGTGAATAAAGCACTTCATTTAATATTAAAATAAAAACTTGGTACTTTGTTTTTGTATTTTTATTTATATTTTAACCCCCTTAAAATTGTCTGCCTTATTTATTATTCATTGTAAAATTGTCTTAATTTGCAATTTTTTTGACATTAATGATAGCTGGCTTTTGAATACCTACAACACGCAGTACCTGATGTTCCACGGTAAGTCTAGCCTACACATATTTACCTTCTTATCTGCCCAAGAGGTACATTAGAGCGAATTTTCAAGGGCATAACACTTCATGAAAAGTGCGTTACCAGCTGTTCGACTACAAAGCGTTGGGTACACCCACGGTAGTTCGATTCCGAAAGCGCTCTACAGATTATGTATCACTGATGCTATACAAGTTGGAATTGTGGATATAGAGAGTTTGAATTAGGAAGAAGGAATGGTTGTAGGAGAGGGAACGGGAAGGAGAGTTCAGGAGCCTTGAAATGCGATCAAGGATTCCAGAATAGATCTTAAGCAACTTCACTCAATTATTATTATTATTTATGAGGAAAAATATGTCTGCAAAGTGGTGGCACAAAAAATCCATAGACTCAGCTTATTCATGACCAAGGTAATTATCAATGTCTGTCACGCAGGAGCTGCATAACTATGCACATTCCTAAGCTATGTGCTATAAATTGCTCAATTTTTATTTTGATAAAATAAATTGCGTTTTAATTTGATTTTTATGCTACTTTACTTCCTATGGATAGTTTGTTTACATATTTAATGTCATCATTTTTTGGTTAATGTACAGGTATGTACTGATCGTATTGTTTTATTTCACAAAGAAGCTTGAAGTTCTTTATTTTTGTTTTATTGTATTGAAAAAAAAAAGTGCAGTAAATTAAAAAAAAATCATTGTCAAAACAATTCTTTTTTTGGGAAGGCATAGTTACACAACACATATTTCGGCAAATCGAAGTCCAATTCTAGATCAGCCCCCAAAAGAAATCTTGGAACCATTTGTTGGAATTGAGTCTTATTAAATGTAGATTTTTTTTTTTTTTTTTTTTGATAATGAAGAATCTGTGACATGAATAATGAATAATATACTAAGAAATTCTAGTTTTTTTGTATCTTTTCTCGAAAGCGGTTATTCATTTGATCTTGAATTAAAGATGAAATCATATGAATTATCGAAAAAGGCAGAAGGTCAATAATACCACACCACACACTTTTTATTTTAACATCCCTAAATGTTTCGCACTATTTTGGCGCCTCTTCAGGGGAATATCCAGTCTAGACGTGGCCCTGCTAGTGGAAGGTTCTCCTCCTCAAGTTGAGGCTGAAGTTGTGTTTTGAAGCATATTCCCCTGAAGAGGCACCAAATGGTGCGAAACATGTAGGGAAGTTAAAATAAAAAGTGGGTGGTGTAGTGTTATTGGCCTTTGGCCTTTTTCGATAATTCTATGATTTCATTTGATTCCGCACGACAAATTACGTCTAAAAGAGTCGCTAAAATCCTACAAAGGCCAATGTAGGGGGGGGGGGAAGGCGCTAAAAGCACAACTGCGTCATATTTGCGTGTTTCCATATAATCCTTATACCAGCGAATATAACCCACTCTCTTATTCTGATTCTCCATTTCAGCATGTTCTTAACACGTTCGGGCCCGGCGTCGTGGCAAAGGCGTCAGAGTGATGTGTTCTATGGGCCCAGTGTTGTGGCACATGCGTCAGAGTGATGTGTTCTGTGGGCCCGGTGTTGTGGCACATGCGTCAGAGTGATGTGTTCTGTTGGCCCAGTGTTGTGGCACATGTGTCAGAGTGATGTGTTCTGTGGGCCCTGCGTTGTGGTGTGCGCGTCACCAGATAGCTTGTGGCTTTTTCTGTCCCCACTACTCCGGGCCTTGTCCTACACCCTTTGTATGAGCTCAGGGACCTCATTACTAGGGACCGGATTCTTAGGTTTTCACCATTTTTTTCCCTTTGTGCTAAACATGATAATGATCGGTTTTTTATATGATTCGTGTCATGTAGTATTATTCATGCTAATTTGGAAGCACATAAAAAAAACCTATTCAGGATGATATCACCTAAATAACGATGGAAGGACCTAGAAGACCTAATCTTTAAAATACAAATTACAATTTAATGAACTCATTTCCTCAATCAAACAAATTTTCTTAAAAGCATCTTCCTGGGTCCAGACGTTCAGGGAAATTTTACTAGGTGTGTCGCTTCCCCCCATTTTAACACGCTGGGGAAAAATAAAAACAGTTGTTGATGCTTTGGATATGAATGAAGCAGCTGCCATTTCTAAGGCTTCGATGCTCCTCCAGAGCAACGAGATTCGTGGTGCACTCGCATTCCTAATAGCATATTTCTCAAATCTTCCAAATCTCATTGGAAAATTTGTATCAACACTGGAACTAAAAGATGCGATGAAATACTCCCCTACCGTCTTGTGACATAAACAGGCGCATCTTCATCTTTCTCCGCTTTTAAGACGATTCTCTAAGACTACAGGAAGAATTTCACCGTCGAAAACCTGGGCACCTATATAATAGTTTACAATAACAAGGGTTAATACCTATTTTAGTTTCATATTTTCCCTTTTAAATTTTTCCAAGATATAATTATTTGTTTTTTAACATTGCTTTAGTTCTAAAATCTATTTTATTTGATATAAATTCCATTCACTTTGTTTTTTAAATAAATATTTTGTTGAATATTTGGACTACTTATTATTTTTTTATTTAAAATAACTCATACTCGTATTTCCGTTTTATTTTTATTTCCACATATTTTTTCCCCCTTCTCAATATACTATTCTATAAAATAATGTTATTTGATGTTAATTTTTATGTCACTATATATACATATTAATTTATCAGTGATAAATTAATCAAAATTATTAATGATAAATTATAATAGGTTAAACTTATTTTTTGAGCCTATTGAAACATTTTGGTCACCTAAAAAAACATAAAATGGATTTTTAAATAAAAACCTAAAAAGACCTATTTTTGAACCTATTGAGCGATTTTGATCACCTAAAAAAACCTAAAATGGATTTTTGATTAAAATAGATTTTTTTTTTTTTTTTTTTTAATAGAAATTTTATTAAACTTTCGAATCAATGCTTTACACTTACCAATTTGTTTAGAGATATTTAAGAAAGTATACCAAAAACCCAAGAAAAGTCTAGTTTTTACCACATTTCACGAAAGAGTTTATACATCTTAAAAATGGTTTCATTTGATTTCTCACATCAAATTACCTATACAATGTCTATTTTGAAGCCTAAAAGTACAATACTGTAATCCCTATGATTTCTTCCTACAAATTTTGCCGAAAAAAACAGTGCTCCAATAGGCGAATTTTGCTGGTTAATATTGATTTTTTGTTTGAAAAAATGTATTTTATACTCAGTTTTCGGATCGGATCATTTTATGGCGGGAAAAAAATTTACAAGGCATTAATGAAACAAACATATATTTGAAACTGTAAGCACTATTTTCTCAGGCTGTGGTCATCCAATCAAAATTTACATTGTAAATTCTTATGTAGAAAATTTATTAGGTTTTTCAATAGTCAACTTCCATGTAAAACTGCTTATAGCTGTTGATAAAATATTTGTTTTATAATATGTACTTCTATTCCCTAAGTAACCACAATTTATAAATAAATGTTAAATTGGATGAATGTTCTTGTTCAGGATATGGGGTTCAAATGAATAAAAATGACATAATATTCATTAAACACTTGGAATCTAATTCAGCAACCTTTCTTATAAAAAGAAGAGAGCAACCTTTCTTATTGAGTTACAAGGGAGTGACTAACTAAATGGAATAGGATACACATTCTTAATACCCTATGGGTTCTGAAACATGAAATTTCTAGTCCGCACTTTCGGATTGTGTCATGAGGTCAACCTCATAAGTGGGTTTCCTACCTATGGAGTTAGGGAGGGATGACGCTAAAAGATATTTTTTTGATTTAATATTTGATAACAAATTAAATCAAGGCAAAGCAATGTTACATTAAAACAAATGTATTTAGAAAAGTTTGTTTCTCAAAAGAGTAAATACCCAATTATTTTTTGACCTAGTTTTACTATGAGCTGGGGTTTCGGAACCTTCTATCAACATTTTTCTGACTGGTTTCATCCTGTTTTGAAATGCAAAGCAAATTCGTTGTAAGATTATTGAAAGAAATCAATGACTGATATTATCTTTCACTCTCAAAATGTAATCAAGCAAACGTTTCACCATTAAACGAGACTATATGATCGGCCTATAGTCTCGGCCTGACTCACCTTAGGATCGGCCATACAAGAATTACCCATTCATATCTAATGGCCCGAGGGGCCCCTCCACTTAGTGAAAAATGTAACCAAATCATCAACGTTCACCACCTGTTAATAAATTTCAAAATCTATGAAAAACAAAGAAGAGAAGCCCAGCTATCAGATAGAATTGACGAAATATTAGCGGATCATCACAAAAAGATCAATAAGCTATTCGAATTTTTAACATCAAGTGAACTAATAAATAATATCTTAAAATATAAATTAAAAATAAATACATAATCAAATATGTGACTCCATAACAAATATTATAAACTAAATATTTAAATCATATCAAAAATATCATAAACAAGAAAACATTAAAATTAAAAATAAAATAAATTAAAAATCACCCGAAATAATAGCCTTCAAAACAAAATTATAATTCTATTCCCCCACTCTTTCTGGGTAATTTCGCGGAACGCCAATAGAATCAATTAAACAAATACACATCTATAATCCTGTGAAACGAAGACAAGGTATAGTTGGGATTCGGCTAGGAGAAAAACGTCAGACTTTCAGTAAGAAATCTATATTTGGACGTTTCGGCTGCACATTGGCAGCCTTCTTCAGCTAAAAAATACAACTTATAAGTAAAAAAAATAAATATACAACTTGTAAGTAAAAATCGGGCAGAAATGAGTGTAGTATATACATCAAGACAATAAATTGTAACAAATCTTATTTTTAAACAATGAAAATACGGTAGTTGGAAAGTAAACAGCATGTAGAAAGTAGTAAGTAAACAGTACAAAAAACTAATCAGTAAAAAAAGGAACATTTTTCATATAGTGAGAAAAAACAATCTATTCTATAAGTGAATACAATTTCTAATAATTAATATATATTGTATTCACTTATAGAAATATATAAATTGTAGAAATATAGAAATATATAAATTGTAGAAATATAGAAATATATAAATTGTATTCACTTATAGAATAGATTGTTTTTTCTCACTATATGAAAATTGTTCCTTTTTTTACTGATTAGTTTTTTGTACTGTTTACTTACTACTTTCTACATGCTGTTTACTTTCCAACTACCGTATTTTCATTGTTTAAAAATAACATTGGTTAAAATTTATTGTCTTGATGTATATACTACACTCATTTCTGCCTGTTTTTTACTTACAAGTTGTATATTTATTTTTTTTACTTATAAGTTGTATTTTTTAGCTGAAGAAGGCTGCCAATTTGCAGCCAAAACGTCCAAATATAGATTTCTTACTGAAAGACTGACGTTTTTCTCCTAGCCGAATCCCAACTATACCTTGTCTTTGTATCTCTGCAACGGCTAACTATCTCCATCTTCACTATAATCCTGTGTTTAATGACCTCATAGTGATTGACAAACATTAAAAAAAAAAAAAAGTTCAAATCCCACGGGTCAATTGTGTCTAGAAGGAAGGATCAGTGGAACTTAGGTTTGATAAATAATTTTATAACTAAATATACATAACTTGGAACAATTTATTTCTAAATAGTTAATCATAAGTATATTAACAATAGTATACAGAATACAACCATACAAAAAACAAAAAAAAAAAGAGGATTTTTTTATACAACAGGGAAATAGTTCCCTTCCTCTTATATTTTCTTTCTTTTTCTCTTTTACATTATAATTTTTTTTTTGTACAACTTTACTTTATACAAATATAATAAATTTACAAAGATTTACAAAAGAAAAGAAAAAAAAAAACAACCATTTCCTCAGCATAATGATAAAGACGGAGAAAAAAAGGCACCTAGATTCAGTTGAGCTTTTGCAAAAATATTGCACAGAGGAGCTCCCATTGCTGAATGAAGAAAGTTTAGGAAGTACCTTAAGAACACACATTCCTCATTATGCTTATAAGATATTAGTTCCATAATAACAAAAAAGAAAAAAAGGAATTGTAATAAAATAAACAAAACCAATACACCAACAACAATTTGACTAGAATGCAAATATATATATATAATCCATATATTTTATAAAATTTATAATAATATTTGTATTATATAGTTTTATTCTTAAAAAAATACCATTCTTACTTTGTCTCAAACATTTAAATCAATAGGAAGAAAAATGCCTATCCTATGGTCAGCATAAAATTAATTATTGATTTTTGATTGATAAGAATAAAATAACTATATACATTATCAGACAAGGCTTGCCTGAGGCCTTTGGTTCTTATTTATTCTCAATTAACATTTAGCTTTAAAAGGAAGACAATAATTGAAGGGTCTCATATGAAACAAATATAATCTCAGCAACTTGCTGATTAATTAAAAATATAGACATTAAGGAATAAGTTTGGCTGATAAAATAATTTCAACACTCAGTGCGTTTTCCTGGGTGCAGTTAATATAAATTACACGAAAAACTAATACATCTTTTTATAATTGGACTTATCTCTTCAAAACAAAATAGTTTTGAGGAATCACAATTTGAAACAAAATAAGACTTCAAGAATAAAGCATGGCAGTTAGTGGGAGTTTTAAATATTAAAGAATCAATATGTTGAGTTTTTAGGATGTTTAGTAAAATATACAGATATTATTAGAACAAAAAACGTATATCATTCATATAAATTTTTGAGTTATCATCGAACAAAGACCAAACTAACACTTCCGAATATAATCTCAAAAGCATATCAAATTAACTTTACATTGCACTTGCATCAGGTGGCACTTAAATCTTTGATTCTGCAAGATTGGCACTCGGAGTGCTATAAATGTGATTAAAAATGGTTTAATTTTTTGTTTCAACGTTTGTGCTGTTTTTAAGCACATCAAGACATATTTAAAATTGTCTTGGGTTTCAACTCTTACCTGACTTAAGATAACAACAAAATGTTTCTTCTTTTTCTGGGAAAATATCTTCGGATAAGAGCTATTAACATATTTTGTGCGATCGAACTGATCAAATCTAAAAAAATTCAGATATTCTTTAGTTTAATAGACAATAAAAATAACTAATTATAAAATATTAAAAAATAAACCCCTTAATTGAATTATTTTTTCTTAAGTCCTACATATCTTGGTCAATTTATTTTTAATATAAGGGGTAAATGTTAAGTTTACGTAATTGTTTTCACAATTTTTCCCGAACAATAATTTTTGACATGTAGAATTTCAGAAATACACACGTGATATATCAAAATTTCATTAAAATAAAAAAAGAATAAAAAAAAAAAAAAGTTATTGATTGAGAAGAAAAAATGCACGTCAAAACGTGTAGCACAATTTTAATAAACAACATTTGTAAAAAGTTGAAAAAAAAGAGGTTTTAACAAGATAATAGATTAATTCAAATCTCAACACTCCAAAACGTTGACACCTGCATGTTTTGTGCTCTATTAGGTTTCATAACTCAACAAAGCAGATTTAACCAATAAATATCTATTGCAGGCATATTTCAGAAAACCTATAGAATGTTTTATTTCTTTATGTCTGAGAAATGAGTAATCTGAAATTACTGATAGTAGGGTTAACTCGGTGCCCCGTAAAAAAAAAGAGGGTTGACTGGAACTTTCACTTCCAATTTATTTAAAGGTTGCTTTCGAGATCTTGCTTAATTGTCATTGTTAACTAATTTCAAGCTTAAGATAAAAATAATTTTCTGGTACTCATTATGTTAATTCGTTTTGATGGTAGTGGACTTTCACTTCAAAATAAATTTCTTACAAATTTCTGGTGAATACATGCATAAAATGTTTGAATTTCTAACCTTTGCCATCCATAAAACTATAAAGAAAGATTTTTTTTATTTAAAAATAAAATGAAATGAAATTTTAATAGAAATGAATGCAAATTATAATTAAAACAAAAAATACAACACTGATTTGCAGTGATTCTCAAAAATCTATTAATTTTTGATATAATTCTTATTGACTGCCATGTTTTTGTCTTTTTAGTTTACATTTAATAGATTTTTTCATTCTAAAATATTGTAATCAATAACTGTGTTTGAACCAGTTAACAAATAATTAATGTTTGAATAACACAAGAATTTTCCTCTGTGATTAGTAATAGTGTTATTTTAATTTGCATAGACTACAATAGTCTTTAGCTGTGATATAAACAAATTTAATTATGCTCCTCAAAATATCAAACCCCAGGGCAGGAATGCACAAATTATTACAACAGGTATAACTAAAAAAAAAAAAAAAATAGTATAATATTAAAATATTTGTTTATATAAGATAATCTGAAATGAATATTTCTCAGCAATACAAATTGATTTTGAAATTTGACTTATTAGTTTTGCAAATATGAAAGTTACGCTCAAGAAGTATTGACTGTTATTGAAATACGACAGATATTTTGTTGCTCTAGTGGATAAAATCAACATAACTCTCAGATTATATTAAAGCAAATACATTTGTAAAAAACAGCGAATTAATATATAATTTAAGAATCAACAAGTGATATGTAAATTAATGTTTAAAAAATAACAAAATTTAACAAGGTGGAACTTAATCTACATTTCATTTAAATTCTGGAACATATCAAAATATCAGTATAAACGATCATCAACCATCCAGACAAATGCCTTTACATTCAAACAATTTTCTGTACATAGGACTGATTATTTTTGTTTTTATACAAAATATAAACAAAATATTTTATTGATTACAGAATGTGAGCAGGGGGCTATTAGGTGAACAGCCGATGTACAACTTATATACAATTTGCTTATGTGACAAACCAAAAAATAGTCATTAATGTACACTCTTTATAAATTTACAATAAGTAAAACTCCATAGTTTTATAGTAAAGCTGTAGAAAAGGTTTTAATAAGAATTACGAGTAAAATCATGTCTAAATGTAAGATTAATGACAAAAAAAAAAAAAAATAAAAAATAAAAAATAAAAATTCAAAGTAAAGTGCATCTTTAGAAGTACAGTAAACCTTGATTATCCAGAATTTCATTAAACGGGCCCTGAATTCATAGTTTATAAGGCAAGAAAAAATATAAGTAAAGATGGAATGGTTGGGATTCGGCTAAAGAAACCTCAATATGATTTTTGTTAAAAAAATCTATATTTTGGACACTTCCACAATGGTTACTTAACTGTCAACATTAGTCTTCCTCTGCCTCCAGGCATTTCCATAGCTGACGAAAGCTACCAATGAGTAGCCGAAACGTCCTAAATATAGATTTTTTTTAACAAAAATCATATTGAGGTTTCTTTAGCCGAATCCCAACCATTCCATCTTTACTTATCACCTCGACGGCTAACTATCTAATCATCACGAAGAAAAAATATATATATACAGTAGACTCTCCCTAATCCGGTGTCGTCAGGACCGGGGTACTGTCGGATTAAAGAAAACACCAGATTAGAGAATTCAGTAAGAAGAGGTCACTTATGTATTTGAAAACTCGCATTCTTTGTTGATATAATATGTACCACTTTTAATACTGCATATTTAAAATGGTACATATTATTAAAATTACTTTTAAAACCTGCACTCCACTCAGGATGACTGTACAAACTAGACTCACAAAAATCAGGCGTTCCAGCCACAGAAACCTTAGTAGAAACATTTATTTTCTTAGTAGAAACACAAGTTCCTGCCTCTAAAACGAAACATAAATGCCTTCTATGACTTCCATTTAATAAAATACCACGAAATAAATGTTTGGCTGGCTAGGAAGGGAAGGTTTTCTAGGAACCCTCTGGCGAGTTCCGAGATTAGTTGTTCATTCCTCTTGAAGGCCATCGGATTTTAGAGAGAGCAATGAATGAGAGAACGCCCAATTAGGGAGAGTCTACTGTATTTACATGACTTCCTTAGCTGCAGAGATTTGAAAGGCTCCTTTAGAAAGTGAAAGAGTGACTTAAAGAATCCCATAATAAAAAGTTTCATAATCATTGGAAAATTTGTGGTCATGAGAATGGAATTAAATATAACTTTTTTCTTTAGGGGGGGGCATTTAAGGAGCATGATGCATTGATTTTTTTTAGTACCATTCACAGCTAAAAAAGCATTATGTAAAAATAAATTTAAACTTGATTGCCTTCATATCGTCGATACAAATGCAATCGAATGTGAAAAGTGGTTTGGTACCTTACAGATGAGTTTACATAAATTTTATCTTATTATATATTTTAATTAAACTTAATGCACATGCGTTAGTTTGATTTTATGCAATTGATAATTATTTTTCTTTAATTTTCGAGAGTTTCCAACAACGTACATCAGTTTAACAACAATCAGTATAGATTGAAAATGAAAAATGTGTTTTTTCATATTTGATTCTTTGCATTTGTATAAACGACATCTGCTCCTGATCATCGCCTTAGGTAATCGAGGCTCTTCTGAATTCGCATAATTGGGACATTGAAGAAATTCACTTAATTTGTAGCAAAAACTTAAAGAATAATTATCGCAAAATTTAGGCTATGCCTAAGACAAATAAGTCAACATTTTTAGGAAGTCATGAGGGTGTACATTCTGACAACTCCCTAAAATTCTCCAAATTATCTTAAAAATAATCTAGAATTTGTTTATTATTATTTAGAAGAAAAAAAATGTTTTTTCATTATTAAATTAAAGATTCATAACAAAATTATGGTAAGACAGAAATTAATTTGTGTTTATTGATGAATTGAAAAACAGCAACTCTTCTACAGCTTTATAAAAATTCATAGTATGTCTTAATGACAAAAAAAGTCATACCATAACAGCGGTAGGCAAATATAATTTCTACCTGTGAAATTTAATATTAACGATCTCATTGGAAGTTTAAGTTATATATTTACAAACATAAGCATAAAATTATGCTACAGAACTAAGATAGGTTATCCTTTGAAAATTAATTTTTTTTAGAGACAAATACATTGGAAATTTGTGTTATTTTCAGAACTCAACTGAGCCTGCAAAGAGCAGTTTGCACATACAGAGATCTCATTGAGCTCCGAAGATGAAAAGAAGAAGGACTGATCGTAATTAATTTTTAACACCGTTAGGAGAATAACGCCAAACGTGATTGGAGAGATTCATTACCATAAGACAAAGTAATTAATTTAATGACCAACAGTTTTATTATATTGCCACAATAATGTTATGACGGACGATATTTTTAACAATACACACAGAAAGAAATACAAAATGTTCACTCTACAACCAAATCAGTCTTCTTTGTATACAGGTTAATGATGGTATCTTTAATAAGTGATGTATTTATAATTTGTAAGCAGCTTCTTTTTGATAAAAAAGAAACTCCCATAAGTTATTTATAAAGAGAAATAATTGTTCTTAATGTTCTTTATTAACTCTAAAAAGAGTCTTCTCAACAACCACACGCAACTGAGGAAGAAACATGGAAATATGTTACAATTAATTATGATAAGAAGACAAAACATTTTGTAATTACTTTCTACTAAAAACTAAGAAACAGAATAAAATCAAATTTTCATGTTTTTTATTTGAATGACTTATGTTACATTTTACAGATCAGAAAAAAAAGAAATGTTTTTAGAGCGCATAAAAAATTTTGGATGGTTTTTTTAAATTATTAAACTGAATTTTGGGGCAAATAAATGGTGTATACGCTTATTTTGAAATTGAAAACCATACAAATAATTAACCCTCAATTTAAATGAAGCACCCTTAGATGAATTTTAAAAGGGAAAATAAATATGATTGTAATATTATGAATTATAAAGTGTATATTGATGGAGTTACAATAGATTATTTAAATTTGAACGGACAACTCTGAAAACATGCAAGCTAATTATGCGTTTCAGCATTTGTCAAGTGTTAGTAAATGAGGCCTTATGTATGAAAACAATTAACCAAGACACTATTATATAAGTTAGGCTCGTTTAGTTCTTTCAAGAGTGTATTGTCAGTTATTAGGAAAGGGTTTTCTCCTTTTAATTTACAAATATTTTATTTCTACACAACCTCAATTCCATATTTGTGTAATTAAATATTGTTCAATCCAACACATACTGCTGATTATGAATAAATTGTTTTCAGTAAACATAAATGAATAAAAACAATTTTATCAACATAACAATTCATAGCCAGCAGACAAAACTAATATTAGAATCTACTTATTAGAGAATCAAAATACAATGGTGTTACATTTAATAACTAGTGCAAAACAAATACTGTTCATTAAAAGGAACACTCTTCAAAAAACATTAATACTCTTATGTTTCAACTAAATTATAAGAAAATTATTATTTTTATTTATTTTTTTATAAGCATCTGCTCATAAAAAAAAAAAAAAAATGTTATTCAAAGTGAATGGCAGGCTAGGATTACACGGCTCAAAATTTGATCTAAAAAAAAAAGTCGGAGCTGTATGGTACTTAAGGGGTTTTTGGGACGCTGATTACGATGAGAGGGTTGGTTAACATTCATTGTGTCAGATTCAAGGTCATTTGAAGGTCAAATAGAGAAAAAAACCATAGGAAAAATCTGAAAAAATATATTTGTATATTTTTGAGGTCCATGAATCAGAACCCGTTGTTTGAGTCTCACTGCCTCCCAGAAAATTAATTTTTACATGTTTTTATACATTTTTTTTTGTCTATTTGATCTTCAAATGACCTCTAGGAAAAAGCGTAAAGACAAACAATTTATGTTTTCGAATGCAGGGGGACCTCAAAAACATACGCATGAATCATTTCAAATTTTTCCTACCGTTTTTGATCTTCAAATTACCTTGAATCTGATTTGATGAAGGTTAACCTATTAATCCTAATGAGCGACCCAAAAGAGCCTACAAGGACCATATTGCTCCAAGTGTTTTTTTAGATGAAATGTTCACCTGTGTTATTCATGTTTATGTACTCTCACTTTCAAATCAAAAGTTCTTCCAAATCAGAATGCCTATCTGCTTAATACTTCAGTCTTAAAATGTGAATAAGATTGACAGCTTATTTAGTTAAATGTATTACGTTTTAAATCGTAACTTTAATTTACACATTCACATCTTAAAGAAAATAAAATGTAAAAATAATTGCACTAATAAAATAATGTCAGAATATTACCTACTTTATATATACATTAGAAGGATTGCATGTTAATTCTTGTGCAGTTCATTTTTTTGTCCATTGCAGGTTACTTCCTAATAAACTGTGTTTTAATACGGAGCACCTGGTGATACCTATCCCTCGGAAAATGTTATCAGTGTCAACACATTCGGTTCTTAAAAGTCTCGATCACTTCTTATCGAAAATTTGAAGCTTACTGCTGACGGCTCCCTCGCAGACGAGAAGCCTGGCATTTACACCACGCCCGCTTCTCCTCGGCTGGCATGTAGGACGAAAATGTCTCAGGTATTCCCTTTGTTCTGTCGAAGAGCCTTTTCTTTCAAAATATTCGACCATTTTGTGGATTTGTTGAGGCCTTAATTTTTCCTCATTCTGAAAATAGAATATTAATCATTAATATAAGTAGAAATATATGGAGCATATTTGTTATGATAAGAAGCTTGAAATTCTTTATTGATATGTAAAATAACAATTCTGATCCAATTTAATATTTAAAATTTCTTGTTATAATTGCAGGGTTTTTGAAAGTAGTCCTTGTTTTCACAATTTAATTATTCAATTATACAAGTTTTTTAATCTAACTATATCCCCTTTCAGGAATTTCAGACTCAATAAAACTAAAGTCATTGTATAAATCCAGATTTTCAAGCGAGCAAATTATTATTATATATTCGCTTTATTTGGACAATATTAATCTATGCATGAAAACAATTGATAAAAAAAACAAGTATTTCCTTAATAACAGGGAAATAAATAAAAACAACTAAATTTAAACAATTAGTAGCTATAAAGTATTTTAAATATCAAAATTGAAAAATAAATTGAGTGAGATATGCCCACCATCATCCCTGTAGGTTGAGGTTTCCCAAAGACAGATTGTTGATATTGTTAATAACCACCAGAGAATTGTCCAAGAGAGACACGATGGGGTCTAAATAGACGTGACAAAAATGGGGCTTCACAATTCGTAAGCAGGTGTCCATGAAAATGTATCTACTTTTGATAATGAAGGACTAAAATCTTGGCTTTTATTATTGTTTAATTTTAATTATACTACAACTTTTATCATATAACAATGTAATAAGATAATAATAATTAATAGTTTAATAATTACATATTTGAATAAATGGGGAGTTTTCTGAAAAATGAGACTTTACTTTTTTGACATCCACTCACATCACAACCAATTAATTAATTAACCAATCAATTCTCACTTTTTTTCTCAAAAAATATTAATTTGTGGTTGTGACGTAGCCGCAATGTAAATTTCCATAGTCAGATCTAATCCACATTTTTTGTCAAGTTTTGGGAGTATGGTAAAAATGCAAGGGGTCAACCGGAATCAGCTAAATTTTGAAAGTGAGAAAAAAAGTCTGGGAGCCTCTGTATTAAATATATCTTAACAGAAGCTAGATTTACCTACTTACCCGCCGTAATGAGTAAAACATGAATGATAAATTAGTAACCTGATCACTGTGAAGTGAAATGTCCTCTGAAGATCCAGTGTAGACTGAAGATGTTCTATTGGCTCTCCACCTCCCTCCGCATCCAAGCTTCTCCTCTCCTGCTGCAGAATCTAGAAGGAGTGAAGATGCGGCTGAGCTTGAAGATAGTGTCACAGACGATGCCACTAACTCCTGACCTAAGAGAAAACATTCTAGATAATTGATATTATGGATTATTAATCCATAATATTGCTATGATCCAATCCCATAATATTACTAATAGTTTTTGATAAAAGAAGAAAGTAAGTGGCATAATTTGTTAAAACTTAAAATTCAACTTAAATATAAAAATGAGGATTTCTAATATTAACTTCAGGATTTTGTCAGTTAAATGAGTTCTGTTTGATACTTATCCAGGAGTTATATAACCGGTGAAAATAAAAATTTTAAGTGCATGTTATGTGCAGTTAGGTGGGAATAATGCTCCTTGTTTAAGTTAGATAGAATAAGTCTAATCCCAAATGTACGAAATTCTGAGGGAGATCCTGATGGTTCCACCATTTGCATTTCCATTAAAATGAACAGCACATTACTTTAAACTCAATAGAAACTGATTATGCCTTGTTTAGGACCGGGGAAGGCTTTGAGAGGTCAGGGCAAGAGAGAGTATTTATCAATACTTAGCCAAAGCTAAGGTTAAAAACAATTTAAGCTATAGTCTTCAAATAAATGATTTAGTTGGAGGGAAAAGGGTGTGGCCTATATTCCCCATGCAAGAAAGTGGTGGTAAAAATTCTCTGTGTTATAACCTTATCACTAGGAAACTTAAAACGTTTTTAGTCTTAACTATGGCTAAATATTGATAAATATTGGATACTATTTCCTTTGTCTGGCCTCTCAAAGCCTTCCCTAGTCTTAAACGAGACATAGTCAGTTTTTATAATGTGTCACGTATTGTATTGTTCCTTGAGATGGGATTTTGTAAATGGTTGAACTGTCGGGGAATATTTCTTTCAAAATTTTGTGCATGCAGAAGTGAAATTTTCCATTTATCTGAACAGGCTACATCATTGTTTCATGAGTATCCATGGATTATGCCAATGGGTGGTTTATAAATGATTTTGTATAAGGCATTAAGCCCTTACAAGTAATTTCTCTTGCCATGACTTTAGGTTCTTCTGATATAATTTCAGCATAGCTTTCTGCATTAATACTTTTTCTTTACTTTCTTTATATTGTTAGCCAGGGTATAATAAAATGTTTGTTTTGTTTCGTTATTTATTTTAAAGAAGAATGGATATTATGTAAAGATGTCAGTCACCTCAAGTGTTAGTTCAAGAAAATAGATGCTCAATAAGTATATAATATTTCAATAATGGAAGGTTTACATTACCAGGTATGCAAAAATCATCGCCCACACTGGAAAAGAAACCACTTTCACAGGAACCTCTCCGCCTAAGAACAGCCACATGGTCTTCTAAGGAAGCCAAATTAGATCCTGAAACAACCAACACCATAGGAAATGAATTTATGAAGATTATGAAAATTGAATTAGCATTAGAAAATCTTATTACTATTATTATTATTTAATCAGTCCTGTATATCTTAAGTGATTACATTGAATGAACTCAAGCTTTCAACAAAGCGAATTAAAGTTGGAAAATCTATCTATAATTTCTTGGGAGTAGGGGTTAGAAGATGGGGATTCGTATTTAGGATACATAAATTACAGCCAAATACTCCGCAAGATATACAGGTATACCTCATCTTAAGTTGGTAATTGGTACCAGGGGAAGCAACATAAGTAAAAACTGAAGTAAGTTGAATTTACTTATTTCCAAATTTACTTTTCATTAAGTAGAACCAGAATTAGCCTTAAACAGTTTATTTATAAATGCATTAATTGTAATATATCATCCAAAATTTATTTTAAGCTCACAAAAATTCTCTGCTCTACTTTTAAATTTATTTATTTATATAATGCTTGATCGCAACGGAGGCGACTAGCAAATTATTAAGTCTGATATAAATAAATTATAATAGATAATCATAACATAAAGGAAATAAATATAATTTCAGAAAGAGTAGCCAAAAATAAATTAAAAAGAAATACAAATAAAAATAAATAAATAAAGGAATAATAAGGAAGATATAAAAAAATGGCAGAGTAAACATTTTCATGGTTTCGTTAAATTGTGTGATATATATGCATAGTTTGTAAGTATTTAAAGATCTGATTTAAATAATGGCTACCATCGGTCAAAAGTTCTGTAAGGTCAGTGGGTATGTTTAATTGTTCTCTTCTGGGGCAGTCTGTAAGTATATGTCTTATAGTTAGCAGTTGGTTGCATTGTCTACATGTTGGTGCGTCTTGTTTAGTCATTAGGTGTCCGTGAGTAGGTAGAGAATGGCCAATTCGGAGTCGAGTTAATAGTACCTCTTCTCTCCGTTTTCCTCTTCTGCTGAATGGCCATTCTGCCTCTGTTTGTTTAATCTGTCGTAGTTTATTGTCGTTAGTGTTGTACCATGCTGTCTGCCATTGAATAAGTATTTGGTTTGTATAATATGTCGTTAGGTCCTCGTAAGTTGTTTCACTTGTTGCTATGTTCTGTAGTGTGGTTGCTAATTTGACTTGTATGTCAAAATCTGTGTTTAATCTCTACGTGTCCAGGTAGCCATACCAGCACGTGTTTGTTTAAATTTTGGAATCGAATAATTTCATTTAAAATTTTGGTTGCCAAAGGCTGTGCATTGAATGTATCTACTTTTAAATACTTTTCTGCTAGAGCCATCATCAACTAGAAGAAAGAATCAAGTCTGTATTATAATTTAAATGAACTTATTTTTCTGTCACGCTTTATTATAATCCTTTTGTTCAAAATTAAAATTACTTGAAATTTTTGCTGTCCCATTAACAATTAAGTATAATTGAAGGCAAAATAGTGCCATGCAACATTTTTAATAACTGTAGCTGCTTTATGTTGGATATTATTAGGTGGGACTATCACTTGAAATGGTTAAGGGCAACACGATTAAGTAGCATACAGAGCTTGTAGTCATATTTTAGTAGCATTTGCATCATAAACTGATAGTCCCACATAATATCCAACATATAACAGCTACAGTTACGTTTAGTTAAAAATGTTGCTTGGCACTATTTCGCCCTGACCCCTTTAATTGTAATCTCGCATCTACTTGTCATTTAGCCAAAAATTATTTTTATAAGCTATATACATTTTTTAAGACTTTTTGTTTGAAGAATAATCCCATTAAAACAATTTGTTTTCTCTCAAATTAAGTTTAAACAAATAGAAGAATAAATCTAGATTAAACTTATCAATAGTGAACTTATCATCAAATAATTCATACAAACCTGAAGCGCAAGCCCTTAATCTATAGCCAGCCGTAGGGGGTGCTGATTGAGGTTTATGTGCGGTTGCTGCAGCTCTTCGGGCAAATGTGGGAGAGGAAGGTAGTGAAGGTGGCATTCCTCCCTCTACACCTCGTCCTTTCTAAAAAAATAATGAATTAATCTCATTAAAGTTTAATTCTAGACAAAATAAGATGGAAATATGAAATAATAGATTGTTGGGATGACTGTTATAATTTAACAGCAATTTATGTGTGTATATATGTTTATATACAGTAAATTTCCTTTAATCCGAAATGAAACGTTCGGAACTAGATGCATACCAGATTATAAAATATTTTGGATTATCGGATGCATGTAGAAAACAATAGATAGAGATGAAAATTAAACGAAATGTAGACTATAAGACTAGTACATATTTAAAGTAAAATTACTAAAATAAAATTGCACACTGTTAGAATACAAAAAAGGATGTATGTATACATAATTGATTATTTTAAGTAGTTTTTCCTAGTAGCGTTGATCAAGATGGTCTCAGTCGAGCAAAAGCTATAAACTGATTGTGCAACAAGTACTTATTTGACCACCAAGAGGGTTTGCGGGAATTTTTCTACGACCCCCGGGAATTTTTGTGGGGATTTCGCGGAATTGATGCATACGAACTGAAGAGGCGCACTTTTCATGTTTGGCCTTGACACCCCTGCCGTGCCGGATTATCAAGCATGCCGGAGCATAGGATGCCGGATTAGAGGAACTTTACTGTATATATATATATATATATATATATATATATATATATATATATATATATATATATATATATATAATAGAAAATTAATTCCTTGTAGTATTATTCAGCCTTCTTCCAACCAACAGATGTCTAAATATATTTAACTACCTGAACACTTGCAAAAGAACAAGATGAGATAACATTTCTGCTACGTGTTAAATGTTGTGTGACCAACAATGTCCAATAATCCAGAGCTATCTAATAGTTGCTTCTCTTTCTGAATATTTCCAAGGTAAAATGGCAACCTCTTAGAGCAAAGAAGTCAACCTACCCCAGCCTGGATTGAAATCATCCTCTATAAAGGAGTAAACTGATATGGCAACTGAACCACCATGATTTTTTTTTTCCTTTTTTTTTTGTGTGTGTTTTTTAAAAGCTCATTAATTTTAGACTACTCTTTATGATTTGAGTAATATCACACAGAGACTGTGGGTTTACCCTTGGGTAATGGTTTAATTACAAAAATAAAATTGAACTTCAGTACAATCAATATCTGTTCTGATATAAGTAAGATAAAAAACTGAATTTGAATATGGTAAATGTCTTATAGACGAATGACAAAATCAAAAATGGATTTGTACTTTAAATTCAAGTAAATTAAATTGAAACTATTTGAAAATGAGCACCTACTATGCATGACTGATTGGAGATAGACATAAAAAACAAATACACAAATTTTTCATATGTGACCAGTTTTTTTTTATCTATGAGTTATGATCATCATTTCTCAACTATAAATCTAGGGTCTAGGATTCGATGCCCACTATAAGTAGTGGCTTTAAATTTTGAAAAACCACCACTATCCTGGCAGGAAAAGGGTGGTCACCCATAGATAACCCATCCAAAAAATCTGTGTTATTTATGTCAACGTTATATTAATTAAATAAATCTACACTCCTGGATTAGTAGATTTTCCCATTACTGGTACAGATGACAGACACAAAAAAGAAGTCTTTGGTGTCAAGTTAGATTCAGAGGAAGGCCCCAATTTAAATTAGAAGACTGAGCCAGCCATGCATTCCATGGAAAATGTGTGAGCCATTCTTCAAACCACATACTTCTTTCATGCTTTTTTAGGTAATTTTTATTAAAGCTTTTTGAATAATTGACAAGCGAAATATGCCAGCAAAGCATTGTTGTCTGATACCATGCTTCATACTCCATGGGCCTGCTAAATCTGGACTGTCCTTGCCTTACGGTTTAACTCATTGCATGTGTGTGTGTGCGAGACTTGATCAGTCCAAACCTTGGTGTCGGACTGTACAGTCCCTACCGTGAGGCTTGGACTGAACTTGAATGTGCACCTTTAGACTCCTAATTGACCCTTTGTTTATTTATTAAATGGCTTATTGATTTGTAAATGAAAATATATTGTATTAATGGTCTATTCTTGTTATTTTTATTCCAAAAATACAGTTGCAATCTTGGTTTAATGTTTTGGAATGAAGGAGCAAAACATAGATAACAAAACTACTGTTAACTATTTATTTATTTATTATTTAATAAGTTGTAACAGCTAGGCGATTCAACTTTTAAAAAATATTACATGAACATGTATAAAATAATACAAGAATGTTAAATTTGTTTCATTTAAAATTGTCTAGAATGTATGGTATTAGTATTGGTTTTGTAATAATGGTCTGTGTGTCTGTCAATAAGGTTTTAGTATTTGGCCGTATGTTGGTAGTGAATGTAAGTATAATTTTTATTTTAATGGAATACATAACAATACTGTTAACTAAATATATAGTGGAATAAAAATGAATATACTTTTTTCCTCACCGATCTCGGGGAATGGTAACAACTTCCAGCGAGGATAGCATCAAGGAGGCCGTACGCTTGGACAGGTCTCTTGCTGTAAAGGAGTCCTCCTTCCAGCCAGGGCCCTGTAGAAGTGCCCGACCTCAATCTCGAAGGCTTGACGACAGGCTCAGCAACCACTCGGCTGCAAGCATCATCAGCATCCGAGGACGAGTCAGCAGGCAATTTCTTTCCAGTCTAAGAAATAGTTATATTAAATCTCTGGGATTTGATTGAACAGAATATATTCCAAATTAAAACTGTGGTTATTTGCCAAAAGTTGATATGTCAAATGTGACAATTTTCTACTTTACCGACCATAATTTGTGTTTAGAGTTGTATTTTTATATTTTTCTTTGCCAGAATTTGATATTTCTAATGAAAGAGTTCAGCAAGGAAAAAATGAAATTCCAAACCTGATATAAGTAGCTTCACAATTCTAAACACATAAAATGATAGGTAAAGTAGATAATTGTCAAATTTGACATATCAACTTTTGGCAAATAATCACAAAATTAATTTTATAGATTAAAGTAAAGGACCATGAGTAACTGATTAGTTAATTTTTGTTCATATCGTGAGGTGTACACTAAAGTAACAGATCTGTAAAAATTTGATTTTTGGCATCTTTGCCATTGCCTGCAATTTTTGTCTAATTTCTAACATTATTCCTTCCTAGCTAAATAATGAATTTAATTTTCTTGGATATAATGTTTTTTAGAACATTGTTCCTTGGTAATTTATCAAATCAGCAGATTAGATAATTTGTGTTTTTACAGATTCGATAGTTTACCATAAACCTAAAAATATTTTATTTGTTTAGACAAATAAATTTGGATACAGAAATACATTTAAAAATACATTTTTCCTCTCTTTGTAAGCCCTTTCAATCATTGGCCATTTTTGGAGGGAAGGAATACGAAAAACTACGAGTAAGCCGATCGTGGCGAATGCAGAACCCAGTTGGGATATGCCCTCAGAGCGTTTGAAGGGTTAATAGATTAAATGGAAGGATATAATTAAAAGGGTTGATTCCAAGCAACATGCAGACAAAAACTTTGTTTTAGTAATATAATATATTAAGTATTACAAAATTCAACTTACCTTTAGTGCTATATTAGTAAAAGGGTTTTGCTGTGAGGGCTTATAATGTACATCCTGCTCCGCCATGGCTTCACCTACAGCTTTTATCCTTTCATCTGATCCACTCTTTTTGTTAGCTGCAATGAAATACAAATAATATTCATGGCATTAATTAAATGAATAAATAAAATAAATCTCATTTCATGTATGTTGTTGCATTAAGAATATTTGTGAATTGCATTTCAACGGAGCAATCCCAATTTGAGATCAATGATGAATTCTCAACATCATAAGCCTTTTTCTTTCTTTTTGTCAGCACAAATCAATATTTGAGCACAAGTACAATATTACCACCAAAATTTTGTTGCGATAATATAAAGTAAGACAAAAAGGGAAAATAACACTCTCTAAAGACTAAGGAAGGTTTTGCCAATGGAATTTAATTGAGGAAAGTAGAAAGTAGAAATACAATCGGAGAGACAAAAACAGTCAATGTTATTAAAGGAGTTTTACGTGATTCTTTCAGAAATGTACATACAAAAACTTCTTTAAGAAATCCAAACCAACTTAAAAATTTTAAGACGTAGTTGACTTTTTTCTAACATAAGATATTTCTTCAATAATATGCCCTATTACAAAAATTTCAAATAAACTTAGAGCAATTTTTTTTTATTATTTATTTATTTTATGGTGCATCTGCATCAAGGCTATTAGGGCCGGGCTATCTATAGGTTACCACCCTTCCACATCCACGGTGGAGAGGGGAATTCTTTCAGCGGATCCATAGATGAAAAAACTCAACATGCTACAGGCAGACCCAATTCATAACATCAACATTTTTAAACCAAATTATATATTATAAAGAGAGAGTAAAGGCTTTATTAAAATTGAGGCCTGAACTTTTATTGAAGGAAAGTTAATACATATATTTGATACGTTTTTAAAATTAAAACTATACTTGATTAAAATAAAATGCATTTAAAAATTGGTTTGAATTATTAATTATTTAATCCAACTGACTGTATAAACAATTTAAAAAATGAGGAAGTTTAGGACTCTCATGGTTGGAAAAGGTTGATCAGTTTTGATTGAATATTAAAATAATATTCAATAAATGAAACAAATGTGTCAAGGCAAAAAAATTGAAAATTCAAACAGATGGATAATGGATTAGCATTTCTATTGGTCTATTCCTATGGGTAATTCTATTGGCCGTTGTTGTACCCGTCTTGTTTACTTTTTGTTTTCAACGCAATTAACTTGTGGATTTGCGTTTTTTACGCGATTTCTTGTTGTTTGGGTTCTTAGTGTTGTTTGTTGTTTTTGTCCTTTGTGCTGTTCTTGTTTCTGCTATGAAAATGCGTCTTTGGGATTTAAATACAACCATTGATCTATATTATCAACGAGTTGGATTGACTAGAGTTTCGATATAACCTTGAGCAAGCGTAGCGAGTGGAAACGCATAGCAATTATGCCATTAACATAAGTACTATGCGTTTCCTCAAGGTTATATCGAAACTCTAGTCAACCCAAATTGTTGATAATCCCATCGCCATATTGACAAAAATTCAATTGACACCTGGGCTGATGATCCAGATCTCTGACCCGGGGATGATCCAGATCTCGGATCATCCCCGGGAGCCGGTTCTTTAACCTGTGTTGAGGCTAATACGTATGTGCCGAAATATCTTATTTGAAACGTATGCAGTAATATGGAGGAAACATTGAGACAAATATATTAATTATTGGTATAAGATGTGAAGGCCTAGCATCACTAAACAATGCCTTTATAGGGGAAAGTACTTTCAAAGTTATCTTCATGTCGACAAAAGATGGTGCCAACTTCTTCAAAGTCTGAATCACAGGAGCTGTAACATCTTTGTGTGTTTCTGTCCTTATTCCAAGTTTCATTTAGAATAGAAACCGTAAATATTTTATTTTGATATTTCATGAAATATTTATTATGTACAGGAAACTGACAATACCCTACTCTAAGCAGAAATTATTCACTCGGCCTCCTCGACTTTGGCCCCTTCTTATCGAAAACTATACTACACAGATGTTTCTCATTTGCTTACCCTTATTTAATGATGTTTATTTTACAGTTACATTAAATTTAAAAGAAAAAAAAACAAAACATTAAAAACAGGAAAACAAACAAAAAAATCATTTAAAGGAACAAAACCAATAATTTTGACTTTTAAAGACCAATATTCCAAATGAGACCGCTCTATCAAAAATTCCATAAGAATTATCTGAAGGAAATTTAGTAAGCTTTCAGAAGGTTACCTTCCACTTATCATAATCCCCCAAATGTTTTCAAGATATTTAAAAATACATAGGAAAATCTCAAAATAGCTCAGGTCTGTTTATAACATTTTGTTTTTCTAATACTTCCTCAACACCAAATGTAATCAAAATTTGTATGTCATCCTTTGGATGAATGCCAAAAGTGTCAACTCCTACCGCCATCTTCAAGTATCCAAAGCGAAAGTTCTATTTTTTCTAGTTTCGTTAAATGTGGTTAAATAAATGACTTTAAACGTGGTTTCTTACATTTCCCCACTTAATTTTTCTATAAAAGGTTTACTTTCAAACCTATAAATGCAAAGCTGATAAAACGTTTTTCTGGTAGGCTGATTATGCTAGTTAACAAACTTCATTTTGCTTGAGACAAATTATTTTTGTACCAAATTTCATCAAAATCGTACCATTTTTTAGGCTTCTAGAGCGCCAACAGACAAATATATCTAAACATACACGTACACACACACACACACACACACAAATTTGAGCCACCGGTATTTTCATGACATAGGGGGGTCTGAAACATGGACATTTCTCATTGGAAGCTCCTTTTAGTGGGAGGGAACCCCAAAAGGATCAAGCCATTTGCTTCTCTCGATCAGATCCATCTAGTTAATCTCAATGATAACCATTTCGATTTATTCGGTGTACGAAAAAGTTACAGGCATTAATACCACATAACACTTTTGTGTGCTATTGGATTTTATTGAGTTTCATCTATCTATCGGCTAAAAATGCTTCACAGGGAATTCATGGGCTAGTTATGAGCATAACCATGAAGGATGAAAGTGCTGAGAGAAAACCATTACGAATTAATAGGAGTAGATGATATAAGAAAAAAATCACATTTTTTTAAAGAGCAGACCAAATAAAATTCTGAGTACTTAATCACAGAATTTCCTTCAGTTTAGTATACAATACATGTTTTAAGAAATTGGCTCTCATCCAACGAGATGTCAACTAAGAACAATGGCTTACTCTCTAAAAAAAAAAAAAAAAAAAAAAAAAAAAAATTACAATTTCTCTTGCCAACATCCATTATTCTCAATTAATATAAAGTTCAAAAGTGCTCCTGATGACAACTCATTAAATAAATTTGGCAACTAGCTTCATGCTGTTGAATTCTATAGAAGTATTTGTGTATGCATTTAATAATCTGCTGTCAACATTTTTTTCAAGTTCTGATGAAATGTTCCAAACTAATCGAGAATCCATCACAAAGTTAAAGATCTCTTTGAGGTAAGTAAGACAATTTCTTATTTAATTAAAAAATAAACTCTTTCTGCCAATCTTCATTTGTTGTTGCTATTTTGGAATAATTGATTCACTTAACGAATGTAATATAAAATCCACCCAGAAACGTCCCAATAATAAAAGAAAAGAAGAGAAAACTATATGGATAATTCATTATATTTTAAAATATGTTTACATTGGCTCTGAACACAAATGCCAAGAAGTTGGGATACCTGAAAATTATGTGTATTAAGAATTGTTTCTTCCGTACAGGAGATTAATATCCATTAGGTTATTGTTTCTTAAGCTGCTTTCTTAAAAATCAGTCCTTCTTTTCTCAGACTTCTGAAATGAATCATCTTGACTGAAATCCCCATTTTGACTTATCTTCAAAAGAAGGACCTAAACGATAGAAGTTGTAAGAAATGCTTAAACACTTCCAACCATCTGAATAAAAAATATTATGAAATAAAAAAAGAAAAAAAGATTGGAATTGCAGGAATCTAACTGTTTTTTTGATTGGGGAGGTATGTTTTGGTTAATTATACAGTTAAAATTCTTATTGAGAGGAGATCGTTGACCGTAGGGAATACGCAGGTAGATTTAGTCCGGGGTTCAATACTGGTATCTTAATAAAACTACATTTTTTACAAGAAAATGAATTTTATTATTTTCCGATGTTTTGGCTTGACATTTACAGAAATCATTTTTAATTTATTAAAAACATTCTGCTAAAAATCCATACCCCCTGTAATGTTACCCTGTAAATTAAGAGCTATACTAAAAGCCACATAGATGTGAACTTTCGATATTAGAGTTTTCTTAAATTATTCACTCTTTTCTTAATCAGCTATTTGAAGACTTAGAGGTTTGCATCTGCCTCAAAAGTTGCATTATTTAATAAGCTTTAAAATGGTACCTCGTTGTTTTAGAAAAATATCTATTTGAATCTGATTTCTAAGTCAAAACCAATAAATGTGCTTTTATTTTCTTATAAAAAATGTAGTTTTATTAAGATATCTCGACCAAACCCTAACAAATTTTACCTTTGCATCTCCAACCACCAACGATCTGCTCGCAATAAAAGATAATCTGGATAAGATGATCTTGTAGAGCTTTTAAAAGTCTGACCAAAAACGTAATATCAATATGTATTCCCCTTAATGCAGGGATCACCCTTTGCCAGCTATAATATAATTGATGCTTTTTGTGTTTTCAAAAGAAAAGCCAATAAACCTAGTGGTATTCAAACCAATATCCCAAGACACTTAGCACTAAAGAATTCTCATTAACACGCCCAACGATAAATTTGGCATAAACTAATAAAATTAACTCTCTTAATATGGCTGTGCAATTCTAATCCTTAGTCAAAACTTTTAAATTTAATATCTAGTTAATTTTAAATCAATTGGCTATTCTAGAGTTGAATTCAATTTTAGGTGAATTTATTATACTTCAATACTCCGGAAATATACATAAGAACAAACATCTTCCAATTATTCAGCTGGAGGTAATGAAAAATGTTCGTTTTATATTGTACACTCGAAGCTCGATGGTATTGTGCATATGAATTGTTCCTATGTTAATGCAGTTTAGTTATTATGTTCAATTTTGAAATATAAAACAAATTTGGAATATAATTTCAGAGCGTAATGAGAAAAAATAGGGAATGGCTGGAAAAATCAGATCTAAAGCAAAAGCATTAATAGATAACACACTAATATCATCAAAGCTAAAAGCAATTTTTTTGTATTTATTCCTTTTTTTTAAATATTTTATTTAGCAATATTAGGCTGCATTATAAGGCTTATTTTGCACAAATTATTAATTGAAGTGTAGCTCTCCAATTCATTTCCATATAACGCTGGCTTGTTCAGATACCAAGAAACAGTTCATAGTGGTGATTAAGCTTTTTATTCAATCAATTAAGTTTAAAGCACATGCCACCAAGCTCAATAAGAATAATTTCATTAAAAAACGATAGTCCAACTAACACATAATGCAGTTTTTAGTTCAATTTGAGAATAGAAGAAGCCAACATTTTCTAGGTGTAAACAAAATCATGTGCAGTCAACGAAACATGCAAATCAAATATCTGTGCGTGATGAGAGAGATACGAGGCCAACTATCGTACAACATCAAAGAAAACCCGATCAGCAGCATTGTTCTACCTCGGTCAATGACCTATGATTTGACCTAACCCACCTTTCCCTGCAATCCTGATGAAAGTGCTGTTTCGAAGTCCATGTAGACAACATCGTTTATCTCAGGAGCGACGACCTGCACACCATGGTTCTAATAATATTCTATTCTCACAATCTTGAGGTGCTTCCACAAATATATTTAAAAAAGAAAAGAAAAACAAGGCTACCAAACTGTGAAAATTTCACATATGATAAGTAGGAAATTTGGTCAGGGATTAATTTAACACATTAAATGCCAAATTTTGGTCTTTTTTTTTCCAGTTATCGAACATGTAGGCCATATGCGCAAGGCTATCTATAGGTTGCCACCAGAGTTGGGCAAACGTTAGCGCGCGCTAATACCTAATACCTTCCCGCTAATTTAGCGGTACTGATAAGAGCCTGCACTAACGATTAGCGCATAGCGACGGCAGTGCGCTAATCGCTAATTCATTTAAAATGTTTAAATATCTTTGTAGCTAACTAGGAGGAACATCTCCTATACTTCCTCCTATTCTCCTATTCTTCCAATATTCCTCCTATTCTTCCTTTTTTTATTCCACCTTCAATATCCTTTTTTTATTCCACCTTCAATATTCCTCCTAGTTAGCTACAAAGATATTTAAACATTTTAAATGAATTAGCGATTAGCGCACTGCCGTCGCTATGCGCTAATCGTTAGCGCAGGCTCATATCAGTACCGCTAAATTAGCGGGAAGGTATTAGGTATTAGCGCGCGCTAACGTTTGCCCAACTCTGGTTGCCACCCTTCCTAGAAATCCATGATGCAGGAGCCCAGAAATGAAAAAGTTCAACCTCGACCCCACTTCTCCCGCATAAGAATCCAAGGCATTAACCACTGGACAATGGGGAGACCCAAATTTTGGTATTATTATTAAACAATGGATTAATGGGATGCATAACACCTCTTTGGTTCTCGGACAATAGTGAAATATGCCAGGAGTTAAAAATAAATTGATTGAATGTTTATCGGATAAATAGCTGAAGCTGTGAATGGACTCCAGCAGGTTGCTGGGGCCTCGTCAGCTAACATTCATGTAACTACTTTAATGACTTATATTTTGATCTTTTTATACCTTACTTTTCTTTCAAAATGTCAGAAGATGAGAAATTAATAAAACAAAATTATATTGGCACAATGAGAAGCTTATAACTAAGATTATATTATTCATGACATTTTGAAAAATATTTCACAAACAGCCCATGACCAATATTATGTTATTTATAAGCTCCTGATGTGGGCAGGGCCACCACATGGGGGGACTGCCAGGTACTATGTTCCCGGGCCCGGGCCGGGCCTCGATAATTGGAAACAAATGTATAGGTCATGAGCTTGTAGAAAGAATGGGGTTTAGAAATATAGACGGGCGTAGCCTATATTTATTTGAATTGGATATATATTTTTTGAATATACATAAACGACAAAACAAGTGCAGTCCCAGAATAGTATATTTCATTAGGAGTCGTAATAAAACTACAAGTACCGAAAGTGACCTTTGCTGCATCGATTGTCGGCTTTTATTTTCATTTCGCTCAAAACTCAAGATGAAAATAATTTTAAAATGTCCAAAGTCCTATAGCAAAGTACTAGAATTTTCAGTCTGGCTCTGAGAAGTGGGGGTCCTGCTCTGAGAAGTGGGGAGCGTGATCTGGTCCTGGGCCCAGCTCTGAGATGTGGCGGCCCTGGATGTGGTACTCGATCAACATAAAACATGTAGAGTTTTAATAAATTGATAGGACCAATATACTTTTGTTTTATTAATTTCTCACCTATTGCCATTTTGAAAGTAAAGTAACTAGTTTCTTATAAACAAATTATTATGTTCCTATATTTTCAGTAGCTAGTTGCATGTCGCTTGTAACCCCTTTGGTGGCTGGAGGGAGGGACTTTTATGTGAATGGTATATCTGCTTTTCTATATACGAGTAAATTACAGGATGTGAAAACAATTTCTACTCTTCATTATCCAATAGCACTGTGATTTCGAGTGAATATTGTCTCTTACTTTGAAAATTTACAACAAAAAAAGTAATTACAAATTAATAACAAACTCAGTAAAGGAGATGTCGTTATCCAACAAAATGTTGTCTACAAAAATCAGGTAAAGCACCTACATCAAAAACAATTCTTTCTGAAACAGGATTATTGGTGATACTCATGACTTTTTCGTTTTTAAGTCTTAATCCCCGAAGATGTAATAGGATGTGAAACATTTAGAGAAATAAGTGCTTTTATTTTAAGAAAGAACGACTTGGAGCAATACTATTACTATAATACTATTATTATTATTTATTATCTTCCTATTACAGTCATTTTAAGAGGTCATGCGATCTTGAGATTTAAAAAAAAAAACTTTTTTTTTCTAGATAAATTGTTTTTATTTTTAATAATAATTTTTAAACACCCCTGAAACTACTTTCTTCAAAATGGTGTACAATATATCTCAAGATCTTCTAAACTGATTTTGTTAAAAATTACGCCACATATTCTTCATGATGGTAGCAAAGCGATTTTTTTTTTTTTTTTTTTTTTTTTTTTTTTTTTTTTTTGCAGGAATGACAGTGCCTGTAAAAAAAATCAAATTTTTATGAAAATTTTGAATTTAAATATGGATAACATATGAACATGCCTCCCAATCAAAGAAATCCTACAACCTACCTTAGGTACTCCGTATCATCATAAATTTAAGACATTGTGCACACCAGTTTGAAATAAGTAGCATGGTTTAAAATATTCTTAAAATAATAATTTATTTAGAAAAAAAAAGTTTATTTAATGTTAATTATATATGAGTATACATTTTAAAGGAATCTCTAAATGGTCAAATACTACCTTACAGATCAATGGGTAACAATTTTGTCACTTTGAAATTTCACTAACTAAAGTTTGTAAAAAAAACTTTTTCTTTATCTAAAGGCAAACTTACTGCTTGTAGCAATCTAAAAGTGCTTTACATGCTCAATAAAATACCTAAAACCCCTATAATTTTATCTAATTAATAGAAAATATCTAATTAATAGAATATTGAATTTTTATTTTCACAAAACTTGAGAACTGGATAAAATAGGTTATTTTGGAAAAAAAAAAATTCACTAAGAACTTAAGAAACCAAAAACTGAAGCCCAAGTGCCAGGATTTCCTGTATACAGGAGCAAGGCAATGTCATATAACTTTTATTTTATATATATATATATATATATATATATATATATATATATTGTTTTGTTTTAGTGGCACTCCTGCCTCTAGGCTATTTGTACAATAGAACTTAGGAATTTTATGGTGATAAATACTACACCCCATCTATCCTACTTGATTTAACCTGTTTACAGATACCCATTGGTCTCCAATAACCAGGATGGCCCAATAACCAATTATACATAGTTAAATTGTAAAATGAAAACCAACTACTTGAACTAAGTAAGTGAGTGTGTATTATAATAGAAGCAACATAATCTTATTTCAAGGAAACTATATCTAAAAACTAACAATAATCAGTTATTTTGAACAATAAGACTTACGGGAGCTGGCTACATTAAACAGAGAACAATTACCAGACTATTTTATTTACAGGCTATTTCAAAACAACTAAATACTGATCAATTACGTAACAATGAGATTGTCACCGTTAATTGTATGAGTTTAAGACCCTAGAAACCAAAAACTTTGGATTAAATAGTTTCCAGCTTAGATAGTATAAAAATTTGTCTTTGGACCTGTGTATTATCCTCTGATTTGTCCATTTTATCAACATATATTACAAAATACAGAAAAAGTTGGAAAATACTCTTGAGTTTTCATAGTTTTGCTTCCGTAATTGTTAAAATATAATCAGGATGAAACTTGTTTCAATCTAATAAATCAACAAATTGCCTATGGAATGGGTGCTTGGTATGTCTGAAATGCCTTCTTATTTATGTTTTTTTTTCACATTAACTTCAGAGAAGACTATCCCAAAAAACAGTTTGAGATTTATCTCTCTCAAATCACAAAGAAAATATCATAAGTCATAAAAATTTGTTAAATTAAAATTATAATGAAGTGAGCAATGGGGTTTGTTGACGCCCGCGCTACGTTGAAAATTGAATGCTGTAGGGTCAAATCTGTACATTATTACGACGAATCTTGGCTAGCAGAGAAACTCAATGAGTCATTGAAACTCATTGTAGAATAAACATTATTTGCACAAAGACAATATATTTTATTTTAAGGTAGGGATTGTCGGGGTTCGGTCACTGCTACTTAATAAAACTACATTTTATCATAAAAATGGTTTTATTGTGCCGACGTTTCGGCTTGAACTTCAAGCCTTCATCAGGGCTGTAAAAAACAAGTAGGACGGATGTAGTACTGAAATATACATATATATATATATATATATATATATATATATATATATATATATATACATGTGCCTACAAACAAAAATACACATACATATATACATACATACATATGTGGAAAAAGACAAAAACATAAAATACTAGAACATAATATATAGAAGAACAATGTGCTCTAGAAGTGTTTGGATTATTAGGAAAACAGATATAAGAATAACAGATTACTGTTATTCTTACCATTTTTATGATAAAATGTAGTTTTATTAAGTAGCAGTGACCGAACCCCGACAATCCCTACCTTGCATCATCAACGGTCAACGATCTCCTCTCAAACAATATTTTATTTTATTTAATGTTTACGATGTAAAGGCTATTTTCTATCTGTGGGTTTTGAATTTCTAAAATAATAAGCTAAATTAAGTCATGTTATCAGTATAATTGCATGTCAGCACAGGATATTCAATGTTTTTTTTGTTTTTTTTAGCACTTTCCTCCAAACGAAAGTAGCTATTGAGGTTGCACTCATGACAGAATTTTTGAAAAATTTCTTTGAATCTTTATCGATCCTACCTAGTAGACACAGAAAATGACCACAGTTAAAATTATATATATATATATATATATATATATATATATATATATATATATATATATATATATATATATATAGTTATATATGTGTCCGTTAACACGATACCGGCCAGAGTTTTTGTTTCTTCCCCACGAAACTTGGTATGTAGTATTCCCCAATCAAACGATTGAACGAGTTCGTTAACCAACAAAATCGGTCCATCTGGAGAGGGGGTTTACTCGGGAGCCAAAGTAGTTATTTGCCAATACCAGCCATCATTTGTATTGTATTTCAACGAAACTCAACTAAAGAGAGAAATGTGTTGTAAAAATAAACTAAATCGGTTCATTAGGAGGGGAGGTTTACTCCGGACCCAAATTACTAATTTGCTCATACCGGTCGTAATTTCTGCTGTATTGTAACGAAATGCGGTATACGTCCTGGGTATCTAATAAGGAAAAAGTTTTGTAAAAATGAACTAAATCGGTCTATCGGAAGGGGGGGATTTACTTTGTACTATGTTTGAATTGAATTGAAACAGGTGTCATTTATGTTTTTATTTTATTTATCTATATAGGTTATTTTAAGCAAATTATTCAGGAATGCACTCGACACTACCCAATTCTGAGGAAAGTGCTTAGTTATGCAGCTCCTGCATGACAGACTTTTTTGTTTTTGTTTTTTAAATCAATAGAATGTAAACTGATCCATAAAGACAGAAAACATCTTAAAAAAAAATAAATAAATAAAGGGGAGGAGAATGGCCAATAAAAATCTTAGGAGTTATTTTAGAAAATCATCAATTCAAATGTAACGAGGTGTTATTGTGTAAGTTATTTGCTTTGTTTTATCTCTTTGAAACAAACTACAATTCACTTGAACACTGGAATGATGTTTCTCAATACGATGACGATATAACCACAATCATTTACAGTTCTTTAAATTATTGAACGACTGAATCAAAACTTACGAGAATTTAATGAGACTCCATAGAATTCTACACATTTTAGTACTTTTAATGAAGAAGGAATTGTCTTAAAAAGATATAGAATATTATGTTAGCATTGAGCTTACTGAGGCATGACATGTATTAAAATGCCTGCAAGGTAAGTCAGGTAAACTGGATTGCCTTTGATTCTATCTGTTGAAAATAACCAAGAATACAAAGTTTTATTGTTTATAAATTCAGATAATACCTGAGTAAAATATTTTGAAAACAAACAAAACTATCGGGTAAAAATCAACAATAAATACCTGCTCAACACATTCATTGCCAAACAAAAGATAACTTTCTTTAATTTAAGATGCTACCTTTCTTTAAGTGTGCTTGACTCGGAGTGATGAGAAAAATCATAGCCTCCCTGCGTTATCACCTAGGGCACCAATTTTCGTGATTGGCTCTAGACTACGCGTAAACTCTTACATTCCCTGTGTTATAATTTAAGACTACAATTCTTCCACACGACTCGTGACTATGAGAACAGTCATACTTTCCCTGTGTTATAACCTAGGACTCCAATTCTTGAAGTCGAATTAACCCACCAACCCACTCAACATCAGAATCCTGATAGGACGCATTGGATCTGCATGAGGATGCAAAGAAGCTTGGGCTTATGTGGGATGCTTTTTTGCCAAAGTGTTTTTCAAGGAGGTTGGCCCGAGAACGAATGTAATGTAATTTTCTCTCTGGAAAAATAAATAAGTCCTTCCAAGGTTTAAATTTGACATTAATTTGTAATTATGTTGAGGCAGAAAGGACAATTTTT
Source organism: Gonocerus acuteangulatus (assembly GCA_946811695.1). Lineage (NCBI taxonomy): Eukaryota > Metazoa > Arthropoda > Insecta > Hemiptera > Coreidae > Gonocerus > Gonocerus acuteangulatus. The sequence continues at coordinate 60,459,646 of OX328129.1, read as the reverse complement.
GGACAAATAAGATAATTTCAATGAAGAAAAAAAATCACAAAAAGAATTTGAGCAATTACTATCTGTATATATGTATAAAAGTATAATAACCTAAAGATCCAGCCCCCCCAGAAATGCCAGGCTCTAGCCTGCCACTGAATGTAAAATTGCTATTACGGAGGGTAAAACTGTCATCACTGGCATAGGTTGAAATAATGAGAGTGCTTTTGATAAAAATACTTCATCAGTAATCTATCTAAATTCAACAGCACCAGCTTTTACCAACAAGTCCACATTATTTCTAAATATTTTGAGCTATAAAAGAAAAAGAAAAGAAGAAATATTTATTTTATTTTTATTTTTCTCTTCTTTTCTTTTCTATCCCTCAAAATAGGACAGACCACCTTCTGTACAGAAACCACAAAAATGTGATTAAAAATTTCTGATTCAACATCATAAAATCAAGAAATTGCTCACATAATGCAAGGCAGCTATTCTCCTTCGAGGAAGGGTTCTTCGAATTCCAAATTATGCTCTCGAGAGTAGTCACAATTTCAGTGAAGCTCGGCCTTTTGCTTGGGTCATACTATAAATTAAAAAAAATAACAATTTATTATTAAAATATTTATAAATATATTAAGAATGATTTGGAAATTTTATGTACACAATTGTTTCAGTACTCTGGAAATGTTTCAATTTTGTCCCAAATAATGGACCAAATAAGTATTAGATTATTCACTAAAATTGTACATAGTTTGTTTCAATAAAATTATTTTTTATATAACAGGCGGAGAGTAAAACATATAAATGAATAAATAAATAAAATTTATTTGTGTTTCAACTAAGTTTCACATCTTTAATGTCCCAAGTAGGGAAGTACACCTAGTTATAACATGGTCACGGTATTTGAGGGTGTCCTACCTAACTTGGGTTGTACATAGGTTAAAGAAATGTTCTTGATTAGGCTCTAAAGGTGCAAAGTTTGTATAGTCTGTTCAGACGGAAAAATTCAATTCCGCATGCGCAAAAGTTTGAGGGAAATATTCCCGATAATTCCACCATTTGCAAACTCCCATTTCAAGGAACAATACGATAAATGAAACATTAAAAATTCTGATTATGTCTTATTTAAGACTAGGGAAGGCGTTGAAAGGTCAGACAAAGGAAATAGTGTCTAATATTTATCAATACTTAGCCTAGCTAAGACTAAAAACGTTTTATCCTCCTAGTGATAAGGTTATAACAGAGAGAATTTTTACCGCCAATTTCCTGCACAGAGAAAATAGGCCACACCCTTTTCCCTCTAAATAAAACATCTATTTGAACAGGCTATAGTTTAAATTGTTTTTAGCCTTAGCATTGGCTAAGTATTGGTAAATATAAAACACTATCTCCCTTCCCTGATCTTTTAAAGCCTTCCCTGGTTCTAAATGAGACATAATCAGTTTTTATTGAGTTTAAAGTAGCGTGTTGTTCATTATAGTGGAAATGCAAATGGCGGAACCGTCGGGAATATTTCCCTCAGAATTTTACACATGTGGGATTAGAACTATTCCATCTAACTGAACGGGCTTTAGAAATGTCATTAAAAAATCACATTTTCTTATATACAACAATTAACACGAGTCAAAATTTAGCAAAATCATCAATTTATTAAACAGGGTCTACATGTTTCGAATTACAAAAGCCATGTCGTAACTAAGGATCATCTGCAAAGTTTTACTCTACAGTTTTTCAACATAGAATATTTTAAAATTATTTTAACAAATACAAGCACACTTACAGAGCAACAGGTGAAAGCCAGCCTGAGGAAGGCTGGAGGAGGAGGGTCTGCGACACAGAGCCTTGTAAATGCTATGTAGTCGAGGCCGAAGGACTCCGTCCTGGGGAGAACGTCAGGATCAGCCTCACACCTCCCTATTAGTTCGCAGAGGACTATCCCATAGGAGAAAACATCGGAGAGTTCATCATAGAACTCTCCTTTAAGACATTCGGGAGACATCCAGTAGGCCGAACCAACAGTAGCCAAACGAGAACCCCATCTGAAAATGATATATTCCATGTTAAAATATGCTTTTTAAACAACAACGCACTTGTAACTCAATTTTATGATCTGTTTATTTATGACAAGATATCATACCCATCACTAATGAGTGTGGATCAGGCAGAAAATTAATTGACCAACACCAATAAAAATATCACCAATTTATAATGCTTTTTATTCTCAAATACAAAACAAATTTTTACAAAAATGGGACCATAACATAATTGTTCTAATATTTTAACAACTTGTTCTTTTAAAATAGTCTATTTGTATTTATAGACCTATAATTTATCTTACTGGTAAACCTTTTTTCTGTGTATTAATTCTGTTTTCTTTTTTTTTTTTTTTTTCATTTTAGCTGACGAAGGCTACCAAAGATTAGCCGAAACGTCCTTAATATAGATTTTTTACGAAAATCGTATTGATGTTTTCTTAGCCGAATCACAACTAATCCCTGATTGCTTATCACCTCGACGGCTAACTATCTAATCCTCACAAAGAAAAATTCTATAATAAATTTAATTTATTCAGAGCTAAATTTTTAAGAGATCAGTATATACTGAATAATTATCAGATCACTTATGAAACTCTATCTAGAATTAAATGAGTAGTACAATGAACCTTGTTTCATACTGTCACTTAAATATTTTTTTTTTTTTTTTTTTTTTTTTTGAAAATTCAACTCACTTTTCCAAGTTCAGTATTAATCTTTTATAAGCTTAAAAATATGTTAATACTAAAATCTTTCGGAGACCCGATGGCCGTGAGGGTTAAGGCATGAGCACTTAACACTCCGTGCCAAAGGTCGTGGGTTCGATTCCCACTAGGGGTGGTAGCTTTTCTTTTGAAAAAAAGAAAAGGCATCACCCCTATCCTGGCTAGAAAATGGTGGTAGCCTATAGATAACCTGTCCTAAAATTCGTAGTTAATAATAAATGGACGTTAAAATTTAAATAAATAAATAAAATCTTTCATTAATGTAATTTAACAGTTATTCTTTAATGCACAGGCAAAAATATGAAGCGAATTAAGTCAGCAGTTTTTTAGAACAAGTATTTGTTGCCCTCTAACAGCTGACATACAATTGTGGAGACAAATAGCCCCCGAAAGACTGAAAGTAAAATTTAAAGAAAATGTTAAAAAAAATATCTCTAAATATGTTAGTTTGTTGTTTCAAATTTAACAACCCTTCATAACTTTTATTCTACTCAATATTCAGTTTCACAAAAAGCCTGAGTTTTAAGTGAAGAATACATTTTGATAGAACCTTCACTTCATTTATATCAATTTTTTCATTTGATCTAACTTGCAGTAAATAAAATTGTGTAAAAAGCTAAATCCACATAGTTGTAAAACTTGAAAAAATAAATGAATAAATAGTAAGCATGGTTCAATTGGATAGGATGAGGATTGGCTTCCAGATTGACGTTTTAGGATTGTACGTATCAACCGAAGCCTGAGTTTCTAAAATTTGGGTTAAAACTAGGTAGTCAACCTAAAACTAACTACATATTAGCTTATAGGACCATCTCATTCTTTACAAGGAGTCAGAAGTGCTACTAGTACCTAGCACAGTTTGACTCCAGTCATGCTGTGGAAGATCTTTCTCACCTGCAAAGTACCAAAAAAAAATAGTTTTGTTCACTAAGATTTCTAAAATGTTCCGAAGAACTATTTCTTGAGTTATACAAATGATCCTTGTACTCTATGATAGAAGCTTATTTTAGGAAAGCATAGAACAAGCTAGAAATAGTTCTATTCATTCACAGCTCGAAGCTTGAAGTTGTACTTAAAAATAATCTATGAAGAATTAAGAATTTTAATTCTATCGTATTAATTAACAGTCATAAAATACCTCGGGATTTTGGCTGCAAAACCAAAATCACCCACAACAGCAGTCATTTCGTTTGTTTCTTCATTGGTCCTTACAAGAATATTCTGTAACAAAAAGAATAATAATAAGTATTGTGCATAATAAATTAATTAATAAATACAGAAATCCTTAAATGAATTTATTGTTTAACCATGAGCATATATAGAAAATAATTTCTATATTATTACTGGGGGGGGGGCTGAGAGCATATGGGGGGTATGGAATACTAACAATGTAGATCTTTGAATAGTTAGCCAATTAAGACACTATTACACCCACAACAAATTTTTAGCGCGGTTCCTCCCTATCTCCATAGGGAGAACCCGCTTATGAGGTTGACCTCAGGGGGCGATCCGGACATGCCGACCCGAAATCCGGATGTTCAGACCCCATAGATCACGAAAATATAGGTGGTTCAAATTTGTGTGTGTGTGTATATATATATATATATATATATATATATATATATATATATATATATATGTGTGTGTGTATATTTATATATATATGCTTGTCTGTTAACGCTCTAGCAACCTCAAAAATGGTCCGATTTTGATGAAATGTGCTACAAAAATCTGTCTTCTTATTTGAAAGGTCAAGTTCGTTAGCCAGCAGAATCCGCCCAAAGGAAGATGGCGTTTGGGGCGAAATTCGCACACAAAAATCGTAACGCTTACGTTTTAGAGTTCATATGCTTCCAGGTACTTCTTTTATAGGTTTCTTAACATATGAAACCATTTTTAAGGCGATATCTGAAACCGTTTTTGAGAAAAGTGCAATCAATGTTTTCGCATGTCATTATTTTATTGTGGGTACTTAAAATCGCGGGATTCAATTGAAATTTTTTCTACATCTTGGAAATTAATCCCAACTGAGAGGTTTAAATTTTGTTTATATTTGGAGTTAAGGAAGTATGCGAAAAAAAAAAAAAAAATTATTTATAGACATGAAAAGTTTTCGGATCTTCATACATTTTTCGTAAATATCTCGATAACGGTTGGGAAATCGTGGTAAGTGGAAGGCAACCATTCGAATACTTACTAAATTCTCTACAAAAAAGGTTCTGAAGCATTATTCGATGGGACAACGTCAATCAGAGATATAAGCGCTTAAAACTTAAAAAGTGTTTGTTTTGTTGTTTTGAAAGGGTTTTTCTATTTGTTTATCTCACTTTTTAATTGGTTGTTTTTTGTTTTAAATTGCATTTATCAGTAAAATTAGTATTGTAGTAAAATAAGCTAAGAAACGGTAAAAGGCATAGGTAATACGTTTGGAATAGCTGTGGAAATCAAGATGGCTGTGGCTAACCATGATGGCGTATACATAGGTTTGTTTTGAATTCTCCTATCTATATAACCTTCCTCCTGCTACAACTGAAGTTATCATTATTTCTTATTTTATAGAAAGATTTAACCCACGAGAGAATGAACTTTTATTTGCCATGAAGCACATATTTACAGTTGATTATTACAGTGAAACGAATTTGCTAGTAAAACAAGGAACTTAAAAAGACAACGAATTTTCGGTTGTTTGGAATAGAGCCTGCTGAGCAGTATTCGTAGAGTGAGTATGTTTTTAGTTCATAATTGTATTGACTTATTCAGCCTTCCTCAAGAATGAGGATTAAGAATTATCCGCTTCTGTGTAAGTTGGCTACTGTCAGTTTCCTGTTATTTGTGATGCCTAATCTACTCCACTTCTTCGAGATATACGGAACCGCGCTAAGATGACGCAGTTCCTGCGAGTCGGACATTTTTTCTGAACTAAGTGATCTTATTTAATTTATTTATAAGTTTTTTATGACATATTTAGCTGATTTCAGGGGGCTGCAGCCCCCTATTGTATACGCCCATATGTATAAGGACGTATACCTGTAAATTATCCAAAAATTCATAATTTAAAGAACAAAAATTCATTAGAAAACTAAAAATGAGAACACATTATATTTTTACCTAAAAATAATTATATTCTAAGACTTAATAAAATTAATGAACATATAATTATATTGAGATGAAGATAGCTGTTGAGGTGATAAGAAAACGTCAGATCATGAGAAAAATCTCTATTGCAAACTTTTCGGAATGCTCCTTGGCAGCCTTCTTCGCTAAATGCCTAGGTGGGGGATGAAGTGTTGCCAAAGTTATGTATAGGTACCTAAATGTTATCATGGTCTTCCTCCCTCAGGCAGACCCTGATAATCCTCAGGCTGACCATCCAGGCATTTAGTGCTGAAGAAGGCTGCCAAAGTGCATGCTGAAACATTCACAGTATAGATTTTTCTCAAGATATGAAGTTTTCTCTTAGCTGAAGCTCAACCATTCTTTGACTTATTATAATTATTTCGTTGGAATATGTTATGTACATAATTTTAAAAGTAGGTGGATGGTGCAAGGTCAAATTCAGGCTATAAAAACTACCAAACTTCTCCATTAAATTAGCTCAGAGGTAGATTTTTATCGCCAGTGCCTGAGGGTGCATTAGTATAATGTGAAAGCGTGTTGTAATGAAGCATAAGATTTGCAAATGAAGTCACTGTTAGCATGTACTGTCCTGTTTATTATACAGTGGTTTAATAAATAATTATTTATTTTATCCCTTTGATTAAATGCACGAAAATAATAATAAAAAAAATATCTTACTTTGGATGTTAAATCCCTGTGGAAGACTCCTTTTGAATGAAGATATTCCATACCCTTAGCAATGTCAAGGGCGAGCTTCATTCGGACGGAATAGCTAAGAGGTATGTTCCTATCTTGGATGAACTGCTCTAACCTTCCACCATTGATGTACTGGAAACAAAGAAAAAAACATTATTAATTTACTAAGAATTCCTTAGATAGATACACACAACACTAATTAATATAACTGAGAAATGAACTTTAACCATTCAAATTGAAAAGATAATGATTTTCGGGGTTCCACCGTGATAGTTAATAAAATTATACTTTTAAAATAAAAAGGAGTTATAATTTCCAATTATCTTACAACATAAGGGCTGTAAGCAAACTTGGACAGAGTAAATACTAATAACATTATTTATATAAAATAATTGACGTGAGAGAGAGAGAGAGAGACATATGGGAGGGGGGATTTATATGAGGGTTTTTTCGTGACTTCAGAGTTATCAATCTTTTTTTTTTTTTTTACAGGGAACCGACATGTTGGCCATTAGCACCAGGTTATCTACTGCTTAGCACCCTTTCTAAACATCCACCATGGTGCAGGAAGGGATTTTCTCAACGGGCCCTGAAATAAGAAACACCCCTGCTATGGCGGGACTAGAACCCCCATCTCCCCCGATGAGAATGCAAGAGACCCTCTCGACATTTCTAGTCCGCATCTCTGGATTAAAACATCAGATCGATGTCAAAAGCGGATTTTCCTCCCTTTATATGGTAAAATAAATAAATAATTAACTTTGATATACCTCGGGCGAAGGTATGATAGACTAGAGTAAGTAGGACGAGAGGGAGCTGTCTGCCCACCAGGAAGGTAGGAAGGTAAGAAGATATGTGAATGGGCGACCCATATCACCCACTCATAGTATCAGCTCATTCATGTCTTTTCCAGGACAGTCATTCATAAAATATCGACCCAGGAGTATTTAAAGAACTTTTTTACATTCATTGATAGACCCTCTGTGCTAGTTATCTCTCACAGACGGCAGCGGGTGTTACCGATCTGACTTCACGACAATTGTTATTCGATCGCAGTATTTAAAGAATCGCAACACGAGACCCCAAATCGTAGGATCCGCATCATTCTCCTTTTTATAAGCGATTAATTAAAAACGGAAGAGAAACTTAAGCATACAGGTTTATCTTTATTGGGGACAAGCTATTTTTTACGTAAATATCTACAAAATAATTCAAGCAACAATAATTGGCGTATGCTGTTCCTTGCGGCACCATGGATGTCGGCGCTAATGGCCCAGTTGTCGGAGCGCCGTAAAAAAAAAAGAAAAAAAAAAAAAAAAAAAAAAAAAAAAAAAAAAAAAAAAAAAAAAAAAAAACGAAAATCAAGAAATTCACGGAAGATTCTTTTTTCTTTTCTTCTTTTTTTTTTTTTTTTGTTCTTTTTCTTATACCTCCAAAAGTATACATGATAAACCTCAAGATTCCTAATGATATTTTTTAAAATCTTCTATTGATTAGAAGCGTTAAAATGGATTCGCAGAGTTTCAATAGAATTAAGTATGAAAAAAGGGTAAAATATAGACATTTTTACAGAATTTGTTCCATAGGCGTATATAAGGGGGGCTGCAGCCCCCCCAACCCCGAAATTTTGTTTTGGTGAGAACATTGCATGTAAAAAATGCCTATAACAACGAAAAATTCCTTCTACATTTACCTTGGTCTACTAGGTGTCCAGAGGACCTTAAAACGCACCTTTTTACACTGAAATATAAAAAATTTTCCCTTCACCCCTAATGCCCCCCCCCGAAATTATTTTCTATGTACGGTAGTGATTTGTTCGGAAGATTAAGAATAATTAAAGACTTTCATATTTTAGGAAGAGGATTTAGGTAACATCAAAAAACAACCCACCAAATTGCGTTTAAATCGGCTTGATAGTTTTTGCATAATAATTATACAATTGAGGTATCAGCGAAAAAAGTAAAAAAAATTTAAATTGATCCAAATTCCAAAAGAAATACTTTTCAATTTTGAAATAATTTTTCTCCAAGTATAGCTACGTTTTTACAGATTCGCCTTGGACTAATAAATAAAACTGAAACTGGGTAATAATTTTTTTTTAAAATTTATTTTCCTCATTTATACTGCCTCTGTCCATGTGAGCCATTGTCATCTCTATGTAATTATATTGTTTGCTACAGGTCTCTAAGATATTTTAATACATTTTGTACTGATATTTCTTTATACTGTAAGACCTGGAGCCGTGCATATTGTTACGTTATTCGCTTTCCTTATCCGGTTGTGTAACATGTGTCCAGTCAAGATGTGTTTACAGAGTTCACAGGAGGATAAGAATGTAGGTGTGTGTTACGTTAGTATGGCCAATACGTATTATCGGTGATACCACTTCTTCACTTCTGTTGTGTCTTTCAGACCATTTCTTTTTCCACGATGTCAATAATGAGTTGTTAATACAGTTTTTTTAAAGTTCTGCCCGCTTAACTTTTGGTACACCGTTTGTTATTAGATTGAGATATTTTAGATATTTCTTCTTGGTCTGCTTTCTCATTAAGAACTACAATCACGTGAGAAGGAAACCAAAAAGTCCGACTCGCAGGAACTGCATCATCTTAGCGCGGTTCCGTTCCTTTCTCTAGACTCATTTAAAATGATTAAAATAGAAGCTGTTATTATTTTGGGTCCACATTTCTAGAAAGCATGAAGATTAGATAGTTAGCCGTCGAGGTGATAAGTAAAGATGGAACGGTTGGGATTTGGCTAAAAAAACCTCAATACGATTTTTGTTAAAAAATCTATATTTAGGACGTTTCAGCTACTCATTGGTAGCCTTCGTCAGCATTGAAAGTGCCGGAAGGCAGAGGAGGACCAAAGTTGACAGTTCCATCTTTACTTTCAAGAAAGGTCTTATTTACGATCTTACCTGGATAGGCCAACCCGCCCTAGGAAGGACCCCGCAAGGCAGTTGAAAAGCTATATCTTGGAAATCCATATCTCTAAGATTAAATTGTTTTTCTTATTTTTCTTAACCTGATTTATTATCAAATACATTATCCAACTATAAGCAGTTAAATAACAAATAACAAGGAATAAAAACAGACAAAAAGAACAGTTCGAATAAGCGAAATCAATTACTTTAAAGTTTTAAGCACTTATTTCTCCGATTGACATCGTCTAATCTAAACTTTCATCAGAACCTTTTTTGTAGAGCATTTCGTAAGCTTTCTAATGGTATTCTTCCGTTTACCAAGATTCTCAACCTTTTTCGAGATATTAAGGAAAATATACAAAGTTACCAAAACTTTTTATGTCTGTTAATAAAATATTTTATTCTAACCCTTCCATAACTCCAAACGTAACACAAATTTCAACATATTAGTTTTAATGAAAGTAGAAAATGCAGAAAATGTTTCATCTGAATCCTATGATTCTAAGTACCCAAACCAAAAACGGTATACAAAAACTATTTTTCCAATTTCTCGAAAACGGTTAAAGCTATCGCCTTGAAAATGGTTTCATTCGTTTTCCTAGCGCAAGAAGCCTATAAAACGAGTGCTTACAAGGTTATGAACTCAAAAACGTAAGCGTTACGATTTTTTTTGCGCGAATTTCGCCCCAAACGCCATCTCCCAGTGGGCGGATTTTGCTGGTTAACGAACTTGACCTTTCAAATTGGACGACGGATTTTTGTACCAAATTTCATCAAAATCGGACCATTCGTCTTCTACCTTGAGAGCGAACAGACAAATATATATATATATATATATATAAATATATATATATATACATATATATATATATATATATATATATATATATATATATATATATATATATAAGTATATATATATACAAATTTGAACCACCGTTATTTTCGGTCTCTAGGGGTTCTGAAACGCGAAATTTTCTAGTCGGCACTTCCGGATTGTTTCATTGTATCAACCTTATAAGCGGGGTTCCTCCCTATGGGGGAGGGAGGAACCGCGCTAAAAGTGCAAAGGTAGGGATTGTCGGGGTTAGGTGATTGCTGCTTAATAAAACTACATTTTACAGTGAAAATGGTTTTATGATTGCCGACGTTTCGGCTTGAAATTCAAGCCTTCGTCAGGGCTGTAAAAACAAGTAGGACAGATTTAATACTAACATATATATATATATATATATATATATATATATATATATATATATATATATATATATATATATATATATATATATATATATATACAACTTAACATATAAAACTTAATAGACAAACAATAAAGCCATTTTCACTGTAAAATGTAGTTTTATTAAGCAGCAATGACCTTCGCATTATCAACGGTCAACGATCTCCTCTCAACCAAAAAGAGCAGTTTCTTTATTTTGTTTTGCAAGGATATATTTCTGATATTATAGGGTCGGTTATAATTGATTATCCTCTTAATGTAAGTATTTCTTAACTTAGAGAAGAGACTATATAGACAGTATAATAATGTAAAATATTACATTTTTCTGAAAACCATCTGGTAGAACGTGGCTATGGCCGTTGTCTAGCGTTTTATTAGCTAGTAAGTAGAGTGAATGAAGACAGAGAAATTTGTTTAAAATTCCGTCATGATTCTATCAGAAAGTCTTAAAAAATAATGCATAAGAACTTTAAGGAAAGTATGAAAGAATGGCACTTGAGAGTAGATATAAATTTAATAGGATCCTTACAAGCTTCATACGTTTGGAAAGTGAGACAGTGTAAAAATTTGATAAGTTTATTCCCCTTCAAAGCGATACAATGAAACAAGAAGATGGAAGAGATATTCTAAAAGAGGAGTAGAAGTGTATCTGCTTTCTACTTAAAGTACATCGCTCCATACATAAACATGAGCATATTTAAACCAGGAGCCAGGGGGTGTAAGGAATAAAATTCCAAAAAGAAACCTCCTGCCCTCATATAAAAGCCGCAGTAAAGTGAATATAATGTCAATGAATAACAAATTATGTAGATATGTAACATTTACATTTTGGAGAGGCCTTTTTACTTTATTATGTTCCCTTTGAGGCCTTAAGGGACACTTCCCGATTTGTATTTTATGGAGAGATAAATCTGATTTAGAAGGAAAGGGATGTAACAAAAGAAAAGTCTGAGAAACAAAGGCCACAAATATTACTAACTTGATCAAATTTTTGAATTTGTTTATCAAATAGGCGGAATGTCAGTAAAAACATTTTTACATACTAGTCATTTTTGCCCTACTGGTTTCCTATCTATTTTGAAGCCACTTGAGGAGCTCTAGGACTAATAAAGTAACTATATATCCTAACTATATGACGGCAAACATTCTGCTAAAAGGGCCAAGGTCAAACTAAATTTTATCTATTGACTCTCTGTCTAGGAAGAACAGGAGGAAATATTTTATTGTACAAAAAAAGTCTGGTTGCACAACTAAATTGGGTTGCGAAATACACAACATATTCATCAATCTTCTAGGTATTCCAAGGGGGGGGGGGGAAGTAAAATAAAAACACTTATTATTTTAATTAATTCAATAAACGGGAATGATAATGATGAAACTATTAATACAAATGAACAAAATAATAATAATAAAAAAACAACAACAACGATATAAAACATATGCGGACAACAACCAGCCTGCGGGCCGGATTCGGTCTTCTGTAAGATTGGATCCGGCCCGCAAGGAATTTAAAAAAAATAAAAATAAAATAATAATAAAAAAAAAATTACACTACTTCCTCACACTCACTTAAAAAGAGGAAGGTCGAATAAGATGGAGTTTGTCGCTTGCTCCGCCGGAATCAAGTGAGCGAGGACTTCTTGATTTCGTGTTGCTATTTAACTTTCATAGTTTGAAATAATTCCAAATTTCACGGTTTAATTATAATGTTGTACCTACCTATTTTTTCATTTAATTTTGTTATTTAAATTAATTGTATTGCAATAACATTGTCGTATTATTTCATGTCTGATAGCTATCTCTATAAATTATGAACACTGCTTTAAAATCCGATGTTATTTTATTTTGAACCATATACGCGGCCCGCGAACATATTAGCACAGTTTGGCTCACAATATGTCAAAGGTTGCCCATACTTGATATTGTGTATTAATATTAATAAATATTGTTTAATTCTACATATTTGATTGTTTTTAGCTAAGAAGGCCGCCAAAGAGCATGCTGAAAAGTTCTAAATTACGAAAATCTAATTGATGTTCCAAGCCGAATCTCAACTATTTCCTGATTCTTATCAACTCGGCGGCTAATTATCTGCACCTAATTTTAAAATAGTTTTATTACTTATCTGGCACTATTGTCATTAGTTTGCACCTTACAACCTTAGTCATAAATCCATCCCTTACCTTTCCTATTTAACCTTTGTATAACCCAAAGATATTTTGATCCCGTAGACTCTATTCTTCCTACCTGACCCAATCTCACTCCAAACACCTTATTTTAAATATCCTCTTCTTGGGACTTGAAAATTCTCTCTTCCTCCTCATGAAGGTTTTTGTAAATGAAGAATTTGTAAATTGAAAACCAAGAAATGCTACCATATGCACTAACCTCGGTCAGAGCATGGAGTTGTCCTTCATGCACGCAGACTCCCATGAACCTGTAACATAAAAATTATTCGTTGTAGAGATTATAAAGAGAATAACACAAATATAATATTTCCTACATTAGAAGAAAGGGGATGATAACGTCTTTCAGAAAAATCGGGATTTTGATGAACAAAACAAAAACGGTGCAACCCATAGATACTATACACAATATCTGGTACTTCCCAGTGTTTTCGTAAGCTGAGTATGAACTTTTGAATTCTGATACATCTCGTATCATGGATTGGCACTATATAAACCATACATAAGCATTATAATTAATCTTACAGGTAGCTTTTAAATTGCATTGCTGTACAAACAATTTAGTTTTAATGAGGGGTTCCACAAAGCCTTCCAACTCCTACAAAATCCAATCCATGCAGTCTAAAATTCTCCGGAAAATAACGGATGCTCCGTTTTATGTCTCCAATTTGACCCTCCATAATGACCTTAATATCCCTTTTATCCAACCTTTAGCCAAATCCCTCTACCGCAAATTCCATTCGAACCTACACGGCCATCCTAACTCCTTAATAAACTCTCTCTCCTCCCAGCACATTCCTTACAACCCCATTCGGCGACTGAAACGCATGTGGCCAAGAGATCAACTCTAAAAAGTGTATCTGTAAAAAAAAAAAAAAAAATCTGTCTAGTGGGTACTACTACTGTGCAGCTTCCCACCTCATGTACATTCATGTCAATTTAATCTAGCAATAATTTACTAGAAATGTATCTTATACATTGTTGTAAATTCCAAATAAATAAAAAAAAAAAAAAAAAAGTTTTAATGAAAGTACATTCTGTTTAGAATTTAACTTTTTCGTCAATAAACAATTTTGTAGGGCATGAAATAATTGAAGACCTCTTGTGTCAATGTCCGGCGTGTAAGCAAAAGGTCTCAAAAAATTTAAAAAAATTTTGTGTAGCGTTGTTGAGCAGTAAGTGGTCTATCATCAACACGATAAAACAAAATTGTTGATATTCATAATTTCCGAGCAGGGTTTAAGCCATAAGATGAATCCACCCATTCAGCCATCTAGTTCAGTGTTAATTGTGCCAGTGAGATTAAAACAGTTCAATTTAACGACGTCATTATAAAACTTAAATGAACGTCCTGAACGGGGCTCATCATAAATGTAGCTTTCTTTAATTTTTTAAAACTATTTCTGTGCAGTCCTTGTACTGATACTCTGTTGGAAATATACACTATTAATTCTTATCGCGGCAGACTCACCATTCTCCAATAACAATTTAAATTTGTATTGCTTATCGATATTCATTTTCTATGAGTACGCGTCCGATTTTTACGAAAATTGGCGACAGAATGAATAATACATTAGTCAAGCAAAAGTAAGTGTCGACAGGTTCGAAATATTATTGGTCTAGTAGTGAGTCATGCATGCTTTTATGGGGCAAGAACTTACTGAGCGACCTAATACAACACAAATATAATCGGAAGAAGATCCATTAGACTATTTCGCAAGACAAAATGCAAAATAATTTGGATCCGTTCCCTACCAGCCCTATATTATAGGTGAAGAAGTGAAGAGAAACATTTGTTTAAATAGTTTACGCATGTATGTTTCTGCTTCAAAATGCTATTTATCTACTATGTGGACGCCTTTAAACGGAAAGGAACCAAGCGCCATTTTTAACGAAATTGAGTTTTTGGTGCTATCTTGTAGAGAATTAGAGAATTTATATAGTAATAAAAAATATAATGTTATCATTAAAGCAAGAAAAATACCCCAAAAAAAAGTGAAATGTTGTATCCAGTATGCTGTAATAAACAGAAAGGAATCAAGCACCATTTTTACCAATAAACATAAAAATAAAACCCCATTACCATAACAAAAGTATATTTTAATGAGAGAAAATGAATGAAACATTTAAGGTAATAAAGGAATTTTAAACACACAAAAAACTTTAAACCCAATTCTCTAAAGAATTAAGAGATGGCACTTGGTTCCTTTCCGTTTAGAGGCGTCCATGTATCTTTAGCATAATTCAACAGACCTTCCATATAAAAGATAGAAAATTAAATTCGGCTTGGCCTTGGATAAACTTAAACCCAGCGCAGTAAAATTCTATTATACCGTGAGAAGTAAAATGACTCCGTTCTATAATAAGATTGTCAAGAAGTGAATTGATGACGCAATTCTATCAGGCTCACTTTCTACCATTAATTCCAGCTAATTACTCATGATTCAAAGAAATTAATAGTGAGTATTAAAGGAGAAATTGATTCAAGTCGACTTGAATCATCCAATGATAAAATAATAAAATATAGACATTAAGATTATTTAACAAAAATATTAAAATAACGGGGGGTGGGGCGAGGTAATCTCAGTAGAACACTGGGCAGGAGGACCTGAATTTAAATAATATAATTTTTTTTTTTTTTTTTTTTTTTTTAAAGCCTACCAAGCTTAGGGTAACACCATCAAATGAACCATTTTCTTTTTCGGGATCTTTTGACTTGGAATCGGCTTTACGACGTATCGTGGGCATTGCATATCGGGGATTCTCGATGCCTGGAATGGGCAAGGGCCGCTCAAGCGGCCAACCCCGTATTTATGGATACATTTTTTTTTTCTAACAACCTGGGTTCATATTTAGTAAAAGGATGCCCCCCCCCGGACTCCCAAATATAAATTTAAAAAATTCCAACATAGATAGCGAAATGTGCCCGTTAAAGGGTTAAAAATGGTTTCATTCGTTTCCCTATGTCAAGAACCCTATAAAACAAGTACCTGCAAGCATATGAACTCAAAAACGTAAGCGTTACGATTTTTTTTGTACGAATTTCGCCCCAAACGCCATCTTCCAGTGGGCAGATTCTGCTGGTTAACGAACTTGACCTTTCAAATTAGACGACAGATTTTTGTACCAAATTTCATCAAAATCGGACCATTTTTGAGCTTGCCAGAGAGCGAACAGACAAGCATATATATATATATATATATATATATATATATATATATATATATATATATATATATATACACAAAT
Source organism: Gonocerus acuteangulatus (assembly GCA_946811695.1). Taxonomy (NCBI): domain Eukaryota; kingdom Metazoa; phylum Arthropoda; class Insecta; order Hemiptera; family Coreidae; genus Gonocerus; species Gonocerus acuteangulatus. Next base: position 60,443,492 of record OX328129.1, on the reverse strand, counting down.
TTGAACCACCTATATGTTCGTGATCTATGGGGTCTGAAACGAGAAAATTTCTAACTCATATGCGGGTTCTCCCAATGGAGGTAGGGAGGAACCGCGCTAAAAGAGGGGGGGGGGGAGAAGGAAAGGGAAAGAAATGCAGGTTGTTCTGCCTACCTCGAAAGTAGTGAGGTAGGAAAATCTCCCTCCAAAGAGATATAAGATAGATAGAGAGCGGAGAGATGACGTTCTATATGCAGAGGGGAGATAGGAATATAGCCAAAGAGATTCAGGGTAAGGACTTACTCCCCTATTTGGTGAGTATAAGGTCGACCTCTCGCCGATCCTTTATCCAACTTCATCATGTCGCTCTATTGTGTAAATATGAAATAACAGATGTGTATAGCCAACGGCCATAGCCTCGTTGAATACACCGGTTGCCGTAGATCACCGAAGTTAAGACACGTCGGGCATGGTCAGAACCTGAATGGGTTACCGACCATTTCCTGTTGGCATTATAAAAGGGTGGCAACCTATAGATAGCCCGGTACTAATATTTGATGCGCCGTTAAAAACCAAAAAAGTCCGTCACGCAGGAGCTGCATAACTAAGCACTTTCCTCAGAATTTGGGTAGTGTAGATTGCTTTCCAGAACAATTTGCTTAAAATATCCTACATAAATAAAATAAAAACATGAATAGTTCTCTTTTAAATTTGTAATGAGTAACTGATCAATTAATAATTTGCTTCCAGAGTTATGTTTACACATGGTACCTATTACACTTCGTAATAAATACAAAAAACCTCATATTATCGTATTTTGATCTAACGCAGGAACAGGATACAGTCACTCTAGCGCTCCTTGCGGCGGCTTTGGGAACCTACGTCTGACGGGCTTTTCTATTGAAATATATTACAAATTAAACCCCCGCTTTCTGATTGACCGATTCAGCTCATTTTTACAACACTTCTTTCTCATGAGTTACCCACGACGTATACCGCGTTTCGTTACAATACAGCAGAAATTACGACCGGTATGAGTATATTAAGAATTTGGATCAAGAGTAAACCCCCCCTTCTAATGAACCGATTTAGTTTATTTTTACAACACATATTTACCTGTAGATTACCACTACGAATACCGAGTTTCGTCGAAATATACCAAAAATCACGGCTGGTAGTGGCGAATTGGTATTGTGGGTCCGGAGTAAACCCCCCCCCCTCCTAATGAACCGATTTAGTTTATTTTTACAACAGTTATTTACCTGTGGATTACCACTACGAATACCGAGTTTCATCGAAATATACCAAAAATCACGGCTGGTAGTGGCGAATTGGTATTGTGGGTCCGGAGTAAACCCCCCCTTCTAATGAACCGATTTAGTTCATTTTTATATCTCACTTTTCTCTCTATATTACCACTACGAATACCAAGTTTCGTTGAAATATAACAAATATTACGGCTGACATAGTCAAATTAGTGTTTTGGGTTCGGGGTAAACCCCCCCCTTCCGGTGGACCAACTTTGGTGGTTAACGAACTCGTTCAATCGTTTGCTAATTGAATGCTATATACCAAGTTTCGTGACGAAAAAACAAAAACTCTGGCCGCTATCGTGTTAACAGACACATATATATATATATATATGCATATATATATATATATAGATATATATAAATTTTAACGGGGGTCATTTTCGGTGTCTACTAGGTAGGATCGATAAAGATTTGAAGAAATTTTTCAAAAATTCCGTCATGAGTCCAACCTCAATAGCTACTTTCTTTCGGAGGAAAGTGCTAAAAAAAAACAACAAAAAAAACAGCTGTGTATAATGTATTTGCATTTTAAAGCCAGTATTACCGATTTTTATATCTGGACTAGCTGAATACCCGTGCTTCGTCACGGCAGATAAGTAGTTATTTTATTGCGTTAAATAATGTATCATCAAAATTAACACTACTACATAATTTTGTGCAGTTTATTATAGCACGATTCCCGTCATACTTTAAGTTATTCATCAATTGATAAGTAAGTATAATGTTTCTTGACACTGGGGCGGTCCGGACCAGTGTCAAGAAACAGACAACGTAGAGCTAACCCGTTATCTCTAGGTTAGCAGTAACAACAATTTAATCAGTACAGGTTAATATTCGTTGTCAAAAATGGATGTTCCTTAAAATTTGTTTCTAAGATGTCATTCGGAAACATATATATTTGCGAGCATTATCAAGAAGTGTTCTGACTGCAAATGCTGATGGGTGAGGAGGCTGTGCAAGGGTTCGGGATATTATTACCTCGAATGGACCATCACCAGGTATAGCGTAAACTCTAAGATGGACAAAATTACAGTTTATTTCTAGTAATTCAAGGTCCGCTATCATAGTTGAAATTAACCGAAATTATAAAAATAATACTATGAAATAGATACAGTACGGTAACAGCTGTTCTCTTATCGTCTTAGCAACACATGCTGCCTGCTCTAACCAACTAAAAATTCAAACCCCTCTAAAAATACTTAAAAATTTGAATATAAAAAAACCCTTTCTTAGCGAGTGTTAACGTTCTAAAGGGAGTGTCCATGCAAAATTTTCTTTCAAGTGGTTTGGGCTGGGCGATGATAGTGAAAGTAGTATTTGACATTAAATATATATATGACATCAAATATATACTAGATTAGGGCTAAAGCCTTTTCGAAAGAGAAGCCGGTAAAAATGCAGTTTCCCGCCCTCCAAACAGATTTCTTTCAAACTTTGCACAATAACGTATTTTGATGCACTAAACACGAATACGATAAAAAAAAAAAAAAATAATAAAAAATAAAAAAATAAAAAAACGTCGGATTTAACTAGGAAAGAATTTATTAAGCACTTAAGCTCACTGTTGTGCAGGTTATGAGAGCTATTAATTATAGCGAGTTGGATTGACTGGGGTTTTGTTATCTTCTTGAGAGAGCGGAAACGCATAGCACGTATGCCCTTAAGCGACAGGTGAGGGTGCCCTTAAAATTAACAATATTTTCGAATAAATGGTTTCTGAACATTTCAAATGAGAGTTCTCTGTTTCCCAATGTTACATATCTGCGCATGCGAGTGTTTACAAATACGCTGATGACGCCTAGTTTTATAACCTTCCTAACTTTAGTGCATAATATTATATTCTATTAATTTTAGCGAGTTGGATTGACTTGGGTTTTGTTATCTTCTTGAGCGAGCGTAGCGAGCGGAAACGCATAGCATGTATGCCTTCAAGTCGTCATTTATGCCTTAAAGTTGTCACAAATTTAGTTGTTCACATTAGATCTCATAACCTGCATAACAGTGAACTTAAGTGCTTAATAACTTCTTTCCTAGTTAAATCCGACGTTTTTTTTTTATCGTATTCGTGTTTAGTGCATCAAAATACGCTATTGTGCAAAGTTTGAAAGAAATCGGTTTGGAGGGCGGGAAACTGCATTTTTACCGAGAAGCCATTACACCTCGGTTTAAATATTTGGAAATTTTTGTAAAATTTTAAGTTTGGAGGATTTCAGGTAGCTGGTTGTGCAATTTTATACCGTGCTTGAGTTTAATTTGCTGCCGTGTTACAATCAGAACTACAGCGTAGTGCTCGAGGGCTTATACACTCAGAGAATAAATTCTACCTAAACAGGCAGATATTACACAATATACGGTATCAATATAACTATCCATTATTAATAACATCCATAATATGGCTCTATACAGTGATCCTATCAGTTATTTTAGTACTAATAGATGAGTAATCTATGAAATGTAATGCAAAAAAAAATCTGTACATCGGATCAAACTGGCAAAAATTTTGCTCAAAATTTTGAAGAAGTCGGTTTTGTGCAAAAAATTGCGAGTGTGAGGAGAAATATTGTGCAAAAAAAAGGCATTCAATATTTTGCAGGACGTTCAAAAGTTAAGGAAATTTTTGCATACCTGTCCGGGCTGACAAAATATTGCGCAATTGTTTGTGTGTCATTTAGCGTGTGTGCGTTTACAATACATTTTTAAGTATTTTATATCCTTTTTTCGTCTTTATCTGATCCTGTCTATTAAAAATTTATTGATTTTATTAAATAATTTGATTCAAATAATACATTTTCCTGCATTTTTGTCAATGCATTTTCAATTGCACATGTATTCATAGGAAACAATGGCCCAAGTGTTTGAACTGCCTTAAAAAAGATTTGTGTAGTGTGAGGGGTCCAGGACCATTCCATATTTTGTACAAAAATAATCTCAATATTTGTGATCAAAATTTTGAGAGCATTTTTTTGAAAGTGTGAGGGACTCTTTTAGGTAGTAAGTCTAAATCAGTATTGGGCGTTATTCGAATAATTTTTTATTCGAATGATCATTCAAATAAATGTTTAGTGAATGATGAATAATTCACTAAATTATGTTATTTAAACGGTACATCATGAATTATTCACAGAATTATTCGTTATTCATTATTCATCATTCGTTATTCTTTATGTCCAGTTGGTTTGCTGAATAAATCCACCTCAAACATAAATATATATACATATTTCTGGCTATCGAGACCATAATAAATCTTTCATTATTCAATAAAGTATGATTATTCTGATTGATTATTCGAATAATTTGTAAATAAAATATAAATTTCATTCACAGAATAATGAATAAAAGTAATTATTCTTCATTCGTGAATAAAATAATACATTAATTCATTATTCTGAATAATTTTTGCCCAACACTGGTCTAAATAAGGTGACTTTTTATGATCCTGTGGAAAGAGGGCCATCAAACCTAGGATCCCCTTAGGAAAAATTTATCTTATTTATAGGTATATGTAGGGAAAAATTTAAATAACTAAAATGGTGTTCGCATTTATTTTTGGGTCGTTTCAATAAATATTCAAATTGACTTATATATGTAAAACATATTAAGTAGGGGCCAAATATAAATTATTTAACACCGTTTAACATTTACTAGACACACAATATTTTTATTAGCTAACTTAACCATAATGTTTCCCTATTACAGGTACTTTACAACGTTTCGGCTAAAGCTATTTTAATGTACAGAACAAAAAATAACAGGTCTGTATTACAATTTAAAATTATTCTATCTTGAAAATTTTCGGAAAAAAAAGCTTTTGTCCAAATAAAAATTAATTTATTACAAATTATTATTAAGAAATGAAGAGCTTTTAAAACAGTAATACCACGAGATAAAAAAACAACAGAGAATTGAGAAACTAACAGACACGAAATGAGTCATAAGTGAGTCAGAGGACTGCTAGCGGAGTGTTTCAAAAGAACCACAGCTGATTTATAATCCTTTATGCAAATCAGCAAATGTATTTATTTATGTAAGCATTACACACACACACACACACACACACACCTCATATAGTTAATTAGTTACATTCATGTTGGTACTTACCACAGGAGTAGATGTACCGGGGGGGGGGGGGAAACATGTTACACGCTTAGCCTTACAATGCAAGGCTCGACAAATAGTAGCCACAGGGATTTTATTCAGCGTTGAAACAATCGCTAAAATTCCATCATCAAGATAGACAAATAAAGTTAGGCCTCGGGTACGAGCGATGAGCGACAGAACGACAGAGCGGCTAGGCGGTAATTTCCTTTAGTCTCCGTCATCGCATACTCCAATATACGTTTTTTTAAAAATTAAAATATTAATTAAAAAAATTAATATTTTAAATGTTTAGTTAATAAAAATATCTTACCTTGCATGTTTAATGAGTTTCCAACCTCTTCTCATAGTTTCTTGGTTATGATTGTATTTTTAAAATCACTGTGTCTGTCATTCCATACTTTGTACTTCCGAAATTAAAAGTTCACATTCACTATCATCCAATTTACTCCTTTATTAGTATTCATATTTTAAAAGTATTTATAATAAAAGTAGCGAGAAGGTTATAAGCGTTGGAAGGTTATATACATTGGAAGGATATAAACATTGGATGGTTATAAACATCTTTCCAAGTAATTTAATAAACAAGGGAAACAAATAACAAAAATGTGAATTGACAATGTTGTTCTAAATTTTATTAGCATTCATTTAAAAAAAATGCATTAAATCGGTTAAGATTAAGAGGCTGAAGCCTTTTTTGTAGCACGAAAAATATAATGCCTGCGGTGAGCGACGAGAAAATTTGCAACATGTGGGCTAAGCGATGAGCGACAGACTGGAACCTGCAAGTGACGTCACATGGTCGCTCATGGCTGTTCATTCCAACTGCACTCCAGCTTAACATGAATGTGAGCGACGTTGCTCTGAAGCTTTTCGCTTATCGCTCTTCGCTCGTATCGTACCAGGAGGCCATAGAAACATTAAAAAAAAAATGCAAGAAAAACTGGATTAAACAATTGATGATTACTAAGTATTTTAAATTTTGTTAAATAATTCATTACATCGTCTTTATTAGGCTTGTTTATATGTATTGTTTAATTTCAATTCTATATTGATTTGATTTAACTGCAATTTCTACTCCTGATTGCTTTGTCACCCGAATCCCTACATAAACACCCAACAAAACTTCATCCTGAATTCCACATAAAAGCCCTCTGAAGTACAATCATACCTTCTAATATTACTGTTTAAGATAGATAAAATCTGACTTCCTTAGAGAGCCAAAATTATATGATGAAATAAAAGACTATGTATTAAGGTAAGTAAATAGAGAAAACATTGTCAACTATCTTTATAAACCTATAAAGAGTTTATGTGCCTATAAATAAAGAGTTTACAATAAAATAAAAAAAATACATAAATGAATTTATATAAATAATTAAGAAAAAATCAATAAAAGAAGTAAATAATAAATTAAAGTTAATAGAATAATGATAAAGGCGCTCAGATGTTGAGAACTAGTAATAAAGGTCTATTATATAATTTTTAAAAAAGTGAACTTCAGACAAAAATAAATCTAAGCAAAACGCTAAATTTTGGGGAACACTGACCTTTTAGTGTTTTGACCGAATAAAAACAATCACCAACTGAGGGGTAGATGGCCTTCTTGTTATCCTTCTAACGTTATTTATTAATTTATTTTTATTTTGTACGTTAAATCAAGTAATTTTTTGTATTATTAATTCAAACAAGATAAAGCACAATTTTCAATGAAGTTATTATTAGAAAAAATATATACTGGGAATGAAGATAAGTTGGTATAATGTAAGTATGGTACAACTTATATTAAGAGTTAGAGAAATACTGGAAGAAAAATAGCTTTGATTTTATAATGCAAATTCTAAGAAATAAAAACTAATACTTAAGGAGAAATACTTTTATTTGATGCCATATGAGGTAAAAGCCGACCCTAATAGATAAGAGATAAGGAGAAGAGCAGATGGTGTAGAGGAATGACCCTGGCTTGTTCACCTTGATCTAGTAGCAGCGCCATTGCAAGATCACAGACGTGATCGGCATTACTCGGGGTTTTTTCTTTTTCTTTTTTCCTCAAGAAAAAAAATCTTAGAAAACATGATTTAGTGTCAACCATTTCATGCTTAATTTATCAACTATGTCAAAGAAATGATTAAGATTCTCTGCAGTTAACAGTTTAATTATAAATTTAGATAAATCCTACTCAAAAATACAGAAAGAAAAAAAAAAAAAAAGAATTTGTGTTTCTGATGAAGCTGACATACTAAACCCGACTTGATTTTCTCAGTGACCATGACCTGAACATGTTTGTGGTGATAAATAGGCGTTTACAACACGGGGTCAAATTTAATATTGGAGAAATGAAATAAATTGCCATGATTTTCTGAATCAATTTTTCTTCTAGCATCTTCTTTTATCTAAAAAAAAAATTGTGCTGATTGCAAGCTTCATTTTTCAGTAGTAGACCAATCCGAATTCTTAGCTGACAGCTGGCCATATTGCTCTCTAACATTCTTCTAATAGAATAGGGTATTCTTTTTCATTTTTGGCCAGTTGTAATGTACAACAGTGAGACGTGGACTCTGAGGTTGCAAAATAGGAAAAGCCTGCTGGATTGGGAGAGGAGAGTCTTTAGAAAGATATTTGGGGCTGTGAAAGAACAAATAGGTGAAGGGTACGGATTAACGCCGAACTTAAGGAATCGTATGGCGAGCCCGCTATCCTCTGCACTATTATGAAAGGCAGGTTAAGATGGCTGAATCATGCAGTAAAGATGGAACCCTATAGACTACCGAAAAAGCTTATGAGTGGTTCAAGAGAAGTAGCTAGAAGGAGAGGACATAGCGAAATGACTTGGAGGGTGACTTACTAAAGCTAGGAATTCGGAACTGGCGTACCCTGGCTCAAGAGAGGAATGGTCAAAGATGGTAGCGCAGGTCCAGGTTCTTCAAGAACTGTAGCGGTCGATTTCTGGAGTAACTTATTATTTTTTATTTATTTTGCTATTATTACAAACTCCATCAGTGATTCTATGCCATCTAGAGAATTAATTGGCATCGCAGCATAATCCTAAGGAGGTCTATCTCACAATTACACTTTATCGGGGAAAAACTTAATGAGTTCTCTTGGTTTTAAGGATTACAGATTTCAGCATATTTTTCTCTAAAATTCACCCGAAAGCAAAGCTTCAGTACAACTTTCCTTATGCCCTTAAGTGTAGGTACCTCCCTTAAAATCAATAATTACCCTCCCAATTAAATTTCTTAAAATTATCTTTAAAGCTAATATTACCTTCATTCATCTGTTCACATATTATTAACCCTATTTCAACAAGGGCTTGTCATCAATTGTAATATTGCAGCTGCTACGTATAAATTTTAGTTAAATTTGACTTAGCACCATTAATTAGTTTATCACATATTCTATAACTAAAAATTTATTTATTTATATTGATTTTACATAGTATGAAAATGGGGGTATTTTTAATGTAATTTAATGCATGTAATGTGTTTTTTCTTCTAGTCTTATGAGGATGGCGCTCAGGCCGAAACGTCATGTGAAAAAAAATTAATTAGCAAATAAATAAAGATGGCTGAGGTGAGGATCAAATGCAATTTAGAGTGGAAATAATTTATACATCAGAAATTCCTGTTAAAAATCTTTAACATGTCAATTCATTTCATTATTTTTGGTGAGATTTCATGTTTCAAAAAAGGCTACAGCCTCCAAATCTTAACCGATTTGTATGCATTTTTAAAAAAATGAAAGCTAATAAAATTTAGAACAACTTTGTCAGGCCAGATTTTTGTTTTTTTGTTTCCCCTGTTTATTAAATTACGTGTACATTATTCACAAACTTTTACAATCAAACATAAAATAATATTTTATTTTTCATCTAACTTAATATCAGCACTGATATCGTTGAAATTAAACATTCAAATCCTGATTAGACTTAGAAAAACTCAGACTGACATCTTTAAAATTAGGTTTCATTTAACAAAAAAATGCATTCAAATCGGTTAAGAATTTGAGACTGTAGCCTATTTTGAAACACGAAAAGTAGTTTGCCCCCACTGGTGCGAGTGCGACGTAGCTTGAATTTGATGATCAACGGGAACTGCTGTATTCAACGTGAGGCGGCTATTGCTGTTAGCAGTATGTTAGTGGCCAACGCATTCCAAACATAAGCCCTATTTTTATTTATTTATTTTTTACGGGGGGGGAGGTTAGCTCAGTGGTAGAGCACTGGACAAATAATAATAAACGAGAGAAACAGTTTTTTGATATTTCCAATAGAGATTAACGAGCGGGGGCGAGGTTAGCTCCGTGGTAGAGCACTGAAGTCTTATGCTGGACGACCTGAGTTCAAATCCCGAGCAATCACTAACGATTTTTATCTTCTAGGTCTTCGTTCATGGGTTGAATTCGGCCTCCCTGACCGTCCCTAGGCCAACCCAGCCTTTAATTAATTTAATAATGGGTACCTTGTTGGGTGCTAATGACTCTAGCAGTCGAAGCAGCCAAGGGGAAAATCAGGCGACTGGATCAAAATACTGACCACACTATCTCCCTAGTGTGCCGTGAATCAGATACCTCTATAGTATCTGCCCCTCAGGGCCCTCGTGGCATCTTGGCCGTTAGCGCCGGGCTGTCTACAGGTTGCCGAACTTTCCTCAACATCCATGATGGAACAGGGAATTCTTTCAGCGAGCTCATTGATGAGAGAACTCAACCTGCTCCAAGCGGGGTTCGAACCCACATATCCTGCATTAAGATCTTTGGCGTTAGCCACTATTATTATAGATTCGTATTTTTTTTTTTTGCTTTTAATTGCTCAGCAACGACTAGGTTAAGTTGGTCAACGCCATTTTCCAAGCGCAGCGCTGCATCCATTATAGTGCCTGCTAAATAATAAATATAGAATGGAGTGGAGGAAAGAGAGAGGCAGGACGAGATGAACTTGAGAAAGTCGGTTTTCCCGAGTGTTATACCATGAAGTGGATGCTTGGTTAAAAGGAAAACGTTGCGTAATTATGGGAAAAGCGGACGTTTATGGCGGCTTAAGGTCGAAAGCAGTTTCAAGTACTCGAGCTTCTTTATGGAATTAATGCAATTTATAGTCGGTTCATTCAACAAAAGGTCCGACTTTGAGGGACTGCGTCATCTTAGCGTTTTCCATTATTTTCTTAACTTATTTGGAAAGCCGGGAATAAATATAGTTAATATTTTGCGAAAAGTTATAAACCCTACTCCAAGGAAATCTTAAAGAAAAGATGGGTTTTAGAAGCCGCTAATTTACATAAGTGGAAATTTCTCACTTGGCCTCTTCCACTTCTTTTTTTTTTTTTTTTTTTTTTTTTTTTTTTTTTTTTTTTTTTTTTTTTTTATTATTATTGAATATTTACAATCTGTATACATAAATACAATAAGTAAATAAATATCTCATACATAGGTATACACAAGGAAGAACAGAGGGGAGAAGGCAGCCATTGCTGTCACTCCCTAAGGAATGAATAATGTTTTTAAGTGTTACAGTTGGTCCCTAGGCCAACTGGCCTAACCACTGGGCTTTCTTTTCAGGCGTCTCGGGGGATTGGAAGGGATCGCATCTGTGGAAAGGGATTGGGCAAGGGGATTGGGATGAAAGGATAGCTTGGAATGAAAAGTGGAGAAGCGGGTTTTAGCTAATTCAGCGACAAAGGGAATTTCGAGGTCTCGGTGGATGATATTATTGTTGACGTAGAAGGGAGCATTAAGGATCCGGCGAAGGACTTTGGACTGGAAGGTTTGGATTCGGTTTATGTTGGAAGATTCTTCTACTTCTGCTCGAAAAAATCCATGACAAACAACTAAATATTCTTTCCAATTTTATCTATCTTGTAAGTTTAAAAGATGTTACTGGCATATTAAGATTACTGCTCGAATATAAAAAAAAACAAAAACAAAATATATAAAACAGTGGAAATCAAACATAATGAACTGTTCTACCAAACTAACACTAAGTTGTAAACACTTATTTATCCGATTGACATTGTCCCATAGAAAATTACCTCAAACTCTTTTGTAATAAAAACAAAACTATTAGTGTTTTGTTTTGCTGTGTTGAGGAAAAATTTAAACACTAGTCAAAATAAAAATTAAACCTTAGAAACAAGATTTCAAACACCGCAACTGTAAACTGCCAGTATCATAAGCGGATATTTTTCCTTCTGCCTCCACAAAGTTCGCTCTAATAAAACACTAATGCAAATATGTTTCTTATTTTCTTACATTGTTTAACTAATACAAAAGTTTAATGTTAAATACAATTTAAAAAAAAAATAATAAAAACTGACTTAAACAGAGACAAACCCCGTTCAAAAGAACGAAACTGACATGTTTGAACTTTATGCATAGATTTCTCTGAATGTGATCGCCTCCTTGAAAATTACTTCAGAGCCGGGTTTGTAGCAAACTTAGTAACTTTCCACGATTTCTCTACTGTTGTCGAGATATTTAAGAAAATATACGAATATCCCTAAACGTTTCATACCCCTTAATAAAATTTTAATTTTTTAATATTTACTTAACTCCAAACAAAGTTACACAGAATGCAGACTTAGACAAAACTTTGACCTACCGGACAGCTTGACTACCTTACTCTGTGACGGGAGCCAATATATAGAAAGAACACTCCAATGCTTAAAACAAATTAAACACTATGACAAAATTTAAATAAATATTAAAACTTAAAATTAACCCAAATCATAATTTAATACTGTAAGACTTTCCAGAAACGATATGTATACTACCAACAGGTGAAGAATAACCCTTCGCCAACGGCCATAGCCACGTTGAATACACCGGTTCCCATAGATCACCGAAGTTAAGCAACGTCGGGCGTGGTCAGTACCTGAATGGGTGACCGACCACGTGCTGTTGGCATTAGAAAAGGGTGACAGCCTGTAAATAGCCCGGCGCTAATAGCCAAATAGTTGATGCGCCATAAGAAAAAAAAAAATAAAAAAAAAAAAAAAAAAAATAACCCTTCAAAATTTCAAACTTTACATTTATTTCTCTATCACAACGTTTCGGTCACACTGGTCCATCTTCAGGCGATCTACAATAGTATATTAATTACAGATATTACATCCTCCAAAACCATTTACTAAATTTTATTGTCATAATTTTAAACTCACCATGTCCTGTTAATTACTACAGTAACACTTAATTACTACAGTAACAGTCATGAAATAAATAAAAATGTTAATTACTACAGTAACAGTCATGAAATAAATAAAAATGATTCCTGTAAGGAACCAAGTCAAATTACACCTACATCAATTAAACACTCATTATCACAGCCATATTAGAAGACTTTATCAACCTACCTAGGCCTATTATATTTTGTATAACTAAAAATTAAATTAAAACATTAAAATTCAATTGGTTAAAATATATAATAAATTATGTATGACATATCACAGATATATTGTTTAATCTTTACTTAACATTATTTTTATTACCATATTTAATATACAATACACTGAGGTATGTAACCCAGATATTTAAACTGTGAAAGTAATCTATTACAATGTCATCAGAAATTAATATTATTTAATATGTCAACATAATGTTGTCCTATACCTTTAACATCTGTTTTGGAATTAATGGTTCTATTGATATTAGCACAGTACACTAATAACAGTACACTACACACACCCCCACACTACAGACTAAGGACACTCACAATACACACCCTAGGGTCTCCTCCCCTAGGTAGCCGCCCCGGATGGGGGAGTTCGTCAGGATGCTCAAAGGAGGCAGCCCCTTCACCTGACTCGGGGGCAGTAGGCTGATACCCTGCTCTCCTTAAACTTACACAATTACGATTCCTCTACAAAGCAATGAAGCCGGACTGATCTTAAGGAAACGACCTAGGAACCGCCATAATGACCTAAGAATAGCTTTTTGGAACATTTTATCTCTCTACAGACTAGGAGCCCTTCGGGCGCTTCTTACGCAACTTGACACCTACCGAATAGACATTGCAGCAATCCAGGAAGTTCGTTGGCTCGAAAGTGGGTCACATGAAAAGAAATATCATACCCTATACTACAGCTGCCATCAACATCACCACATGTTCGGAACAGGATTTGTTGTTCGGGGCAGAGCACGTCAGTTGGTTTTGAATTTCAATCCCATCTCCCCACGAATATGTTCCCTGCGCATCAAAGGGAGGTTTTTTAATTACTCCCTGATTAACTGTCATGCACCAACGGAAGTAGCATCTGAGGAGGACAAGGACTCTTTCTACGACAGCCTAGGGGATGCTTTCAGGAGCTGCCCGGCAAACGATATAAAGATTGTCCTGGGGGATCTCAATGCCCAAGTTGGCCGTGAGTCTGCATATCGCCCAACGATTGGAGCCTACAGCCTACATGAAACATCAAACGACAATGGGCAAAGACTTATAAACTTTGCCGCTGCCCACGGTCTGGTCATCGGTAGCACTATGTTCCCAGGAAAGAAGATACATCGAGCCACATGGAGAACACCAAATGGGATGACAAGTAACCAGATTGATCACTTCCTTATAGGCTCTCAACATAGATCAGACTTGATTGGAGTGAGATCTTATAGAGGAGCGAACGTGGACTCAGACCATTACATGAGCATTGCAAGGATTAGGTCTCGAATATCCACAAAAAGAATGACTGCTGGTTTGGTTCCTCGAAGGTATGATGTCTCGAAACTGATGGATGTAGACCAATGTAAAGCATACCAGGAATGCCTAGACGCTAAGCTCACAGAGGTATTACGAGGCAGAGGTGAGGCTATAGATGACCATTGGGCTGGAATAGCCGAGGCAGTGAAGCAAGCAGCCCAGGAGACCTTAGGGTACCAAGAAAGAGTAAGGAGAGCCCCATGGTTTGATGATGAATGTCAAGCAGTCACGACCATAAAAACCGAGGCTTACAAGAGAGTGATACAGCACAATACTAGACGCTCTCGGGAGGAATACCGGGACAAGCGGAGAAGAGAGAAGAGAACTCACCGTAGGAAGAAGCGACTATGGGAGAATAAGAAGATGGAGGACATTGAATCTCACCGAACAGTGCATGAGAGCCGCCTGTTCTTTCAGAAAGTTAATGAGGGGAGAGCCGTCTTCAAACCAAGAGTTACAAGCTGTAAGGATGAAGATGGGAACCTCCTCACAAACAAGCATGAGATTCTGGATAGGTGGAGGAGTTATTTTAGCAAGTCCCTTAACAAGGATGAACCACAAGACACAATAGCGGGAATAGAGGCCGAAGAAATTCCAAATGATGTTGAGCCACCGGACGATGAGGAAGTTCAAGACGCGATAAATAAGCTGAAGAACAACAAGGCACCGGGACAGGATGGAATTCAGGCAGAGCTTCTGCGTTATGGTGGAACAGGACTACTAAAGGAACTCCACCACCTCATCATGTCCATCTGGGAAAATGAAGAAATTCCCCGAGATTGGAACCGAGGAGTAGGAACCTATCCTCTCCATAAAAAGGGAGATCAGATGGATTGCAGGAATTACCGCGGAATAGTCCTCCTTTCCTGCGCGTATAAAGTCCTCTCAAATGTTCTCTACGAGAGGCTTGTTCCCTACGCTGAGAAAGAGATTGGGAAGTACCAGGCGGGATTTAGAAGAGGTAAGTCCACTACGGACCAGATCTTCTCCCTGAGGATGATGCTTGAAAAATGCAAGGAGTACAAAATAGTCACGCATCACCTCTTTCTGGACTTCAAGTCAGCGTACGACAGCGTCTCAAGGCCAGCACTCTATCAGGCTCTCGAGAAGATGAATATCCCCGGAAAACTGATCAGATTGGTGAGGATGACGATGAAAAACGCATGTTGCTCTGTACGAGTGGGAACTGACGTGTCTGACTCATTCAGCACTAATAGTGGGGTGTTGGTGCTAATGACCACCCACAGTAGTAGATGCACCAAAATAAACACAAAAAAAAAAAAATAGTGGGGTGAGACAAGGAGATGCCCTAGCATGTCTCCTTTTTAATTTTGCAGCCGAAAGAGCAGTGCGCCGCTCTGGTATTCAGCAAAGGCACACCCTCTTTAACAGCACGGTCCAGCTCTTAGGATACGCAGATGACTTCGACATTGTGGCCAGGTCGGAGCGGTCCCTGAAAGAGGCATTCCTCGCTTTTGAGACAGAAGCTAAGCTTCTTGGCCTAGTTGTCAATGAAGACAAGACAAAATACTTAAGAGTTGGAGGTATAGGAGGAGGGACCAGAAAGTTTGAAGTTGGACCGTATAAGTTTGAGAGGGTCAACAGCTTTGTATACCTGGGAACTGAGGTTAATGCAGTGAATGACATCACCCAGGAGATCAGCAGAAGAATTGTGGCGGCAAACCGATGCTTCTTTGGGCTCTCCAGACACTTTAGAAGCCGTTCCCTCTCTAGGGGGACCAAGATCAATCTGTATAAAACGTTGGTCCGGCCAGTGTTAACTTATGGGGCGGAAGCTTGGGCCACAACTAAAGCAGACGAATCAAGAATCTCGACTTTTGAAAGGAATATACTTAGAAGGATCTTTGGTCCCGTTAGAGATGGAGACTTGTGGAGGAGACGGAAGAATGCGGAGTTGTATCGGTTATATGGTGACATAGATGCTGCCAAATTCATTAAAATTGGAAGGCTTCGCTGGGCAGGCCATGTGGTGAGAAAGGAGGATAGCGATCTGACCAAAAAGATACTGACCGATAAGATGCTCGGAAAACGGAGAGTTGGCAGACCAAATATGAGATGGGAAGATGCTGTCAACTCAGATGCGCGAGACTTGCTGGGAGCCCGAAACTGGAAAGCTGCTGCACAGGACCGAGCCCTCTGGCGGAGGCTTTTAGAGGCGGCCCAGACTCGGTGACTGGTTGTTGCGCCGGATATGATGATGATGATTGATATTAGCACTTTCCTCCGAAGGAAAGTAGCTATTGAGGTTGGACACATGACGGAATTTTTGAAAAATTTCTTCAAATCTTTATCGATCCTACCTAGTAGACACCGAAAATGACCCCCGTTTAAATATATATATATATATATATATATATATATATATATATATATATATATATTCTTTTTTATCCTAGGAGGCATGGGGTCATTAAAGCAGTCTTCCTTTATTTCACCACTTTATTTATTGGGCCCGACATGTTTCGTGCATCTTTTCTTCGCACCTCTTCAGGGGCACTTCTTGCAAGGAAGTCCTCCCGTTACCAAGTACTCCCTCTGGAGTCCGGCTTAATACTGACGGAATTTTTGAAAAATTTCTTCAAATCTTTATCGATTCTACCTAGTAGACACCGAAAATGACCCCCGTTTAAATTTATATATATCTATATATATATATATATATATATATATGCATATATATATATATATATACATACATATATATATATATATATATATATATATATATATATATATATATATATATATATGTCTGTTAACACGATAGCAGCCAGAGTTTTTGTTTTTTCGTCACGAAACTTGGTATATAGCATTCAATTAGCAAACGATTGAACGAGTTCGTTAACCACCAAAGTCGGTCCACCGGAAGGGGGGGTTTACCCCGAACCCAAAACACTAATTTCACTAAGTCAGCCGTAATATTTGTTATATTTCAACGAAACTTGGTATTCGTAGTGGTAATATAGAGAGAAAAGTGTAATATAAAAATGAACTAAATCGGTTCATTAGAAGGGGGGGGGGGGGGGGGTTACTCCGGACCCACAATACCAATTCGCCACTACCAGCCGTGATTTTTGGTATATTTCGACGAAACTCGGTATTCGTAGTGGTAGTCTACAGGTAAATATGTGTTGTAAAAATAAACTAAATCGGTTAATTAGAAGGGGGGGGGGGGTTTACTCTGGACCCAAATTCCTAATATACACATACCGGTCGTAATTTCTGCTGTATTGTAACGAAACGAGGTATACGTCGTGGGTAACTCATGAGAAAGAAGTGTTGTAAAAATGAGCTGAATCGGTCAATCGGAAAGCGGGGGTTTAATTTGTAATATATTTCAATAGAAAAGCCCGCCAGACGTAGTTTCACAAAGCCGCCGCAACCAGCGCTTTCTACCACTAGAGTGACTGTATCCTGTTCCTGCGTTAGATCAAAATACGATAATATGAGATTTTTTGTATTTATTACGTATTAATAGGTGCCATGTGTAAACATAACTCTGGAAACAAATTAATAATTGATCAGTTACTCATTACAAATTTAAAAGAGAACTATTCATGTTTTTATTTTATTTATGTAGGATATTTTAAGCAAATTGTTCTGGAAAGCAGTCTACACTACCCAAATTCTGAGGAAAGTGCTTAGTTATGCAGCTCCTGCGTGACGGACTATTTTTAGTTATGCAAATGGATTCAGTTAATTTACTAGCTTTATTATCATTAACAGTTTTTAAAATCTTTACATTATCATAATCAAACTTATGCTGTTTGGTGATAGCATGATTTGCCAATGCTGTAGTATTGATATTTGTACTGTTATTACAATTAGAAATGTGTTGTTTTATCCTATTTTCTTCACCTGTTGGTATTATTAATTAATACCCTTCATTTAGTCATTAAAATGATATGTATACCATTCAGTGAAGGTTAAATTAAATGTCTTTATATTTGTAGCTTAGACTAGGACACAATAACGTAATGACCAAATGATATGTATACCATTGAGTGAAGGTTAAATTAAATGTCTTTATATTTGTAGCTTAGACTAGGACACAATAACGTAATGACCAAATGATATGTATACCATTTAGTGAAGGTTAAATTAAATGTCTTTATATTTGTAGCTTAGACTAGGACACAATAACGTAATGACCAAATGATATGTATACCATTCAGTGAAGGTTAAATTAAATGTCTTTATATTTGTAGCTTAGACTAGGACAAAATAACGTAATGACCAAATGATATGTATACCATTCAGTGAAGGTTAAATTAAATGTCTTTATATTTGTAGCTTAGACTAGGACACAATAACGTAATGACCAAATGATATGTATACCATTCAGTGAAGGTTAAATTAAATGTCTTTATATTTGTAGCTTAGACTAGGACACAATAACGTAATGACCAAATGATATGTATACCATTCAGTGAAGGTTAAATTAAATGTCTTTATATTTGTAGCTTAGACTAGGACACAATAACGTAATGACCAAATGATATGTATACCATTCAGTGAAGGTTAAATTAAATGTCTTTATATTTGTAGCTTACACTAGGACACAATAACGTAATGACCAAATGATATGTATACCATTCAGTGAAGGTTAAATTAAATGTCTTTATATTTGTAGCTTAGACTAGGACACAATAACGTAATGACCAAATGATATGTATACCATTGAGTGAAGGTTAAATTAAATGTCTTTATATTTGTAGCTTAGACTAGGACACAATAACGTAATGACCAAATGATATGTATACCATTCAGTGAAGGTTAAATTAAATGTCTTTATATTTGTAGCTTAGACTAGGACAAAATAACGTAATGACCAAATGATATGTATACCATTCAGTGAAGGTTAAATTAAATGTCTTTATATTTGTAGCTTAGACTAGGACACAATAACGTAATGACCAAATGATATGTATACCATTCAGTGAAGGTTAAATTAAATGTCTTTATATTTGTAGCTTAGACTAGGACACAATAACGTAATGACCAAATGATATGTATACCATTCAGTGAAGGTTAAATTAAATGTCTTTATATTTGTAGCTTAGACTAGGACACAATAACGTAATGACCAAATGATATGTATACCATTTAGTGAAGGTTAAATTAAATGTCTTTATATTTGTAGCTTAGACTAGGACACAATAACGTAATGACCAAATGATATGTATACCATTCAGTGAAGGTTAAATTAAATGTCTTTATATTTGTAGCTTAGACTAGGACACAATAACGTAATGACCAAATGATATGTATACCATTCAGTGAAGGTTAAATTAAATGTCTTTATATTTGTAGCTTAGACTAGGACACAATAACGTAATGACCAAATGACATTAAAAGAATGCCAACTACTAGACAAACGACTGTATGAACTGACTATCCAAATAGATAAGAGTTATATCTACTTGACATCTGACTATTGTTGTTAAAAGCGAGCCCTGACTAGAGGCTTGAGGCCTGAACCTTGAACCTAGCCTCTACAGCCCGAGCTCTGAGGGCTCGGGAGTGAGGCTTCATCCTAACCTTATCAAGCCCTGAACGTTCGGCAAGGTTCTCCCTCGAGCCTTGAAGGCTCGGCCTTGAAGCCCTGGAAAGGTAGAGCTTCGGCAAGCACGGTTATAGTCAAACCCTTTCTAATGCTTTAATAGATTATCTATATACAATAATTACTTTCTCTTTAATTATTACATTTTATTAATGTCGATTTGTTGGTGACATATAATTTAGCTGTTATCTCTGATAATTCTTATTTTGCTTCATTTGTAATTTATTAAAATCAACAGAGTTCAGTTGATATCGTTAATGATTACGCTAAATAACGTGCTTCAATTAGCTGATTTTTTAAATTCTGTATTCTTATGGATTAAAATCTGAATGAAAAATTGTATGGACTTTTATTATTTAAGGGAGATAAAAGTATGACAGTGTCATACAGTTAAGAAGTATGACAGTGTTGCCATCACCGTCTAACAGAATTTATTTTTTGGAAAAAGTTACTATTTTTAACCGATTAGTGATCCATATAATCTAGTTTATCGATGTCATGATAAATTAAATTGCTAGCGAATAATTTCAGTGTGGCGGAAACAATTTTGGACGAATGTACCAAAGTATATTTCATGAAACAGCTGTTTGACCGCCGTCCGCCATTTTGGAAATGAAAAGTAAAAGGCTTCAAAGCATGCGCCTTCTCCCGAGGCGAGCCTTCAAGGCTCGCGCCTTCTACCAAGCCGAGCCTTTAAGGCTCGCTCGCGCCTTCTATCGAGCCCTGTCCAAGCTCTGAGAGCTCGAGCTTTTTGGAGCCGCGCCTTCTAGCCTTAAAGGCGCGCTCTTTTACACTACATCTGACTATTTGAACTGAGACATACAACAATGAAACCAGCTCGACATAAGAGTACTTTAACTGTAAATAATATAATATATAATATATAATAACTCTACTGGACTTTCTGGTATTACCACAAAAATACTAATCTATCAATGTTCTCTATATGTTTTGTCGCCTATATTGCGAATACATGAATAAATTTTTTATTTATTTATTTTACTTTAAGAGCTGCACCGCAATGGTGATCTGCCCTAAAAGAATTTATATAAAATATAATAAATAAAATAATAAATTACAAGCTAAGGATCAGTAACAAAATTAAAGGGTACGGAAAATGAAATGAAGAAAAGAATAATAATAAAAAATAAAAAAGAAATATGTAAGGAATTAATAAAATAAAAAAAATACAGAATTAAACTTATAATTTTAACGGTAATAATAAATAGTAGTAATATATTTGCGGAGTTGATATCTGAGGAATATTATCCTGAAATAAGAAACTTTGACTTGGGAGTAATGTTTGGTATAATTATATTTTATTGTATGTCTTTGTCGTCTTTAAGTATGTCAGTATGGTATCAATGTGGGAGCTCCTATCAGATAACAGTTCACTGAGGCTTCGAGGAATCTGTAAGTTGTCTCTTTTAAGGCAGTCTGTTAGGATGTGTTTTACAGTTAAAGGTACGTTGCATGCCTCACATAGTGGTTTGTCTTGTCTTGTGAAGAGGTGAATGGATGAGTCGTGTATGTCCGATTCTAAGTCGTGTTAGTATTACTTCGTCGCTTCTTGTCCTTAGTTCACCTGACGAGTATGGTTTTATACTGCACTTTACTTCCCTGAGGTTGTTATCTTGTGTGCAGTACCACATTGCTTGCCATCTATTCAGTATAGTGTGTGTTATTTTTGTTTGTAAGTCTTGTGATGTAAGTAACATGAATAAATAAATAAATAAAAATAAAGTTACACATTTAAAGACATGCCACGAATTCCGGTGGAGAAATCAGAATTTAAAATCCATAAAATAAGAGTTGGTTTCCTTTCTTTAAACTGTTCCTTATTTTTGTATTCCTCAGTGTTTAATTGCTTGTTGTTTTATAATTCATTTTACTAGTAAAAAAGAGGTTCTTAAAATAACAATGAATTTTTGGTTGTTTGGGATACAACTTTCCTAGCAGAAGTCTAAGAGCTCGATGAGTAATTTCCGCTACTCAAGTTTTCAGGAAATAAATGTCACTTTTCCTTAAATTTTACGAGGGTAGGTGTTTGCCGTTAAAAAAAAAAAAACAAGAAAAAAAAACACTTATTCCAAGCAGGGATCGAAACAGTTATTTTTTTGGCGAAAAAGTTAAAATTTAACTGTTAAAATACCTTTCATTTTATAAGTTAAAAAATAACTGTTAAGAAAAAAAAATGATTTAAAAGTTTTATGAGTAAAGTTATTTAGGAACTCTTAAAATCAAGTAAATCAAACTAAAATTTAATGTAATACTTTTTTTTTTTTTTAAATCTGAAATAAAAGTTTTGAGTATTTTAATCAAGAACTTTAGGGTTTCCTTGGTTAAAAAAAAAGTGAAATGTTCTTTGTTGATACAAAACAAAACATAAACATTATTAGCTTTAATTTATTACTTTTAACTTACTCGTATTAAGTATTTTAATAGCAATTACTTTAAAACTTTTATTTTTTAGGTTGAGAAATAACTGTAAAACAAAAAAAACTTTTTTAATCGTTTAAACCCATGAAGTTATTTTCGTACTTTTACTTTTTTTGAATGGAAATAAACGTAAAAGTTTAAAAATACTTTTTAAAAATAAAAGTTAACAATTATTTTTTACCAATGATTCCTAGCTTCCCAAATGACATCAGGGGGTAAGACGTTATGAAAACGTCTTACCCCCTGATGTCGGACTTATACTACTACTTATGCTAGTTGGAGTTCTGCCATCCGATAAAAGAGATATGATTGTCCAACAAATAACATCTATAATCAACATTATAAAGAAAGTTGGAATACAATAATTGAACAATAATAAAACAAAACCACAAAACGGCCACTACGGCTTAGGACATAAGCTCTTTTCTCATCCGCAGCCATCACAAGATATTGCGGTAGGAAAAGAAAAAACCTCAATAAAGGAAAGCCACCAAATAAGAATAATTATTACTTTGAGAATGAAAAGCATAGAAAGGGCTAGTGCCACCACAAATCACGGCGAATTAGACAGCAATATCTTCCAGTGAAAACACCGCAATACACTCCGTCATTGCGGGTCTGGAAATATTTAGGCGCTCTAACGAGTCTTACCAATCTCAACTATTTCGAACACAGTTAGGAGAAACTCTTAGATAAATATCCATTTCCAGGGCCTATCGTACTGGTGATGTAACAAGCAACGGGTTTTAACGATAATTTGAAAAATTCTTTACGTCTTTGCATCAGAGGAATTAACCCAAAAATCGCTGGACCAATTTCCCAAATTCATATGGCCTTGGAAATGGTTCCTTAGATTTATCAAGCCCAATTACTGTGTACCTGGACGCCTATTATTGCATTAACGCAAGCATAAAAATCGGTTTACAATGCACCAAATCTCATAAAATTCGGTCAATTTTTGAGCCAGCTAAAGAGCGAACAGGCTAACATTTACGTGTGTGTGAGTGTGTGTGTGTGTGTATGTATATGTATATGTATATATATATATATATATATATATATATATGTTATTTATTCTTGTAGATGACCCCAAATATCCAAATTCTTTTTTATCCTAGGGGGCATGGGGGTCATTAAAGCAGTCTTCCTTTTATACCACTTTATTTAATAGTAGTATTAAGCCGGACTCCAGAGGGAGTACATGGTAACGAGAGGACTTCCTAGCAAGAAGTGCCCCTGAAGAGGTGCGAAGAAAAGACGCATGAAACATGTCGGGCTCAATAAATAAAGTGGTATAAAAGGAAGAGTGCTTTAATGACCCCCATGCCTCCTAGGATAAAAAAAGATATATATATATATAGGCGGGCAAATTTATGGAATTTCTTAATAATGATTACGGAAGAGGTCCACGACAATGGCTAAATGTTAATTATCCCAATCAACAGACTGGCCATGAGGGACCAGCGGCTTAGCCTGCACGCTCTCCAGACCGGACACCACTGGATGCTTTTTTTTTTTAGGTGACATTAAAGAAAAAGTCTATGGAACGCCGGTCAATGATCTTAATTCCTTACGAAGAAGGATAATTGAATATTGTGATACAATAAAACATCTCCAGTGCCGTTCTGACAACTGCTTCTGTCGAAGGAAGATGCCCAGCCTGTCTTAATCCTGAATGAAATCACTTTCAACAATATTTCATATGTATGTATTTATTTCATAAAGCTCATTAATTATATATATATATATATATATATATATATATATATATATATATATATATATACAAATTTTAACCATAGTTTTTTCGTGATCTCTGGGTTCTGAAACATGAAAGCTTCTATTCGGCACTTCCGGAGAGCGTCATGAGGCCAACCCCGGTTATGATCCGCATCATGATCGGGTTCCCTCTCTAAGGAGGGAGAGAGGAAACGCGCTAAAAAGCTAGTTTCATAAAATGGAAGGTCTATTCTGAAAGCATACTCAGAAGGATAAATTTAGGCTTTGCAAAAGCCGCCAACTAGTAATGGTTGCTATCCCCTCATATTTTCTTTTTCCTCCCTCTCTCGCCTCCTTCCTTCCCCTCTGTTTACACTGACTCTATCTTGAGTCTCTCGTGATGAATGGATTCTACATACAAATGAGAGCATGTAGCAGTATAGCACTACTCAGGGCCTGCTCGTTATGAGCTTTCAGCACAAACACAGCCGAGTGGATCGTATTCAGCCGATTTAGATGGTTGAGAGATTGAAAGGAAGGAGATTTTTAGAGGAAGCCAAGCCTCGTCCTGTTCGGAACATGTAATTATTCATTCATGGCGACGTTAATTCATTTCGCTTAATTGAGGGAAGCTAAGGGACGACATTGAAAACTGAAATCTTAGCAAAACATGTTTCTAATGTATGTTTACTTTTGACTGATGTTTTTTGTGCTAGTTGATCTTTAAGGGTTGATGTTTCTCAATGGGAGATAGCCTTAGACCTTTAGGCGTATTCCAAAATGAGATGTTTTTGAACAGTAAACGTATTTGATGGATTGCCATTTAATATTTAAGCCGTTGCGGAGACGGAGGTCGAACTCAATAAAAGGTAGTTTTATGTTTGAAGAACATCTACTCTTCAAGAATATCTAGATAATGTTCACTGAGACTTCGAGGTTCAGAAGATATTTTCAAAAGATATAAGTCCTCGAAAAGTAGACCTTCTCGACATTTAACTATTCTCGATCGATGTTTTTGATGGTTGGATGCTCTATTAGGTAGGTATATATTTGTTTTGTTTTTTTCGCACTATTTGGGCATAGTTCGACCCTTTGGTATCAGTTAAATGAAATTATCCTTGCAGTATAGGTTTGTACCGATTTCACCTTACTGTACTAATGCAATCCCATTTTAAGGTAGCTGTTCTAAACCCGATCTGTAGAAGTTACTAAACCCTGACCATCCGTCAAAAGCCGTTACTTCGAAAGACATCAACCTCTCCAGCGTCACACTCATACTAAAAACGACTATGAAACCATAGAGAAAGCATGTGGGTGTACACATCCCGTGGTATCCCACATGCCCACCATTCACTAATAATGTAAACAAGAAACACAACGAGGAAAAGGTCAGCCGGGCGTCCTCCCTCGTAGCCATTGGACGAGACCTTGGGCACTGGCTCATTTTCGTTCAACACACAGTCCATCCACATTTCCGCCTTTGTCAAGGCGATTTCGCTCCAATAGCTTCCGCTACAATATGAAGACCTACTCAGATTTTTATCATTTTTATTATCATTTTCTTTCTCACCTAAAAAAAAAAAAAAAAAATGACCGAACAAAATTGATTTTCACAAGATAAGACTTGTAAAAGATAAGAAATACAGCTAAACATCTTTTTTTTTTATTATTTACCACTACTTAATTCGAAATATGTTAGTTTAAATGAGAGCTGGTTAGGAATAAACAAACCTGCAGGGCTATTCCGCCCTTGAGTTTTAGAGGCTTCGTTTATGAATATGTGCCTGTTTATTCTGGCAATTTTGTTACTTTTTTTAACCCTCAGACTGCAAGCCACAAAATCAGAATCTTGCCCCCAGACCATTCAGTTTTTCCAACTAAACTTTTTGTGGAAGCAAAATAACAATTATATTTAATTGTCGATGTAATTTAATTTGGGATTAAATGCAATTACATAGATAATAATAATTTAAAAGTACTTTATATTTTTTTGGTTTACACGTATTTTTATTCATTTTACTATTTCATTATTGTATATTTATTGATTATTATGTTATCTATATAATTATTTTTATTTTATTATTGTTCATGTTTTTATATTTTTCGTCATGAACAAATTATTGGGAGACAGCAGCCAGTACATAAACACATTACCTTCTTACTTGGACAACACGAAACTAAATACTCGCATTTGAAGACTTCTGCTGAATACCCAGAGGCTTCCAGACATATTACAAACATTACCAAACCCCTGTTTATCGAAATAATTTAATCAAATATTTATCTTAATGCTGGTTAATAAGACCAAACAGGTACCACCTTCAAGGAGTGAAATCGCTGTGAAAAAGGATTAGAAAACATTCTGAGCTCAAAACAAGATAAAACATAAAGAAAAAATGTTTGCGTTAGATGAGAACAAACCAATTTGAAATAATAAATAAAAAAAAATAAAAAAAAAAATAAAAAAATAAAAAATAAAAAATAAATAAATAAATAATAAAAAATAAAATAAATAATTTCTGTATATATTCTATACCTTGAACGCAGATGCATTGATTGCGTATAGTTTTAAATAATATGCCGTAACGGACCAAGCTCATATCACCATAATTATTATTTTAGCAGTATCCATGTAAAACAATTATATTAGCCATAGCAGTTTCAGAACCATTTTTAAAAACCCTTTTTGAACATTATATAACATTACAACTTAAGAGCATTCTCGACAATATATGTAGTGCATACCTTTATAGTACAAAATAATTTTCATTGAAAAACACTTTACAGGACGATGGTAACCTTTGACGTTCTTCGTCCTTAAACCCCATTCATACATACATACAAACCAATTTGATTATTTTTCTCCTTATTTTATTATTTTTTTAATAACACTTATTTTTTAAGGAATATAGAGTTGGAATGCAGTAATAAAAAAAAGAAAGTTTTATATGTGTTGTTATTAGACTTTTAAGTTTTATTTACTTATTATATTAATTTTAATTTTATGATGTAGTATGTATAATTTCTCTGAGCGAATCGCCTTAGTTGCGAAAGTGCGAAATACATAAATAAAAAATAAAATTCTTTATATATTTACGCATAGAATGTTAATGTATCTTATTGGATATATACTTTTTTTAAATAGAGATAAAGGTAAAAATGAAGTTTCACGCCCTCAAAACCGATTTCTTTCAAATTTTGTACAGTAACGTATTTGGATGCACTAAACACGAATACGTTAAACCTTCGCATTTAACTACGAAAGAAGTTATTAGGCACTAAAGTTCGCTGTTATGCGGGTTATGAGAGCTAATGTAAACAACTAAATTTGTGACGACTTTAAGGCATGCATGTGCGTTTCCGCTCGCTACGCTCGCTCAAGAAGATAACAAAACCCCAATCAATCCAACTTGCTAAAATTAATAGAATTCTAATATAATATAATATTAAGCTCTAAAGTTCACTGTTCACACGCCCATGCGCAGATATGTAACATGGGGAAACAGAGAACTCTAATTTTAAATGTTCAGAAACCATTTATTCAATAACATTGTTAATTTTAGGGGCATCCTCACCCGTCGTCACCTGTCGCTTAAGGGCATACGTGCTATGCGTTTCCGCTCGCTACGCTCGCTCAAGAAGATAACAAGACCCCAGTCAATCCAACTCGCTAAAATTAATAGAATGCTATTAATTATTCTATTAACTTTAGTGCTTAATAACTTTTTTTTAAAAAAGATTAAAAAGGGGTTTTAACTGATTCGTGCTTAGTGCATCAAAATACGTTAGTGTACAAAATTTGAAAGAAATCGGTTTTGAGGGCGTGAAACTTCATTTTTACCGAGATAAATTTTCAATTGAAAGTTTAAATTCGAAGAGATTAAACGTGAGTCCTAGGAAACCTATTGATTATTTTATATTTTATTTTCGTTGCTGATAAAACTAAATATTTTCCCCTTATCCATTAGGAATTAAATCATATTTAATATAAATATTATTGAATTCTTAACAGTAATATGACATATATTAAAATAATATAACCTTCCCTAATATAACCTATTCATTAAAGATGGCAAAATTAGATAGTGTAGATAATTTTTGTTTGCCATTCTCAACTAAAAGGTATTTCATTAATGTGCCAACGAGCTTCATAAAGGAATAAAGGTTCTGGATTCAGCAGAGTTAACGAGCACATGGATTATTTTTTACCCGATATAGAAGAGGATGTTGCCAATAAAGGGAGGGTGGGTTTTTGCTAAAAAGAACCCTTCAATCTAGAAAATAATTATTTTATGAAAAAATGTTGATTCCTTAGGTTTCAGGAAATTCAAGAACCTAAATGAAGTTTAAAGGGGTTTTTAATGATTTTTAATATCCAGACAATATCTAATGAGAAATACTTCTTTAGAAAAATCACATTAATGAAGGGAAGATTATTTCACCATTTTCGTTTTTCACTCAATGGAATGTTGCAGCCACATGGACTGTATTGTAGCTTAAATAATGGAAAAGTGTAAGTTTTTTAGTTATGGAATATGTGAAAAGCTTATTAATGGTGCTAATTCAAATGTTACTAATATTTAAAGGTTTTAGCTGCAATATTACATTGATGACAAGCCCTTGTTGAAACAGGGTGAATGATATGTGAACAGATTAGTGAAGTCTTATGAGGATGGCCCTGAGGCCGAAGCGTCAAAATGTGAAAAAGAAAATTAATTAGCAAATAAATAAAGATGGTTGAGATGAAGATCGAATGCAATTAAGCCATTAATTAATTTATTAATGGGTACCTTGGTGCTAATGACCCAAGCAGTCGAATCAGCAGAGGGGAAAATCAAGAGGCCGGAGCCTAGTACTGACCACACTATCTCCCTAGTGTGCCGTATGGTCATGAATCAGATACCTCTACAGTATTTGCCCCTAAGGGCCCTCGTGGCCTGTTACTGTTACGGGACTGATCTGATTAACGAGCGGAAGTCTAATATGCCTAATGAGTAATTTCCTCTATAGTCATAGAAAGACCCTAGGCCCTGGTAATGTAGTCTGTGACTTGACCCCAGGGTATGACGAACACTTTCAACAGCTACTTGCCAGATTTCCTAATGAAAGTACAAGTGAAAGTGTAAAGAAGAATCCGGCCTTCGATCATCCATCCTTTCCGTCATCTTTATAATCAAGTGTAAAACATTAATTAGCAGAAATTCACAGTCCTTAAATCCTTGTATTTCACAATGAACTCTCTAGGTAAAACGAAATTCCGACACTAAAGAAAGTGTTTTCCATAAAATTCTTATAGCAAATGTGGTACGGAAAGCTCAGAATGGAACGAAGCGTCAACTGTCTAACTTTTGTCTAAAAGTAAAAATGTACAGCTAGACCTTTTCTATAGGAAATAACCTTTCGTATGATCAACTTCCAATTACTACGAACCGTTTTCAAGATATTGAAAAAAATATACTACAGTTAAACGAATTAGTGTGTCAGTTGATGAAATATTTTATAGAATAATACTTAAAAATGTATCCAAAACTTACTATCTTTATTTGGATAACTGTCAAACGATTAAAACAAGTTTTAACTTAATCCGTCGTTTTAAAGAAAGCCTAAAAAAATACCAATTTTAAACTCGAAAATGTTTAAATATATAGCTTCGTAAAAGATATTATTCGTTTACACAAAATTCCCATAAAGCATGACAAGTATACTAACGCAAGATCGTAGGTTATAAAATTTGTTCATGCAAATTTCTTCTGAGGAATAACAGTGGTCTCGAGGGTGGGCACGTCCTCTCGTATTTTATCAAGTCCATTTTATGTTATACTAGCTGTTACCGGCGTGCCATGCTACACCTACTTTCGGCATATAGAAATGCCTAAATAAATTAGAAACCAAATAAGTATTATTAAAATCTAATAACACGAATCTGTAACTGTTTTGAACCCGTGACCTCCCAACTGTGAGTCCTAGACGATTTTGACCTAACCTATAACACCCCCCGTATCAAGACATACATGTATGCCAAGTTTGGTAAAAATCGGTCTAACGGTGTGGATTTTTATTAAAAAAAAAAAAACATACAGACAGCAGCTGGTAGACGTTTTTGACCTGGCCTATGACAATCCCCTGATCAACACCAACCTGTGTGCCCAGTTTGATCAAAATCTGTTATACGGTGTGGATTTTTATAGGGAACAAACATACAGACAGACAGCTGGTAGAGGTTTTGTGACCTAGCTTACGGCACTCTCCAGTTTAGGATCTACCTGTGTACAGAGTTTAGTCAAAATCGGACGAACGGTGTGGATTTGTATAAGGGACAAACATACAGACGGACAGCTGGTAGATGTTTTTGACTTAGCCTACGACACTCCTCAGATTAAGATCTACATGTGTACAGAGTTTAGTCAAAATCGGACGAACGGTGTGGATTTGTATAAAGGACAAACATACAGGCAGACAGCTGGTAGAGGTTTTGTGACCTAGCTTACGGCACTCTCCAGTTTAGGATCTACCTGTGTACAGAGTTTAGTCAAAATCGGACGAACGGTGTGGATTTGTATAAGGGACAAACATACAGACGGACAGCTGGTAGAGGTTTTGTGACCTAGCTTACGGCACTCTCCAGTTTAGGATCTACCTGTGTACAGAGTTTAGTCAAAATCGGACGAACGGTGTGGATTTGTATAAGGGACAAACATACAGACAGACAGCTGGTAGACGTTTTTGACTTAGCCTACGACACTCCCCAGATTAAGATCTACATGTGTACCGAGTTTAGTCAAAATCGGACGAACGGTGTGGAGACGGTACCGAGTTTATTCAAAATCGGACGAACGGGGTGGATTTGTATAAGGGACAAACATACAGACAGGCAGCTGGTAGATTTTTTTGACCTAGCCTAGGAGATTTCCCGTATCAAGACCTACCTGTGTGCCAAGTTTGGTCAAAATCGGTCAAACGGTATGAATTTGTATAAAGAACAAACAAACAGAAAAACAGACAAACAGACAGACACGTGATTTTTATATATATAGATATAGATATATATGTGGGGTGGGGGGCGAGGTAAGCTGGTAGAGCACTGGACTAATATGCTGGAGCACCTGAGTTCAAATCCCGAGCAAGCAATAAAGATTATTATCTTCTAGTGTCTTCGTTCGTTCTGGAAACGGCCACCATGAACGACCTGAGGCCAACCGAGCCTTTAATTAATTTATTAATGGGTAGCAAAGGTGAAAATCAGGCGGCCGGAGCATAGTACTGACCACACTATCTCCCCAGTGCGCCTTATGGTCAAGAACCAGATACCTCTATAGTATCTGAAAACGTCGGCATAAATACAACACATTTTACATCTAAATAAAGTCGTTTTCTTAACTACTTTTTAGAAAAAAACGTTTAACAGACATGAAAAAGTAGTAATGTTTTCTTCATGATTTGCCACCAGTATTTTTTATAACAGATCATTTTTAAGGGCAGTACTTGTAATCATTTTATAAGAGGACAAGGTATAGTTGGGATTCGGCTAGGAGAAGAACGTCAGACTTTCAGGAAGAAATCTGTTTTTGGACGTTTCGGCTGCACATTGGCAGCCTTCTTAGCTAAAAAATTCAACTTATAAGTAAAAAAAATAAATATACAACTTGTAAGTAAAAAACAGGCATAAATGAGTGTAGTATATTCATCAAGACAATAAATTTTAACCAATCTTATTTTTAAACAATGAAAATACGGTAGTTGGAAAGTAAACAGCATGTAGAAAGTAGTAAGTAAACAGTACAAAAAAGGAACATTTTTCATATAGTGAGAAAAAACAATATATTCTATAAGTGAATACAATTTATAATAATTAATATATAGATACGTACCACTAGAGAATGCCTAGGGGGGAGGGAGGAAGACCTCGAGAACAACTTAGGTAACCATGGTTGAATGTATGAGGGGCAGCAAACGTCCAAATACAGATTTCTTCCTGAAAGTCTGACGTTTTTCTCCTAGCCGAATCCCAACTACACCTTGTCTTCGTAACTCTGCAACGGCTAACTATCTCTATCTTCATTTTATAAGAGATTATACTTAAGGCGAAGGATGAATATTAACAAAATACCCACTATAAATACATTATTGAAAAGGCCGAGATTAAATTCTATGATTGACAAGTAGCAGAAGCGAAGAGAGAGGTTTTATTGATAGCTCAGGTGGGCGGAAATAAAGTCTAGTGTATATTTTTGACACTTGTAAACAAACTGTCAAAAATATACACCACATTGATTGGGCTTGATGCCACCAATCACTATCGATTTCCTTGTACAACCTTCTGTTCGGGCCAACTATGTCGGGTCAAACTCGTACAATGAGGTTAGTGAATAAGCTTGGTTAGTTTAGAGCATTATATAATTAGAACGTGAATACAATACATGAATTGAATCGGAGTTTTTATTTAAATGACTATATGTACTTTTTAATGGTATCTATGTTTGGTGAATGATTTTTATCGATTAAAATCAGCGGGCTGCTTAGCACATTGTTCTAATCTTCGGATATGACATTGCCCGGATTGTGGAAGGTTCTCTCGCTCACTGCGGCTGTAAATATTCTATATTTTAGCTCCTGAGGAAGATTTGAATGTTTTAAAACTTTCGTGAGGGCAACCTCAATAGCTACATTTCTTCGAAAAGTTTTAGATAAGAAGATTTGATACCTTTGAGCTGTAAGAAGAGATTAGCTTGAAATGCATAACTGTCAGAAAAGGCTAATTTCTCGACGGAAAAGGGGAGAGAAAGCATGCAAGGAAGATTCTCTTGTCATAGACCTTGGGTATAAGATATGCCTTATTCAGGGTGAGGTGAAACCGAAGCCATCTTCTGAAGTGAATTGCACTTCTTACGGGTAAGTCTCCATGAACCCAGATAGAAACTTCCCCACTTGTCCGCAATGAGACAACCAAAATAAAATATCCTACGAAATCACATAGAAGAGCTCTTAAGGTCTTTAGAAAAATTAATTTTTTTTTCATCTTACTCAGGAACACATATCCCATAGCAACAGTGTGACATTTACGAAAGTGGACTACTATTATTAGCATTAGTACAAGTTAATTTTTTCATTAATGTGTACGGGATAAAACATGACGAGTAAGTACTTGCAGGGTTTGGCGGTAGGTAGAAGAGCCGGGACTTCCAAGTTATCAAGAGTGGTAGAACGTCGGGTAAACAAGTCAAAGAAATTCCAGGTGGCATGTCCAACTAAGGATTTTTTTAAATTAATCTAGGGTGGGGAGGATCATAAATATGGAAAGCAAGCGAGCAGGGGCCACGGAACTAGGAGATAACTTGAATTTCAGGAGTTGAAAGAAACAATGACATCTTTCAGGTGTATAACTTGGTAAAGGACTGAAGTGAGAAAGTACTGGCGACGATAGAGAAGGAAGAGGCAATTCAACTCGAGGTAGAAGTTTGAGTTATATTATTTTCTGTGATAAGAAAACGTAACGCTAGGAACAACGCAAAGGAAGAGAGAGAGGGAGGGGAGAGTGAGAGAGAGAGAGAGGGGGGGGAGAGTGAGAGTGAGAGAGAGAGAGAGAGAGAGAGAGAGAGAGAGAGAGAGAGAGAGAGAGAGAGAGAGAGAGAGAGAGAGAGAGAGAGAGAGAGAGAGGGAGGGTGGGAGAGTGAGAGTAAGAGTAAGTGTGTGTGTGTGTGTGTGTGTGTGTGTGAGAGAGAGAGAGAGAGAGAGAGAGAGAGAGAGAGAGAGGGAGAGAGAGAGAGAGGGAGGGAGAGAGAGAAGGGAAGGAGGACGGAGATTGTTTGATACAAAGAAATAATGGCATTAAGAAGTCAAGAGAAAGAAAGAATAAAGAAACTTTATCTGCATTGGATAAAAACTAGTTAATTCAATACTTTCGCTTGTCTAAACTCTTTTGACGGCCAAATTTCGGAGTAGTTGACGCCAGGAGTACTTGAAACCTGTAAAGTGAAGATAATTAGATCAGGAAAAAGTTATTTGAGATAATTAGAGGACCACTATTGCCTTGAAGCGAGGGATTCGAATAATGCCTAACAATAAACGGAACCGCCAATGGCCATAGCCACGTAGAATGCACCTGTTCCCGTAGATCACCCAAGTTAAGCAACGTCGGGCGTGGTCAGTACCTGAATGGGTGTCCGACCACCCTCTCTCTGCTGTTGGCATTATAAAGTGGGGGGGGGGGGGGGCAACCTGTAGATAGCCCTGCGCTAATAGCCAAATAGTTGATGCGCCGTTAAAAACGAAAAAATAAATAAATAAACGGAACCAAACATTAATCATCTTAGATTAGATGAATTTCAAACATCTAGAAGAAGTTTCAACTGAACCAATCGTTTCTGAATACCCAAACTGAAAATTAGTATGGAAAAATATTTGTATCAAAGTTTCTCGTAAACGGTTACAGATATCGCTTTGAAAATGATTTTATTCGTTTTCCCTTAACACAGGAAAACGAATAAAATCATAAATATAAAATAAAAACACATAAAACGAGTAAAGTATATATATATATTTTTTTTTTTTTTTTTAACGGCGCATCTACCTCTAGGTCATTAGCGCCAGAGTAAAGTATATGAACTCGAAAACGTAAGAGTTACGATTTTTCTTCGCGCGAATTTCGCTCAAAAAAAACATTTTCCGGTGGACGGATTCTGCAGGATAACGAACTTGACCTTTCAAATTATACGAAAGCATTTTATAGCAAATTGCATCCAAATCGGACCATTTTTTAGGCAGCTACAGCGCGAACAGACAAATTTGAGCCACCGTTATTCTCGTGATCTATGGGTTTTGAAACATGAAAATTTCTACTGGGTATTTTCGGATTGCGTCAGGAGGTGAACCTCATAAGCGGATTTCCTCCCAATGGAGGGCGTGAGGAACCACGCTAAAATGACAGTAAGGTGAAGCAGAAGATTCGAATATCCACTCCGTTATAAATGCCTCAACCAGAGCTGCCGATCTACAATGAGTGAACATCGATCTCCTAGTCCCTGACAGACCAAACTAGACGTCCAATGAGAGTATAAGACACGGTGAGTTCAATGGCCTCTCACCACCAACTACTTACGAAACACCGCCGGCAACCCGATATCCTCCGATAGCCTTCACGCCTGCTCATTCGTTAGAGGATGGATCCACTCCCAACACCTCAAAGGAACAACATGGAGGGGTTGCGCAACCACTAGCGCGCATTAACCAAGCACGAGGCACTGTTTCATTACTTGTACACAATTTATTTGAGAAGGGATGCTTGAGTGTCCGCACCACCGATTTCAGTGAAACATTTCTTAGTGTCACAAAATCAAAACAATATTACACATGTGTACGATCCATTCAATTCAGGCACTTTGAAGAGGAATTTTATTTTTTTTAGTCAGAAAGATGACAGTAAGACTGTTGAATCTTTAACAAAATCATAAAGGTCTCCCCTTAGCCAAATTTAAAATACATTTTTTTTTATTTTTGTAATATTACCAAAATTTGAATTTAGGAGTTCTTCAACGTGCTAAAAACGAAGCTGACATCCGTTTTTAAATCATTTTTTTTTTATAATAGATAACTTTTTAAATGTAGGTATATGGAATATTTTGGCAGAATTCTATAGAGTCGAGTTTGTAAAACAATTTTTTATTTAAAAACGGACGTCAGATTTGTTTTTAGCTCATTGAAAAACCCCTATATTCAAATTTTGGGAATATTACAAAAATAAAAAAAAAAATGTATTTTAAATTTCGCTAAGGGGGACCCTTATAATTTTGTTAAAGATTCAACAATCCGGCCATATTTCAAAGAATGTTTACCCGATTCAAACCAAACTTGGAGGGTCGATAAAGGTCCTAATGTGACACATTTCCTTCCAATCGGGGTGTTTCCACGTGTTCTGGGATTGAAGTTATATGCAGGAAAGTTTACATTTTATTTTGAGAAACATTTTTTGCAAGTACCTTTTGAGATAATACAATAGTCATTTATATGGTTAGAAAAAGGAGTCTTTCTTCTTTTGAAAGATTCCAATGACGTAAAAATCGGATCATCTCAAGGGTAGATATTGAATTTCAAAACATCACATTACTTTTTCGCTTACAAATTTTTAGTCTCTTCCAGACTGGGAAAAGTCATTATTTTTTGTTTTTAATGATATTCACCACATTAGGGTTTCTTGGGGTCCTGATTTTAAATCTGCTATTATTTTTGGTGTAAAAAAATGTATAATACTAGTTTACTTGAAAACGTAAGCATATTTTTGAATATATTTGACGAACTATAAATTATTGTTTAACGGTTATATTTTTCTTTTAATCTACTCTATAAAACAAATGAATTGGTGAAAGAATCATGTCGATATCATTTTTTAAACTCGATAAAAAAATAAAGAACTTTCAACCGATTTTATTTTATTTCTCTGCTCCTAAGGCGCATTGGACGGAACGCTCGGACACGTGACGACTATTTTTCGATGTAGTATCACCAGAAAAAAATTGGTCCAGATCGGTGACCCCATCGCTGTAGACCCCTTGTTAGTAAAATCTAAAAGTAGAACGTTTATACAATATATTAAACTAACATATACTAGCTTCAACTAGATCTAAGTACTAGGATTGAGGAGGGAGGCAGAGCCCAATTAGGATATGTGGATTGGTGCTAGGGGCCTATATTGGCTGAATTGGAACCCGGAAAGGTGCCTTCGTCAGGCCCTTGTGTCAGCTATCATTAGTAAAAGGGCTCCTTTTGACCTCCTGGATTGAAATCATTGGAAAGAGCAGACAGGTTGTAAGGACTCACGTCCTCGATAAATGGCAGGCTGAATGGTTATCTTTGAACGACTTTGAGCTTCAGGGGATAAAGCCATTCATAAAACAATGGAATTCCCGCTATAAAAGCCAGCGGAGAGAAGTAGTTCATAGACATACCACAATGTACAAAATGCAATGAGACATTAACTGGAGAATACTTACTAACAGACTGCATAAAACGAGAGCCCACACCATATCAATTATTTTACTCTTTTTAAAAAGATAAACATGTACGAAAAAATACAGGATAAACGAAATATTTTAATATGTTTCACCATTTCTTAAATTAAATATTTCTTGTACAAACCCTTACAAATTTATATTACAATACTCAAAAAGGAAACAATAACAACAGCCATTTTGTGAAATTGTTTTTTTGGTCATTGATCCAACAAAAAGAAATTCCCTTTTTGTTTGATTAATGCAAAAGAACATTCAACACTAACACTAAAAAATCGACTGACAGGGGCTTTTGGAATTTAACAGAATAGCATTTCATTTCTAATGATTCAAGTTGAATGAAAAAGAGATTTTAACACCAAATGGCAAACAACTAAAATAAAATTTGTACAAAATAGAGTGAAAAGAACCAAATTTTTAGTTAATTGAAAATAATTTATTAAAGTTATCACTTTGTTTTTTTGTTTTTAATTTTATTGTTGTCATTTTATGTTTGATCTTTGTGTTTCCTTCCTTTTTTTTATAGTATAATTATAATTTTTTTTTTATTAATCCCTACTTAATAGTTTATAGAGCAAATCGAGTTGCTGGCTCTAAAACCAAATCAGCTCAGCTCGCAACCGATCTTAATAGCGGAATGGTGATCCAAAATCAAGGCCGGTAAGTTTAATTAACTAAAATATAACCCCATTTCTTCAAAAAGTGCCAAATAAATATTTGAAAGTGAAGCCACTGACGGCTTATAATGGTCAATCTATACGTATAAAAATCACGTGTCTGTCTGTTTGTTCCTTATACAATTCCACGCCGTTGAACCAATTTTCATCAAACTTGGCACACAAGTAGGTATTGTTTCGAGGAGTGTCTTACGTTCGGTCACAATAGTCTAAGACTCACAGTTCCGAGGTTACGCGTTCGAAACTGTGAACCCGAATAGATACATATTTGCGTCATTAGATTTTAATATTACTTATTTGGTTTCTAAGTTATTTTTGCTTTTCTACATGCATAAGGTAGGTGTAGAATGAATGGCACGCCAGGGAACAGCTAATGCATTATAGTAGCCAATGATAGGTCTCCTGGTGGTTCAGTGGCTAACGCCGTGGATTCTCATGCTGGTGATGAGGGTTCGAGTCCCGCCAGCGGCAAGTGGAGTTCTTTCATCTATGGGTCCGCTGAAGGAAATCTTTCCTCCACTGTGGGTGTTTAGCTGACAACCCACAGATAGCCCGGCGACAATGGCCTAGATGCGCCGTAAAAGAAGAAAATAAACAAAATAGGGAAAAGTTGTATGATTCGTCGTCGCACCGTTGACGTATTTTACAAAATGCAGTATTTTAGGAAAAAAGCTTATCGGCGATAAACATTGCATCATGAGTTAAATATAAAATACGGCCGATCCCTGCTGAAAACGTAAACAGCCAATAACTCATCCTGATGACATATTTGTCGAGAAAATTCTATATCTGACTCCTGACACTTTAGCATTCGTCATCGATAAAATCTAAGACATTCCATAAAGTTAGATATTGTAGGGGGAACCAGATAATAAGCCGTCACTTATAGTTATGCAACAACTATGAGCATATCTTAAATGGCGGTGGTAAAGAATTTGCGCCGCTATCAGATTTAGGTAACAAATACCTCCAGGGCATGAATAAGTCGAACAAACTTGGCGACGGCTTAATGATATAGCACGATAAGGGCATATAATTTGAAAAACTATATCCAGATCATGCGCAGAATACTAGATTACTACAGTAGTGCTATTACACAGCCCCTGAAGGAGTGAGTAGGCGG
The DNA here is from genome assembly GCA_946811695.1 of Gonocerus acuteangulatus. Taxonomy (NCBI): domain Eukaryota; kingdom Metazoa; phylum Arthropoda; class Insecta; order Hemiptera; family Coreidae; genus Gonocerus; species Gonocerus acuteangulatus. Next base: position 60,404,879 of record OX328129.1, on the reverse strand, counting down.
GAGGTGTTCAAATGGCGATGATACATACAGCACGATAATAGCAGAATCAGAGGCAATCATCATACACGTGTCAATAGGGTAGACAATAGCTCATTATGTTTCCAACAACAACAACAACAAACATATTAGTCCAGGGCGAATCTGTATTGAGTTGGATGCTCATAGTAAGCCCGCTAATTTTTGCATCAGTCCAGTCAACGAACAATTATAGATGGAAATTTTTGGAACACAATTTTTGACTTCGTAACTTTGTGTGGGCTGGATAGGAGGTAAACATATCAAAAGTCCTCGCCCGTAGCCTTTGTGCCGGGGGGGGGGGGAGGGGGGTTTAGAAGGTCCCATTTTTCGGGTTTTCACTTATATCTCGGAAACTCTGCGTCCTAGCGATACGACTATTCTATAACAAATGAAAGCTGATTAAATTTCCTACACGTTTTATTCTATACAGTTTTTCGAGATATCATTAGGTTTCGAAATATCCGCTCTTGAAAGTCGGTCATTTTGGGAAAAAACACTTTCGCCGCATATTTTTTCCCCTTTTTGACCGGATAACTCTTAAACGTTGTACCAAAATAATAAATAACGGTTCTAGGGTTGTAGAGTATTGCATTCCCTTCAATAATATATTTTACTTTGCTATTTTATGTATTTTCCTTCAAACGTAAAAAATATTTCAGCGTTCATCGTGAAATCAGAAATTTAGCGACTAATAGCCCAGGAAACTAAGAGTTATAGGTGGAAATGTTTGGAACACAATTTTTGACTTCATAACTTTGTTTCGGCTAGTTAGGAGGTCAACATATCAAAAGTCCTCACCCGCAGCCTTTGAGCCGGGGGGGAGGGGGGTTTAGAAGGCCAAGTTTTTCGGGGTTTCACTTATATCTCGGAAACCGTGGGTTCTAGCGACATGACAATTCTATAACAAATGAAAGCTGATTCAATTTCCTACAAGTTCTATTTAATAAAGTTTTTCGAGATATCTTTAGTTTTCGAAATATCCGCTCTTGAAAGTCTGTCATTTTGGGAAAAAACACACATTTTTATATTCTCGACCGGATATCTCTTCAACGATAAACCCCCAAAAAAAAATGTCGGCTATAGGGTTGTAGAGCATTCCATTCGCTTCAATAATATATATTATTTTACTATTTTATGTATTTTCAAACGTTATATACGCACTCACATGGTTTTAGCAAAACCATGGACAAGATCTTATCTAATTGAGTTTGAATAACTGGTCAATGGGCCCAAAATTATATATTATATATTGTGCTATATTATATATATAGTGAGTACTGGACGTATGTACTCACTATATTTAAATAATGGAGCATATTTTTGACAATACATTGACTGGAAATGGTGAGGAATTGAATGGTTCATTGGTCAGTTGTCGCCAGATATCACGATAAACATTAAAACTGTTTTCTCGTTTGAAGAAAAATACATAAAATAGAAAAGTTATATATATTCTTGAAAAGAATGTAATGCTCTACCAGAGCATTCACAATTGACCGACTATTAGTCGCTAAATTTCTGATTTCACGATGAACGCTGAAATATTTTTTACGTTTGAAGGAAAATACATAAAATAGCAAAGTAAAATATATTATTGAAGGGAATGCAATACTCTACAACCCTAGAACCGTTATTTATTATTTTGTTACAACGTTTAAGAGTTATCCGGTCAAAAAGGGGAAAAAATATGCGGCGAAAGTGTTTTTTCCCAAAATGACCGACTTTCAAGAGCGGATATTTCGAAACCTAATGATATCTCGAAAAACTGTATAGAATAAAACGTGTAGGAAATTTAATCAGCTTTCATTTGTTATAGAATAGTCGTATCGCTAGGACGCAGAGTTTCCGAGATATAAGTGAAAACCCGAAAAATGGGACCTTCTAAACCCCCCTCCCCCCCCCCCGGCACAAAGGCTACGGGCGAGGACTTTTGATATGTTTACCTCCTATCCAGCCCAAACAAAGTTACGAAGTCGAAAATTGTGTTCCAAAAATTTCCATCTATAGCTGTTTTTAAGCATTCGCTGACTGGACTGCATGTACTTTCGGAAAAACTCAAACATAATTTAAGCATGCGTAAATCCAAAAATTGTTGAAACATTTTTTCTTTTTTTAAATATAAAACTAATCGAAAACTCTTCTCAAGGCGTCATATTTGAGGGCCTCAGAAGTCGATGAGTCTAAGTGACATTTTTGAAACAAATGAGTTACATACAGAATGGGTTTTGAGCACGGTAATTTTGTAGACGGTAAAGAGATCCAAGTGATTTCTTGACAGTTCCTGCCACCTAGCTTGTGTTCTCTTGAGTATCTACTTTTGTAAGTCCAGAAGGAATTTAAGGGGTATATGTGTAGATTCTCCAATTCTTTTGCATATTAACCATAAGTCGGATGATGTACCTATTATGTATCATCGATAATAAACAGCTAAAGACTTGATTCGTCTAGTATGATCGGAACTGAAAAAATCTAGTCTTTGCAATTACTGCATATCGTCGATACAAAAGCAAACTAACGAATATGAAAAAATGCATCTTTCAGTGTCCATCTTTAATAATTTCTGCTGGACTTATTTACGGCAAATTCTTCAATCTGACTTCACTCTATTAAAGGGAAAGTATTCCACTATCAAGAGGCCAAATCTGCCGAATATTTGACTGTCCAAAAAAAAAGTTATGAATAAATACTTTTCCACTCTGAAAAGTGGTGATTTTCATATTCGTTAGTTTGCTTTTGTATCGACGATATGTTCAACTTGACTCCATTTCCTTCAAAACATTGAGTTCGTTACTTAGACCCCCTGCCCCCTGATGTCGCCATTTTTAATAAGATTTCCTATAAAGATCTATTATTTAGGAATGGTATAATTTATTGGATAATTTACCAACAAGTATGAAAAAAAGGATACAAAATGCACATTTTTAATACCATCTTGTCGACAGCTTCGAATGCATTTAGAACCTTCATATTCGGAAAAGGAAATGTTGATTATTTAATAAAACAACCCACCAAATTTCGTTTTAATCTTTTATATATTTTTGTATAATAATTATGCAATACAGTATCACCCAAAAAATGAACATTTAAGCTTATCATAATAGAACTATGTTTTTAAAAACACTAAGACATTGAAAAACATTCTACAAATTGAAAATCGGTCAATTCAGGCGTCTTCAGGTTTTTTTAAAGGTTATTAATAATTATTTAGCTTATAAAACAATTGAGTATCTCTGCGAATTCTCAATAAATTTAAATCAGTGATGGAAAGCCCTTCTTAAAGGAAAGCACAGCTACATTTGGCGCTTTATATATTTCTTTCTACATTTCACACAAACACATGGGTGAATACATTGGGAGTTTTGAGCGAAAGAAGTACAAAAATAACATAATTCAAGTGTCCGGAACCGATATTTTTACGAAACGTTTTATATTTATTAAACACGTGAAAATAATCTATACGTATTTTTTTATATCGGCCCAATCGCAGGTTTAATGCTTCAAACCCCCATTTCAAAGAACACCTCAAATATTCTAACAAGGGGAGTATACAGTGGTGAGGTCACCGATTTGGTACATTTTTCTGGTGATTCTACATCTCAAAATAGTCGACACGTGTCCGAGCAATCCGTCCAATGCGTCTGAAGAGGTGAGAAATAAAGTTATATAGGTTGAAAATGCTTTATTTTATATATCGAGTTTAGAAAGTTATATCGGCATGAATCTTTCGCCAATCCATTTGTTTTAGAGAGTAGATTAAGGAACAAAAACAATCGTTAAACAATAATTTCTATTTGCCCTCCATCTACATTAAAAGTAAAAAATCGAATTGAGATAATTTTAATTTAAAGTACTTATACATATTCCTTATAATATATATACCTATGTATATTTATTTATTTTCTATTCCTTTATTTACTATTATTTTGTTATTTTCAGTTTCATTTATTTTGTTATACTTTATAATTATTTATTTCATTTTAGCGCGGTTCCTCCCTCCCCCATAGGGAGGAACCCCGCTTATAGGGTTGATACAATGAAACAATCCGGAAGTGCCGACTAGAAAATTTCGCGTTTCAGAACCCCTAGAGACCGAAAATAACGGTGGTTCAAATTTGTATATATATATATATATATTTATGTATATATTTATTTATATATATATATATATACATATATATATATATATATATATATATATATATATATATATATATATATATATTTGTCTGTTCGCTCATTTCTGGCTTCCCTGATGGTCCGATTTTGATGAAATTTGGTACAAAAATCCGTCGTCCAATTTGAAAGGTCAAGTTCGTTAACCAGCAAAATCCGCCCACTGGAAGATGGCGTTTGGGGCGAAATTCGCGCAGAAAAAATCGTAACGCTTACGTTTTTGAGTTCATAAGCTTGTAAGTACTTGTTTTATAGGCTTCTTGGGCTAGGAAAACGAATGAAACCATTTTCAAGGCGATAGCTTTAACCGTTGTCGAGAAAATTGGAAAAATAGTTTTTGAATTCCGTTTTTGGTTTGGGTACTTAGAATCACGGGATTCAGTTGAAACATTATCTGCATGTTCTAATTTCATTAAAACTAATATGTTGAAAGTTATGTTACGTTTGGAGTTAAGGAAGGGTTAGAATAAAATATTTTATGAACAGACATGAAAAGTTTTGGTAACTTTGTATACTTTCCTTAATATCTCGAAAAAGGTTGAGAATCTTGGGAAACGGAAGATGACCATTAGAAAGCTCACTAAATGGTCTACAAAAATGGTTCTGATGAAAGTTTTGATTAGGCGATGTCAATCGGAGAAATAAGTGCTTAAAACTTTAAAGTAATTGATTTCGCTTATTCGAACTGTTCTTTTTGTCTGTTTTATTCCTTGTTATTTTTAAATTGCTTATAGTCAGATAATGTATTTGACAATAAAACAGATTAAGTAAAATAAGAAGATCAATTTATTGTTAGAAATGTAGCGTTCAAAGAGAGAGATCCCAAGGCTTTCCAAATGCCTCTGAGCGGAGGCCTTTCTGCCCGACTTATGGTATAGCTGACCCCTACAGGTAAGATTGTAAATCAAGACCTTTCAAGACTGGTTAGTTTGAGATTTCATTTGGATAGCTGTTTCGCTATTGATCTAAACAAAGTAATAACTGTTTCTATTCTATGCCTTCATAAACACTAGAGATAAGAACGGAACCGCGCTAAGATGACGCAGTTCCTGCGAATCGGACTTTTTTTTTATTTATTTATCTTTTTCTTTTGGACTGAGACAGATTTTCATAGTGATAAACTGTAAGGAGACCATCGCCAAACTGTAAGGAGACCATCGCCAAAAGTTACGGGTCTCTGAAAACAAATAAATAAATAAAAATAATTTATATTTCGTATATCGTAAAAAATATGCTTACGTTTGAAGTAAATTAGCATCATAAAAATGTCTGAAAGGGTGGTTTCCCCCATTAAACGTGCGATTGGGCCGATATAAAACAATACGTATCGATTATTCACGTGTTTAATGAATATCCAAAGTTTCATAAAAAGCGGTTCCGGACTTTTGTTGATGTTCCCTTGGTAGTACACTCAAATAAGTTAAAAAATAAATATTCTTTTTAACTAAAATGGATATGAAATTAAAAATATTTATCAATTCGGTCAACATAAATAACACAAATAACTGACCGATAAATAATAAAACAATTTTTCAAAAATAATATATTCCAAAGGTTAGCCAGGCATAAATTTCATTATTGAAAGGTCATATTTTTTCTCCCTTAGCTAACACCAACCCAATCAAGTTGTAGTTTGACACTGGCAAGTTTTCCCCTTGTAGATAGAATCTGAGGCGCGGCCGGGGTCATGTATTCTTGAGATGATTTGCATATCAAGCCGTAGAGAGAAAGGTGTTATCGATAACAACACAGCTGAAGGTGGAGTACTATGACTTGCAAGGAGGAAGCAGAGGACGGCCGAAATATATCTAGTATCTATCCTTCCTACTAAAGATTGGCTAGCTGATATTATCTGTTTCCTCGGAGGATAGTACAAAAACTAATCTTAAAAATCTGAACCTCAGGAACGGCCTTATCTTAGCGTGTTATCGGATAATGCACAAGTGGTTGCCCAACCAAAATGGTTGGTGGGACAAATAAAACTTTACTTATCTAAGATGGGCAGAAAATATCAAAATAAAAAAACAAATTATTCAAAATACGACAATACAATTAATGTGACATTTACAACCGCAAGTACCGCAAAGCTGCAACAGGTAATATTTGGGAGAAGCTAGTTACAAACGGAACGGTGCCTCGAGATCTGCCCAGAGAATTAGCTGTCTGCCTCTTCAGAATAACCACCGGACACGACTACCTCGCACAGAATAGGCGTAGTAGATACAGACATCTGTCCACTCTGTGCAATAGCGGCAGAATGGACGCTGCACACCTTACATCCTGCAGTGCGCTAAGCTTCTCTGAGTATGACGATTTGAATTAGCTGATTTCCTCCCTGTACTGTTCTGCGAGGCGCTTGATGGCTGAGTTGTCTCGTGCGGGTGTAGGATAAAGTAAAGAAAAGTAAGTAAATTTACACCGAAGTTGAAAATCGACCAGGTCACAGTCGGCGGAAGATTTTCTAACTTACAAGGTTCTTATCTACAGGAGCTCTGTGCTGCCATCCAGCGCACAGTGGGGCCAAACGACTTTTCATGTTTCAAAAAAGGCTACAGCCTCCAAATCTTAACCAATTTCAATGGATTTTTTTTTTTTAATGGAGGCTAATACAGTTTAGAACAACATTGTCTGGCCAGATTTTTGTTTTTGTTTCTCCTGTTTATTAAATAACTTTTGAACAAGTGAACATAAAAAAATATATTATTTTTTATCTGAGCGTCCTTCTGGCGTTAATCGAGGATGAAGTTGGGAGGCCTTGGGCACAGAACCTTCATATTGTATCATATATCATATTACCAGAAGTATTTATATACACGATGTAATAATCAATAAAGAAATATATATATACAAATATATATATATAAATATATATATATATATATAATATATATATATATATATATATATATATATATATATATATATATATATATATAAGTATTTAACTTAATATCAGCACTGTTATCCTTAAAATTAAACATTCAAAACCTGATTAGACTTGGAAAAAATCAGACTGACATCTTCAAAACGTAAATTTATCTTAATTCAACAATGAGATTAATTGAAGTAATATGACTTTTGAATGATTTGTAAAAAGATTTTGATTTTTTCCAAGTCTAATCAGGTTTTGAATGTTTAATTTCAACGATATCAGAGTTGATATTAAGTTAGACAACTAATAAAATATTATTTTATATTAATAAACAGGGGACAGAAAAATCAAAAATCTGGCCAGACAAAGTTGTTTTAAATTTGATAAGCTTTCATTTAAAAAATGGTTAAGATTTGGAGGCTGTAGCCTTTTTTGAAACACGAAATGTCGTTTGGCCCCACTGTGCGACGTCACGTAGTATAAAAACTATCATGCTAACATCTTCACATTTTAAACTTGCGTTACAGACTGTCAGCATAAAATTGATTTAGATTTAGGTAAAGGATGAAGAACGTTGTAAGCAAAGAGGACCAGGAGTGTAATTATTAAACTTTTCGGTAAAAACGATTTTTCGCCCGATAGCCAAATGTTTATTTTTTCTAATTGTTTGGAAGTGAAATAAAGTAGAAAAAATGATTTCGTGTAAAATTACACGGATTTTTTTTTGTCAATTCAACCGTCAATAGTCCAAATGCCTAAGACAGTTAGAAACTTCAATTGGGAAGGGGAAAACTCTTCAAAAGGAGCGCGGGTTGAGTTTGCCTAGCTTATATAGCAAGCTCTCGTTAAGTCGATCTTCAAGGGGCCGTGAAATATTGATCGGCTAAACTACAGTTCGACTTACCGAACAAAGATTCATCGAAGTAGTACTTCGACTTGCCTACAAGTAAATGGGACTATTCAAATAGGAAATAACACTGTGACATAGAAACACACCTTGTTTGCCTAGCTTATACAGCAAGCTCTCGTTAAGTCGATCTTCAAGGGGCCGTGAAATATTGATCGACTAAACTACAGTCCGACTTACCGAACAAAGATTCATCGAAGTAGTACTTCGACTTGCCTACAAGTAAATGGGACTATTCAAATAGGAAATAACACTGTGACATAGAAACACACCTTGTTTGCCTAGCTTATACAGCAAGCTCTCGTTAAGTCGATCTTCAAGGGCCCGTGAAATATTGATCGACTAAACTACAGTTCGACTTACCGAACAAAGATTCATCGAAGTAGTACTTCGACTTGCCTACAAGTAAATGGGACTATTCAAATAGGAAATAACACTGTGACATAGAAACACACCTTGTTTGCCTAGCTTATACAGCAAGCTCTCGTTAAGTCGATCTTCAAGGGCCCGTGAAATATTGATCGACTAAACTACAGTTCGACTTACCGAACAAAGATTCATCGAAGTAGTACTTCGACTTGCCTACAAGTAAATGGGACTATTCAAATAGGAAATAACACTGTGACATAGAAACACACCTTGTTTGCCTAGCTTATACAGCAAGCTCTCGTTAAGTCGATCTTCAAGGGGCCGTGAAATATTGATCGACTAAACTACAGTTCGACTTACCGAACAAAGATTCATCGAAGTAGTACTTCGACTTGCCTAAAAGTAAATGGGACTATTCAAATAGGAAATAACATTGTGACATAGAAACACACCTTGTTTGCCTAGCTTATACAGCAAGCTCTCGTTAAGTCGATCTTCAAGGGGCCGTGAAATATTGATCGACTAAACTACAGTTCGACTTACCGAACAAAGATTCATCGAAGTAGCACTTCGACTTGCCTACAAGTAAATGGGACTATTCAAATAGGAAATAACACTGTGACATAGAAACACACCTTGTTTGCCTAGCTTATACAGCAAGCTCTCGTTAAGTCGATCTTCAAGGGCCCGTGAAATATTGATCGACTAAACTACAGTTCGACTTACCGAACAAAGATTCATCGAAGTAGCACTTCGACTTGCCTACAAGTAAATGGGACTATTCAAATAGGAAATAACACTGTGACATAGAAACACACCTTGTTTGCCTAGCTTATACAGCAAGCTCTCGTTAAGTCGATCTTCAAGGGGCCGTGAAATATTGATCGACTAAACTACAGTTCGACTTACCGAACAAAGATTCATCGAAGTAGTACTTCGACTTGCCTACAAGTAAATGGGACTATTCAAATAGGAAATAACACTGTGACATAGAAACACACCTTGTTTGCCTAGCTTATACAGCAAGCTCTCGTTAAGTCGATCTTCAAGGGGCCGTGAAATATTGATCGACTAAACTACAGTTCGACTTACCGAACAAAGATTCATCGAAGTAGTACTTCGACTTGCCTACAAGTAAATGGGACTATTCAAATAGGAAATAACACTGTGACATAGAAACACACCTTGTTTGCCTAGCTTATACAGCAAGCTCTCGTTAAGTCGATCTTCAAGGGGCCGTGAAATATTGATAGACTAAACTACAGTCCGACTTACCGAACAAAGATTCATCGAAGTAGTACTTCGACTTGCCTACAAGTAAATGGGACTATTCAAATAGGAAATAACACTGTGAAATAGAAACACACCTTGTTTGTACGTACATATAAAGCCAATTAGCACGTTCATATTTGCATCTCACTCATCAGAAAACTCTAAATTAATTTCCAAGCTTTTTTTGATCGTTGTTTTAACCTTTTTCTATAATTACTTACATAATGGATTGTTCGTGATCTATGTGAAGAAAGGCTGGATGGATTGGGTATTTAACCTTTAAGTACTGAGGTATGGTCCCTGGGACCTTTTCTTTACTGAAATTTGAAATAAATTATATATTCATTGAATATGTGCAATCAAAAGGGAACTACTAGGGGGGATTTCTAGAAATGGCTAACATAAGGCCCCAGGGACCATACCTCAGTACTTACAGGTTAAGGGCAAAACGTCTAGGTCTTCACCGCCCTAAGTGTAATGTTAGATAGCCGTGTATATGTCGTGAAAGGGTTTGGAATTTTGTGTCTAGGGGTGCGTTTACACTAGGATAGTTATTGCAGGATATTTATATCAGAGAGAAATTCTGACTAATGGAAACCATGTAAAATTTATGTCTGACATAAATTCTACATGGTTTACATTAGTCAGAATTTCTCTCTGATATAAATATCCTGCAATAACTATCCTAGTGTAAACGCACCCTAGGACTAGGCTATTTGTACTAAAACTAATACTGATAGACTAGATTAATACTAATATTTTTTCCTCTCTTTTTTTTATGTATAATTTTATTTTGTTATTTATTTATTTTTTTTAATACAAATATATTTTTTTGTTATATGTATATATCTATTTTTTTCTCGTTTTTTTTATATATGCATAATTTTTTGCATATGAAGAAAGGAACATCTCTAAAAAGTAAACCTAGGACAATAGTTTCGCAGGAACAAATCCAGACCAAAATTACTGATGTTAATTTATAAGCCAAGCGTGCAAGGATCGCTAAATATGAAAACATAATTCTACAATTTAAAAAATAATAATTAGTTAATTATATATAATTATTGCAATTAAATTATTTATATTTATATTTTCCACCAGGTTAGGGTAGAACACAATTAAAATTACTTACCAATGAGTGCGATTAGAAATTAAAAAAAATGAAATTACAAATACATATCATGTTAATTGTTATTACTTCTCAAATAACTGTAATTGTGGAAAGCAATTACTATTACGGATGATTCAAAGTAATTATATGAAATTATAAATTTATTAGCGCAATTAGAAGTATCTGATGCTCAAATACAGCGTTTCGTGTGGTTGTAGTTCGTAATTTCTGTGGAATCCTACTTCGGCTTTACCAGCTACACCTATGAAGCAGAAGTATCTGATGCTCAAATACAGCGTTTCGTGTGGTTGTAGTTCGTAATTTCTGTGGAATCCTACTTCGGCTTTACCAGCTACACCTATGAAGCAGAAGTATCTGATGCTCAAATACAGCGTTTCGTGTGGTTGTAGTTCGTAATTTCTGTGGAATCCTACTTCGGCTTTACCAGCTACACCTATGAAGCAGAAGTATCTGATGCTCAAATACAGCGTTTCGTGTGGTTGTAGTTCGTAATTTCTGTGGAATCCTACTTCGGCTTTACCAGCTACACCTATGAAGCAGAAGTATCTGATGCTCAAATACAGCGTTTCGTGTGGTTGTAGTTCGTAATTTCTGTGGAATCCTACTTCGGCTTTACCAGCTACACCTATGAAGCAGAAGTATCTGATGCTCAAATACAGCGTTTCGTGTGGTTGTAGTTCGTAATTTCTGTGGAATCCAACTTCGGCTTTACCAGCTACACCTATGAAGCAGAAGTATCTGATGCTCAAATACAGCGTTTCGTGTGGTTGTAGTTTGTAATTTCTGTGGAATCCTACTTCGGCTTTACCAGCTACACCTATGAAGCAGAAGTATCTGATGCTCAAATACAGCGTTTCGTGAGGTTGTAGTTTGAAATTTCTGTGGAATCCTACTTCGGCTTTACCAGCTACACCTATGAAGCAGAAATATCTGATGCTCAAATACAGCGTTTCGTGTGGTTGTAGTTTTTAATTTCTGTGGAATCCTACTTCGGCTTTACCAGCTACACCTATGAAGCAGAAGTATCTGATGCTCAAATACAGCGTTTCGTTTGGTTGTAGTTCGTAATTTCTGTGGAATCCTACTTCGGCTTTACCAGCTACACCTATGAAGCAGAAGTATCTGATGCTCAAATACAGCGTTTCGTGTGGTTGTAGTTCGTAATTTCTGTGGAATCCTACTTCGGCTTTACCAGCTACACCTATGAAGCAGAAGTATCTGATGCTCAAATACAGCGTTTCGTGTGGTTGTAGTTCGTAATTTCTGTGGAATCCTACTTCGGCTTTACCAGCTACACCTATGAAGCAGAAGTATCTGATGCTCAAATACAGCGTTTCGTGTGGTTGTAGTTCGTAATTTCTGTGGAATCCTACTTCGGCTTTACCAGCTACACCTATGAAGCAGAAGTATCTGATGCTCAAATACAGCGTTTCGTGAGGTTGTAGTTTGAAATTTCTGTGGAATCCTACTTCGGCTTTACCAGCTAAACCTATGAAGCAGAAGTATCTGATGCTCAAATACAGCGTTTCGTGAGGTTGTAGTTTGAAATATCTGTGGAATCCTACTTCGGCTTTACCAGCTACACCTATGAAGCAGAAGTGGTGACACAGTGAAACAACCACAATAACCGCTGAAGAATGAAGTCATTTCTACATCAAATAATACAAATAACCAATTCTGACGTAATAACGACTGGAAGTATGTGAAATTGGTAACTTCAGTTACTTAATCCTATTTTTAGCTCGTTTCCTCCTCAACCCTATAGGGAGGAGCGGGATTCCTCAATGAGGTTGATTTCATGACGCAGTCCGGAAGTGGCGACTAGAAAATGACACGGTTCAGAATCTTAGATCACGGAAATAAACGATTCAAACCGAATTTGTTGGAGTGTCGATATAGGCTCCAATGTTACACTTTTTTTTTTTTTTTTTTCAATCGGGGTGTTTGTACAAGTTCTGGAATGAACGTCATATGCATAAAAGTTGAAATTTCCTTTAGATTTTCAGAACCATTGCTTACAATTACCTTCTGAGATAATAAAATAGTTACGTATTCATATGGTTAGAAAAAGGAAGCTCTCCTTTTTTCAAAGAGCCCAAGGACGTAAAAATCGGATTATTTCAAGGTGAGATATTGAATTTCATTACGTCACGTAAGTTTTAATCTCTTCGAGACTAGGAAAAATTATTTGAGTTCTTTGTCTGTGTCATAATAAAACTTCATTTTTTATGTGAAAATGGGTGAAATGATTTCGCAACCGTGAGGCATAAGTTGTCTTCTCATCGCCCAGATGAAGGCTTGAATTACAAGCCGAAACGTCGGCAAACAATAAAACCCACATTCGCATAAAAAATGAAGTTTTATTATGACATAACGACCGAGCCCTGACAATTTCTATCTTTGCATCGTCAACGATCTCCTCTCAAGGAAAAAAAATTATTTGTTGTTTTTGGTGTGACCATCTGCTGTTGTTTTTGGTATGAAAAAATGTATAATGCTAATTCACTTGAAAACGTAAAAATACTTTTAGATTTACTTGACGAAATATAAATTAACGATTTCATTAGCATAAATATGCTCTAGCGATGACTAAACTGAAAAAAACCCGTTAAAAAATAAATTATTTCGTTTAGAGCCTTCTGTCCAAATTCAGGTACGTAAATATGCTTTAGGTCCACCCGACAAACCTATGTAATGCAATCTATAACATACAGTCATCTTTTTCGTACATGGCCACTGCGCATACGCGAACGCCGGCGGACACTTTTTTGTAATGTTTTTTTCCAGTTTAGTCTCCACTAAAGCATATTTATGCTAAAAGTTACAAAAAAGTGTCACAATAAATACCCCAAGCTCGAGATATAAAATAAAGCATTTTCAACCTATTTTATTTTATATCTCAGCTCCTAGGGCCCATTGGACGAAACGCTGAGACTATTTTTCGATCCAGAATCTCCAGAAAAATATGGGCCCGATCGGTGACCCCACCACTGTATACATCCTTTGTAAGGAGGGATATTATGAGGCTTAGATGATCTGGGTAAAATAAAATGAGCTAAACGTCTGCCAACGTTTCGGATTGACATTTATGCCTTCTTCAGGGCTATGGAGGAGAGGCAGAACAGTTCCGTTTCTATATGTAGGTTACATTTCTATATGTAATGACATCCCGATCATCTACTGTTAATGAATACTTACATCCATGTATAATAATAATAAAACTAAAATATTTACTTGAGTATGTTGGGATGGGAGAGCTGGTTCATGAGCTGCACCTCCTTCCTCATGTTCGGCCGATTCGATCTAAGGAGGTTCATCTTGAGCACCATCACCTGTCCGGTCGTTTTATGAGTGACCTGAAAACATAATTAGTCATGTTAGTATAATAATACAGTAAGACCTCTATTATCCGGGATTCCAATTAACCGGGGTCTAGATGGGGGAATTTTTATTTTTATTCCTTCTTTAAATATTATGTACATGCGAACATATTTATTGCATTATTTTTATCAACTAATGCATTTGATTTCATAATTATTTATTAAATATTTCTATGTATGTAATGACGATTATGTACATAAATATGAAATTAAATTAATTACATACATTGTAAACTTACGAACGGAAAAACAGCGCTGTTTTCGGAAGAATGTGATGATTCCATATTCCTGGAAGCATCTCAATTTATTTCATATTCTTGGAACGGAAACGTTTTCAATTCTTTCTATGAATCCCCTACTGGGCTGTTAGCCTACCAAGGAAATATTTCCTCTGTTGGGCTTTAACTCTTCACTCGAGTACATACGAATCCCGATTTCAGCAGAATTATCTTGTTACGGGCGATCAGAACAGATATAAGAAAATAATTATGTATCAAAAAACGTACGACGAAATATTACTGACTTTCACGACAAAAAAATTTAATTTGATCTTGAGTTTATTTTTGCACTTATACAAATTACCAGGTCATTCAAAAAGTCCTGTCGTTTTTTTGGGGGAAATTATAAATAAATAAATATTTTCAAATAATCACCTTTATTCATCAAAATATCCACCGTTACAGTCGGTAACCTTCTCCCAACGAGATGGTAAAGCCCAAATTCCTTCCTTAAAAAATTGTTGATTTTTACTGCAAAAATAAGTGGTCAGTTCGTGAATTAGGTTGTCACGGTCTTGAAAACATTTCTGTCTCAGATTGTTGTCGAGATCTCTGAATAGGTGATAATCAGTGGGTGACAGGTCAGGGGAATATGGTGGGTGAGGCAAAACTTCCCAGCCTATTTCTGTCAATTTTTGACAGAAATTTGAAAAATTTACAGAAATTTGAAAAATTGACAGAAATAGGCTGGGAAGTTTTGCCTCACCCACCATATTCCCCTGACCTGTCACCCACTGATTATCACCTATTCAGAGATCTCGACAACAATCTGAGACAGAAATGTTTTCAAGACCGTGACAACCTAATTCACGAACTGACCACTTATTTTTGCAGTAAAAATCAACAATTTTTTAAGGAAGGAATTTGGGCTTTACCATCTCGTTGGGAGAAGGTTACCGACTGTAACGGTGGATATTTTGATGAATAAAGGTGATTATTTGAAAATATTTATTTATTTATAATTTCCCCCCAAAAAACGACAGGACTTTTTGAATGACCTGGTATTAATTAATAAAACGTTTATATACACATTTCTCAATGCAAATAAGGAGGTTTACATGACATCTTGTACACAGTTTTTCTTTATAACCTTATAATCCAGCACATTTAGTCAATAAAATATTGTGTTTCGATTATCCGGGGTTTTCGATTATCCGTGGACCACCCTCCCCGTCATTACACCGGATAATGGAGGTTCTACTGTATATAAATTATTAACTTTACATTTATTCTTTTCCACTACGTTTAACGTAAATGAAAAAAATATTTAGAATTAAAGAAAATAAATATGATAAGGATAAATGTGAAAAGAAAATATCAAATATTCATGTAAGAGCAACGAGTAATAAACAAAAAATAAATAAAAAAAATCACAGAATTACAAAACAGAGTAAGTTATATTATTAAAATAAATAGAGAATCGCCCAGTTGCTAGCTCTAAAACCACATAAATAAATAAAAATAGACTTGCGAAATTTATACTTATAGAAGATGATTATATATTTTAATAGGAGCACTATATGTACGCAGGTAGATTATAGTGATGATTCAAATTTCGTCAGATGCAATTATTATAACGCAAGCCATCGCAACGCAATCGATTCCGAATGTGCAATATGATGTCCGGGTGTTCCGTTGAGGTTTGTTTTTAAATTAATTCTGCTTATATATTATATAAGTACTTTTTTTTTTTAAATGGACGGCCATAACTTCCGGCGATGGAATCTTCATGAGACCTCATAAACGAAAAACGTTGCTGTAATTAGTAATATTATTGTACTCGTCTAATATTACATGTAAGCAATAATTAATTTAAAACGACTCAAACTCGATTCTGTGCGGATCTGGAGAAAAGATGATTTTTTCTCGACGATTTTTTTTTTTGTTTTTTTTTTGTTTCGACTAACGATTTTGCCGGCAACGGTTCTGAATCGGAACGGTAATTAAACTGTGACTTGTATGATGTAGTTGCATAGAAAGCTGTATAGTATTCATAATAAGCAGCTGACACAATTATTCATTTTTTAATTAATTTTATTCCGAAAACACCCATTTCTGATGAACAGATTTAGCATATTTTAACAACACTCATTTACCAGCAGGGTACAATGTATACCGAGTTTAGCAGCAAGGGAAAAAAATTACGGCGATTAAGGAGCAAATTAAAAAGTTTGGTTCTTTAGTAAAGCACCACTCTAATATACTAATCTCGCTATTAATTTTTACAATACTCTAGTATCTCTTTGAGCAATGAGTGTACTCAGTTTTGTTGCAATATCAAAAAACGTTCGGTCGTAAGGGGCATATTAACAATTTATTTCGGTAAAAGTTAATTTACCATTTAAGTAGACTCGAAGATATTTTGCAGATTTCAACCAGGATACGCTTGACCATTGGCGTTAACTAAGTGGTTTAATAAAGGCCTGCGCTTAGAAACAAGATAAACTCTGTCTTTTGTACCTTCGGCTTTGTTTTCCATCTTTAAATGATTAAAAATTATAAGGCTATGTCAACTTCTAAACAAAACACCTTATGGT
Source organism: Gonocerus acuteangulatus (assembly GCA_946811695.1). Classification (NCBI taxonomy): domain Eukaryota; kingdom Metazoa; phylum Arthropoda; class Insecta; order Hemiptera; family Coreidae; genus Gonocerus; species Gonocerus acuteangulatus. Next base: position 60,387,941 of record OX328129.1, on the reverse strand, counting down.
ATTCAATTAAGTATACACAAATTTTATGCTACCAGTATTTCCTCGACGCAACCGTTGAGTAATGAAACGTCAAGCTTTGTCACAGGTACCTTCTGATTACGCCGTCGTGCTGACCTTGTAAGCACGATTCCTCCGCAAAGGGAGGGAGGAATCTTGCTAAAAGGCTTAACACGTCCTAAATTCCAGAAGATCCCTGTAGACTTGCTAATGGGACTGTACAAGGCATAACAACAAGAGACAGGGCTATCAAAGATAAACACCATGAAGCTCAGCAATGTGTACTCTTGCAGCGATAAACGACGATAAACAGCCGAGAGAGAGAGAAGGGGCGCCCTTCCTATACTGGGTCAAAGGCGCCCGGCTCTTTGACAGCAGCCTCTGCTCAATGAGCTACCGAACATATGGTGAAACTATATCAGCTGGTGAACTACATATATAGCCTAAATATTTGTCTGGAAGGAATAAATTGGTCATTAGTAAAGAATATTAAGTTACTTAAGTTGCAATATTTTATAAACAAAAATAAATGCCACTTCACCAGAAAACTTGTTGAGCATATTTGTCCTAAAATTAATATTCATTGACCATGAAGGGATATGCCCCTAAGATTGGGGTTCCTACAAAGAGTGGAACCTTTCTTTACGATTTACGGCAAACGGAATAATTTTGCAGATAACCGGCTCGTTCTTTTTTCTGAGTCAGAAAGAAGTAGGTATCAGGACGCATCGCCTTGTTTCTCTGATTCGCTTTTAGTTCTCTCAGCAAGTAATACTACTGCGGCCAAAATAATTCATTAAGAAACCCCAAGTCCAAGTGAATCACAGCAGTAGTTAGGGGGATGCTGCCAACTCATTTGGTCGGCCGAAACTTCTTAGGGGTCCGTCTAGGATCGATTCCTACTCCTTCAGCCCAACCCTTAAGAAGTGATCCATGATTCATCAGCTGTCAAAGCTTGTTTACTACTCAGCTGGTGGAACTATCCAACAAACTAATGATTGGAGTTGTATTTAACAGCGGCTTCTGGACAAATCATTTTGATATTTATTTGAGACATAAGTTAGGATGCCCAAAGAATAGAGAGTTGAGAGAGCAAAGGATAACATCAAGGTGCACAGGGAAGAAATCAAACACCTGAGTGAGGTTAAAGGGAGCAGCTTGGAAAGCAGAAAACATTGCAATTATTTCAACTCAGATGGCAACTACTTCGCTATGCACTTTGTTGTCCCTCTTTGATCTCTGTACGCTCCACACTTAAAAGTGTGTTAGGTGCCTTTAAGCTACAGTCGAGATAAATCGTAATACTACGACTCCCGCCTTTAATGTGTTAAGAATAATAAGCAGTGAATTAAATAATTTGAATAATATAATTTATTAAAATTTTGACGTTTACTTATACATTAGAACGATTTTTGGGCGGCTTTTCTTCAGGTTACCACCAGGCAACAAGCAAATCAAATAATGAGACAGAAATTTAACTTGCTCTAGAGACTAATGATGAAAACTGATGATGAAATAGGTGTTTTTCGGATTTTTTATTTTATTTTATTTTTTGCTTAACTAATTGACTGAATAGATAAAAATAAATTCAAAAGATAATGGGCTGCAGATAGTTGATGTCATAAGAAGTCAGATAATAGTTGGGATTCGGCTAAGAAAACCAGCCAGATTTACTGAAAAATATATATTTTGAACGTTTCGGCATGCACTTTGGCAGGCTTCTTCAGAAATGAATGTCTAGGGAATGGGGGAAGATCAATGATTTTTCCCCCAGTCTGACAGATTTTCTTAGCTGAATCCCACCTATTCCTTGACTCCTAATCAAATATAAAAGAGTACCACAGTAAAAGTATTTTCAGAAGGGCAGCAGGAAGCGCGTTGGACTTTCTAGTGGAATAGCAAATATAAAAGTATGAGCTCCTTAGCATAATTCCATAATTGGCCAATCGGAAGTTAGATACATGTAGTTTTCCCTTTTCCGAAAATAGTAATATCCCCGTTTCTAGTTAAAAAAACACTTCAGAGAAGACTAAAGTCTTAGAGTAATCCTTATCAGAACAAGTTGACACTGATATGAAGCGTATGCACTGAAAGCGCACTGATATGAAAGAATCCCCATTTAATCTTTCGCCATTCAGTGGACTGAAGTTGCCGGAACATGGGCAATGTGCAAATATCACGAATTTGACAATTCGTACAATGAGCTTGCCTAAAGTTTTAGAATAAAATTTATTTCGTAAATGAAATGATATGATTTACTAAAAAGAAAGATAGCCTTCCACAATTATCTAATTCATAATATACAATATTTTTTTTAATATAGAAAATTGAATATGTAATAGTTCCTTTTGCTGATGTTTTTCACGGAGGATGTGCCATTTATACGCTTGTCTCCAGCTTGACAATGAGTCAGAATGAATCATTGTCAACTAGTAACAATTATCGTCAACAGATGAATGTTTTGTTCTTTTATGGGAATAGGTATTTATTGGATTATGATCTGCCTCTATTCTATGATTGGTTCAATTAATAAAAATAGAAAACACATTTCGTAGGTAGATAAAGTCAGGATTAGGTCTTGCTATCTTAATAATTCTACATTTTTATAAGAAAATGCGCTTTATTTTCAAAATCAATGTTTTCATGGCCGCGATAATTTTAGAGTCTAGCAATGAATTTGGCTATAGACCGTTCAAAGGTAGAAGTATTATGAACAATTTAGTTCCATTTAGTAGGTGTTCAACTGAATCTGATAAATAGGGGCTGGATTTTTAGGATAAAATAAGCATCCAATGAGATTTTTGCAACAGGCATAGTCTTTTTAGGTTTTTACTTAAAAATCCATTTTAGGTGATAAAAATGTATTGATTAGGTTCAAAGAATAGGTCTGTTTAGGTTTTTTTTTTAAAAATCCATTTAAGGATTTTTGAGGTGATAAAAATGTTTCAATAGATCAATTTTTATGATCGAGGAAATGAGTTCATTGAATAGTATTTTCTATTTTAAATATTAGTTCAGTCTAGGTCATTCCATCCTTATTTAGGTGATTTTAGGTGATATCATGCGGAATAGGTTTTTTTTGGGTTCTTCCAAATTTGGATGAATGATACTACAAGACGCGAATCATATAAAAAACTGATCAATACAGTGTTTAGCAGAAAGGAAAAAAATAGGGGAAAATCTAAGAATCCGGTCCCTACTGATCAAGCAACTGAAATGTATCTGTTCTTGAAAAAAATATTGTTTTTTCATCGAATCTAGTAATATACCATTAGAACTAACTACTGAGTAAGATATAATGTAACTGGAAAATCGTACGAGCTGAATTACGCAATTATCTGTAAGATTATATAAAACATCAGACGTCTTAACCCTTTCAGTAGATATTCATTTGGAGAAGATAACCATTTTTTTTTATCGTTGTGAACCAAATTAAACCTGATCAAAGGAATTAAGGGGTCTTTTTGCGAAGACCACATCCAGTTACTTTTGAAGTAGCAGTAGTGATTTATAACAGTTACTCGTACTCGCTGATAAGCTTACTCATTAGCTTATAGGTTCTTTGCTGGTTATCTACTACTTCTTGACTCGTTATCTACGGTTATAATTCATATTAGATAATGGCAAGCAATATTTATTAATAAAAAGGTTAATATGATCAAAATCAATTCTCTCAACTATTAAATAAGTTATTAAGCATTAAAGTTGACTGTTTTGCAGGTTATGAAGGATAACAAACAACGTCATTTGTGAACAAACATATTTTAATCGTTTTCTCTTTCTTTTTTTGGATATTTTACATTTATTAGGTATTACATGCTATGCGTTTCCGCCGCTCGCTACGCTACGCTCCGCTCGCTCAAGAAGATATCAAAACCCTAGTCAATCCAACTCGCAATTAATAGAATTTCATTAATTTTACCGACTCTAGTCTATCCAACTCGCTAAAATTAATAGGATTCCATTAATTTTTCCGAGTAAGAAACCAATCCCTTTTTCTTTGTCAGGAACATCGCGAACTAATTGTAAAAGACTCATTTTTCTCACTAAAATAAACAGAGCTTTTTCATAAACAAAAGCTAATTCACTGTTGAAGGTTACTTTACTCCCAACAAGAACCATAGCAATTAGTCATCGGAATCCTCCAATAGGAAGGCAAAGGAGTTATGCGCATGCGCTGAATCACTAATACAATCACTACTGCTACTTCAAAAGTAACTGGATGTGGTCTTCGCAAAAAGACCCGAATTAAGTCTTATGAAACATTTACTGTTAGATACGGTGCACCAGGAGGAACGGGTTAAAGGGCAGAGTTTTTATATTTATCGTTGCTCGGGAATGTGATCAATTTACACAACTCTTAAGGGATGGACATTTAATTATAGAGAACCTTTCCCGGAACCGAACAAAATATAATGGCAACTGATTATATTTTTCATTTATTAAAAGGATTTCGCAAAAATGTCTTAAAATAAAACGTACTTGTCCATAGATTAATGATACAAATAGACAGATAGATAACTGCAATCAAAATGCTATTACGAAAATCAATTACTGTTTAATTATTGGTATTATTTCTCAACAAGACGTGATTAAAAGACACGAGGTTGTTACGGTAATTGCCTTTTGTATTGCAAAACTTTTTTTTTCTTGCAATTGATAGTTTTCGAGCTTTTATAAGCTCTACTCGTAACTCCATCTAGCAGGTACTTCGTAAACATAGCATATTCCTGACAAGGCACGTTGGACGACCCACAGTGGCGCCGGTTTTTGGAAAAAAATAAAAACCTGTAGGTATTTGAATCTTTGTGATTTTGGTATCATTTATGGAGTATTTTTTTTTTGTGCTGAGTTGAATGGGACAATTACCAATTCTATAGAACAATTATTTTGAAAGATAGACGGGTTTTATATTAAGAAACGCCTGAAAAACAGAAGGTATTCAATTTAAAAAAGTCATATTTTACTCAATGGGTAACCGACATGAACAATTCAGAATCAATTTTTGAGTGTTCAGTCGAAGAAATTCATTACAATGGAATAATGTTAACTGTTCTCGACGTATTCCTCATTCTTAAACGCTTATAACGACTAAATTTAACAGTTTCAAACGAGATATTACATGTATTGTTAGTAGATGGACTTTTAATGTTCAGTTACTTGGTAGCACAAAATGTTTCAAAACTCTCTGCAGAAAATAGTCATGGTAAAGTCGTCTTTCGTAAAATAATCGCATCGGTAATTGACACCTCCATTTTATTAGGCTGTGCACACATACGGCCGAGTACGGCGATGAAATTAATTGCAAAGTAACTTCAAAACATGTACTTTTATGAGAAAAAAAAAATCAGTCCCGTAACAGGCCACGAGGGCCCTGAGGGGCAGATACTATAGAGGTATCTGATTCATGACCATACGGCACACTAGGGAGATAGTGTGGTATGCTCCGGCCGCCTGATTTTCCCCTTGGACTTGCGTCGACTGCTAGAGTCATTAGCACCGAAGGTACCCATTATTAAATTAATTAAAGGCTGTGTCGACCTAGGGACAGTCAGGAAGGCCGAATTCAACCCATGAACGAAGACACTAGAAGAAAAAATATTTAGTGCTTGCTCGGGATTTGAACTCAGGCCTCCAGCTTATTAGTCCAGTGCTCTACCACTGAGCTAACCTCGCCCCCCTTTTATGAGAAACTATGCGTAAAGCATAGCTAAGTAAGGATTTTTTTCCCTACACCAAATTAACTAACGATAATTGAGTTTGACTACAGATATCTTCAGTACCTAAATGCACCTTATTCATGGTACATTTCAGCAAAAAAGAAAATTCGTTTAAAAGCTACATATATGCATGAGAGTTCCTGGGTAATACCAATTTTTCAGGAATAAAATAAGTGGTATAAAATATTGTTTTACTTTTCACTAAAAACTGTGTGATGTTTACTCGGCTGGAAAACGGTCAACAAAAAAGTGTTTTGTGATCAGAACTATTAATAACATTGGAAAGCAAAATTAAAGCAGTATTCTAAAACTAATTAGGTATAAAAAAATGTTACTTCAATCGCGATTGAACAACAACGGGTTTGAAGGCGTCACAGTGCTACGCACAGTGGTATTTTTAACTGATCTAGCTGGACAAAATTCGAAAAATTCATGAAAACAAATCCCTAATTGGACCTAGCAGTATTTTCTTAGATAGTATATAGATTACAAACAAGAATAATTGGGGGAGGGGTCTCCCGTGGTCTAGTGGCTAGCGCGCTGGATTCATGAGCGGGAGATGGTGGGCTCGATCCCCACCGATGGCAGGAATTTTCTCATCTCAGGGCTCGCTGAGAAAATTCCTGACTGCACCCTGGACGTCGGCGCTAATGGTCAAGATTTGTCGATGCGCCATAAAATAAAATAAAAATAATTGGGTTCAAATACGTCAACATTTAGGGATTAAGGATTATTTATATTAGGGTATGTCTTACCACAAAGTTCATTACTCCGTCTTTGAATGACTTCTGCAGCTAAGAAACTGCTTTGTCAGTATTACACATTTATTTCATGTTTCAAAAAGGTATGTATGACCTTCTTTCATTATTTATCATAATAAAATACCATTCATGATTGGTTTACGCGATGCGATTTGTAATACCCTTATTGGTACGCTATTATGGGACAGAACTTTTGCTGTCAATTAAGTATTGACTTGGAAAAGCAGGAATTAGCTACCAGAATCTGCCTATTTAATAATGATAACTGATTTTCTGAAATATGCTCATATCTAAAAGGAAACATTTTGAAGTTTGGTCTTACAAAGTCCAAAAAAAAAACAACAAAAAAACAAGAAGGCATAAAAAATGTACACCAACAATTTGGTTTACCAAAAGAGAAGGAAACATTTAAAAAAAATTGGAGACATTCTTAAGACATTTACGTGATAAATGGCGAACAGCAAACCAAACAAAAAGGGTTATTCAGAAACGTTTTGGTGAGTGGCTTCATACAAGTTTGGATTACGATACACAATCAGATGTAGAAGAAGATTTAAGTATATCTGCCAGTAGTGGGGGGCTATCCGAATATTGAAGATGTATTTCTGTGTTTACTATACTCCAGCAATCCGTATATTTCTAGTATGAGGGCGGACATTCGACGACATAAGGAAGAGTTTCATTCCTTCCCAGGTAAAATAATTAATTTGTTGAATGAAACGTTATTTCACCAAGAATGATTTATTAGTTTTGCTAACTTAATTTTGATTATATTTTTTGTTGTATGGTTGCGTTTTCAATTATTATTTTCGAAGTATTTTTTTTCAATTATTATTATTTGTAATACCTAGTCTTGAAGCTTTCTGTTGTTGCCTTTAAAAAAAATTAAAAAATGTATAAAAAAAAAAGTATAATATTAAAAAATTTAATTTTAATTTTGGTTAACACTTAAAACGTATAAAACACGGCTTTTGCTGTTGAAAGAGTTAGAAAACAACAGTACGACTTTATTTCCGACCCCTAAAATAGGGTATATTCGTGATTTTCTATATGAATCCGTGATAAAATAATTTTGTCCAGCTAGATCAGTTAAAAATACCACAGTGCAACGGCCTGCCGACGAGGTGATGACCATGTCACTGATTTTCTATTGCCAAGGTCATAGTAGACTATTGTTGAGCGAACTGAGGGATAAAATTTTCTCAGATGGGTATTGCTTCTTACATAAAAAAAATGTCTTCGAGCGACTTAGTCTACTTAATTACGGACGCCTTGCACACAACGAACGCCTTCTCTATTGCGAATTTTGCCCTAAAACACATAAAATCTTCAAAATCTTGATCAGGTGTAATACAAAAGTAACAAAACAATAACAATTTGATTCCGATTCAAGGGAGAGATGTGCTGTAGGTGGCCTCTTTTCAGCGGCCTCCGTCCGACCTTGGCTACTGAGTCACACACCTCTACTACTAGTCACTTCGAAAACATCTCTTCGGAATCCGCCGGCCGGTATCTAGTACGCTATGTTATTCAATATGGTCTAGTCTCACGCACGAGGTTCATTATCCTACTTAACTAGGTGTAATGGTCTCTCTAATGGTTGGGAAACAATTTAAAAACTAGTTTGGCTCTATATGGAAGCATGGTTCTTTATTTAGACAAGATTTGTTGGGAGGTATGGTGGCTGTAGGAAGATCTTGTATCAATGAAGAGATTTTTTTCTAGCGGAGGTGTGTCTTTTTCATAGCGTTCCATATTTCCTGTTCGTTTCGTCCCACATACTTCTGTCACAGATGCTCGTCCTCCATTTAGGAGTTATTTTTGATTTTTTTTTTTTTTTTTTTTGACATATGCAGCACCATTTCCTACATACTTTGCAGTATCTACACGTTGAATAACGCTGTCCTTAAATCTTTCCCTGATTCATTAAGATGGCCTGATCCAAAAAGAAATAAGAGGAATTCGATGTTATTTGCTTCAGCTCATGAAAATATTATTATATTCACGGTCCTATATTAAAAGTTTCTCTATGTAAAATATGATTCCAGTGTAGCTTAGTGATTTCTTGTTTCCCATGATGAACTCATTCGTACACTTTGAAGCCAATAAACAATAAAGTTGACTTGTCCACATTTTAGCCACCAACCAGAAAACTTGATTGATCGACTTTATAGCCAAGCATCAATAATTTGGCATGTCCTCCATACGGAATACTTTGTAACAAGAAGTGCCCCTGAAGAGGTGCAAAAATACACGAAATATATTTCACGCATGAATGAAAAATTAAATCTTTGAAGATATTAGGCTTCTGCTTTACTGACCCAAACAGATAGGTACATCATTGAAGGCACGACGGGCGTGGACGGTTCCTGAATGCGTGACCATCCACGTGCTGATGGGAACGGAAAAGGGTGACAATGGATTCGCTAGAAAAAAAAAACATGTGTCGTCCTTAAGAATAAATAAATTAATATAGTTATTTCTCTGTTTAAGTGTGTATTTACTATAATTAACTGAGGTCCTATGTAAACTTTTTTGTCTCAAGTTCTGTACCTAACTATCAAATAAAAAACTACGGTTTAACCTATTCTCATGATTTAAAATTTTATTTACTGTTTTAATTATTCTCTTCTTTAATTAATTATATTTCTTTTTAGCCGAAAAAAAGCTGCCAACGAATATGCTGAAACGTTGAAAATATAGATTTTTCCAAAAAACTAACGTTTTCTCTTCTCCACTTGACTTCTCAAGTGGACTTCTTCTCACTTTAACGGCTAACTACCTTCATCTCATTATTAAGTAATTATTACAATATGCATAAAAAAAGGAAATGGATGCTGGGAAATGGATTTAAATATGTTTTAGAGATATTGAGTAGAAGGTTAAGAATATAAGCTGGCATTAATCCAAGTGGAAGCTCTTTAACTGGAGCAGCAAACATCCCCTGCATTAGGGATGCATTATACTTGCATAGGTGGAAGAGTGCACTGCAGTGCAGTTAGAAGGAGTTACAGAGTCATTACATCCGGGCAATTACATCGAGACATATTCAACCGACAGCTTTCTTCGAATTCTTGGCACAAAAACCAACAGACCAAGGCTAAATAAGCTATTATGATTATTCTTAATTCTACTTCTTTTATCTTATTTCTTGGGAGTTACATCTCAATAGTTATTCTAAAATAGATCAACAGTCTTCAACAAAACAATCTGAAAATCGTAAACACACATGTTTTGTAAAATTATCAACAAGATAATTTTATTTAAATTTTAACGTCCATTTATTATTAACAAAGAATTTTAGGACGGGTTACCACCCTTTTCTAGCCAGGAAATGAAGCACACCAGCTAACCGAATTCACGCACACTTCATTAACTGCAAAGGCTGTCTTCAACCCGATAAAAAACGTAATAAGAGAAAATTCGTCGAGAATGTGGCAGGGAGTGATGGACAATAAATTATGGGGCATATAACTCTGAATGGAGAGCTGGGATTCTTCATCGAGAGCGAGCAGGAGAGAGGAGATAGTCCTAGCCCGAATGAGAATCGGACACAAAAAACTTTCTCATGGGTTCCTGATGTCGAAAGAAGACCCACCAAAATGTCCAAGATGTGATGACACCTTGTGTATCAAACACATTTTAGCCACTACTACTGGAAGGAATTAGAAAAATTGAAAATCCCTGCAAACATCAGCATTGCGTTGGGTAATGACAGTAAAATAATAGTTGTTCTATTAAAGAGAATCTGGCTTATACCAAAATATATGAAGAAAAAATAAGCAAAATTAGGAAAAATAACTAAAAATGTAATGAGATGGAGATGGTTAGTCGTTGCGGTGATACGAAATCAAGGGATGGTGGTGATTCGGCTAGGAGAAAATAAAAAAATGTCAGACCTTCAATCAAAAATCTATATTGGACGTTTAGACATTTATCTCTTAAGAATGATGCCATAGATAAATATGTACGTAGGTACTAATAATATGTAAACCTACATAAAAATAAATGGTAAATGTGAAGACGAGGGTTCTAGGCACCGATTATTTTGAAATTTTGCACTATATCGTATTTTGATGCACTAAACACGAATCCGTTAAAACAAAACTCACTCTCAACTAGGAAAGAAGGGTAAATGTGAAGGAGCGCGGTCTCCACACCGATTCTTTTGAAATGTTGCACTATAACGTATTTTGATGCACTAAACACGAATCCGTTAAAAAAAAAAGCTCGCTTTTCACTAGGAAAGAAATTATGAAACACTAAAGTTCACTGTTGTGCGGGTTCTGAAAGGTAATGTAGCCTACTATGTTTGTCAACATGCGCATGCGCGGGTATGGAAGAGTTCGTAATAAGGATGTCTAATTGAAATTTACCATCAATTATTTATCAATTTATCTCCAGTTAGTTATTCAAAAATATTTTTTCTTAAATAATAAACCATTCTTTAAATTTTTTTTTTTAATTTTAAGAAGATATAAAAACTCTAGTCAATCCAACTCGCTAAAATTAATAGAATTCTATTAATTTTAGCGAGTTGGATTGGCTAGGGGTTTTGATATCTTCTTGAGCGAGCGGAAACGCATAGCACGTATGCCCAAAAGCGACAATTTACGACCAAGTCAGCTACCACAAGGTGAGTCTAAATTTCTATTACACTTCGTCATTAAGGACTATTGCGCATGCGCGTGTTTACAAATACGCTGTTACCCCGTCTTTTATAACTTCCATAACAGTGAACTTTAGTGCTTAATAACTTCTTTCCTAGTGAAAAGCGAGCTTTTTTTTTTAACGGATTCGTGTTTAGTGCATCAATATACGTTATAGTGCAACATTTCAAAAGAATCGGTGTGGAGACCGCGCTCCTTCACATTTACCGAAAGAAGTTATTAAGCATTAAAGTTCACTGTTGTGAAGGTTATATAAGTTGGCGTAAACAGGGTATTAATAATCATGTATATTAAGAAGAAAGTCTAGGACGACTTTTGGGCAGACTTGCTATGCGTTTCCGCTCGCTCATAAAATATCCGATATAAAAACTCTAGTCAATCCAACTCGCTGTTATGGACAGAATTCCGATTTTATGGAGGTTAAAAATGGTTTATCAACATTTCAAATGAGAGTTCTTTGTTTCCCAGTGTTACATGTCTGCGCATACGCGTGTTTACAAATACGCTGTTTACGCCAACTTTAACCTCAATAACAGAGAACTTTAGTGCTTTATAACTTCTTTCCTGGTTGAGAGCGAGTTTTTTTTTTTAAATGGATTCGTGTTTAGTGCATCAAAATACGATATAGTGCAAAATTTCAAAATAATCGGTGTCTAGAACCCTCGTCTTCACATTTACCATTTATTTTTATGTAGGTTTACATATATATTAGAACATACATATTTATCTATGGCATCATTCTTAAGAGATAAATGTCGCAAAATAAAGTTATTTTTTTCATTCATTCAGTAATCTTCCCTACAGTAGCGGAGGATGGAATAGAAAGGGAAAGTGGCACTAGTATATTTATAGTTTTTATGAATGAGGGCTTCCCCGAACGGCCCAATTCAGAGGCTTGCCCTCCCTGTGGTTGTGTCGATACACACTAATATTTCAAGGGGATATTCTCTTTCATGACGGCCTATTTTACTAAAGGCCTCCTTAAAAAGACGAGCCATTTCTAAAAATAAACACGAAGAAAGAGAGAAACCAAAAGATATTTTACTGTGGCTTTCACAGGAATTGCGTCAACTGGTACCGTTCCTGAGCAACTTTACAATAATTTAAAAAAAATTAGAACTAATTTTGCTACCATCCGTGTGTTAATAACTTTCAGATTATGTTTTTGAGGCAGGTTTTCTACAGGAAAATTATAACTAATTTTACTACCATCCGTGTGTTAATAACTTTCATATTATGTTTTTGAGGCAGGTTATCTACAGGACAATTATAACTAATTTTACTACCATCCGTGTGTTAATAACTTTCAGATTATGTTTTTGAGGCAGGTTTCTACAGGAAAAATACACCGATCCACAAGAAAAGCACTACAAGACTCATCCCAGTCTATAGACAACTACTATTAAAAGATATTGATCTTCTTAACAAGATATAAAAGCAACAAACTCTATAATAGTAACTCCGTGAAGCAGTATAACGGTAAATAGAGCCCTCGACAGTTCTTCTGTAAATATTTATTAAAATAATTGTAATATAAAATAATATGTATGTAATTTGAATTGCTAAAAGATGTAATCTCTTTATTATTAATATACTATATTATTATAGTTTTTTTTATTTATAGTATGATACTATACTATATATACGAAGACAGGTATAGTTGGGATTCGGCTAGGAGAAAAAACGTCAGACTTTCAAAAAAGAAATCTGTATTTTGGACGTTTCGACTGCAACGATGGCAGCCTTCTTCAGCTAAAAAATATATACAACTTATAAGTAAAGAAATTGTACAACTAGTAAGTAAAAGACAGGCAGAAATGAGCGGAGTATATATATCAATACAATAAATGTTAACCAATCTTATTTTTAAAAAAAAAAATGAAAAATACAGTAGTTGGAAAATAACCAACATGTAGAAAGTGTTGGTAAAAACAGTGAGAGAAAAAAAAAATTAAACAGTAAAAACAACGAACATTTTTTATGTAGTGAAAAACAAAATCTATTTTATAAGTGAATACAATTTTTAACAATTGTTTCTGAACGAAACACCACTAAACGACAGATTTCCGAATGCGTCCACATTAACTTAAACCCCAATAACATTAATTACAAAACCGACAAACAAAACATCTCCCCTGCTTACTCCTCCATCTTCCATAAATTGTCCTGACCTCCTTTTATCTTTGTTCCCAGGCTCCAGACAATTTTGTACCTGTGTGGCCCAAAGCTCCTAACACCTCTTAAAACTGGGTTTACAACCCGCCTTTTACAACCCAGCCTGATTCTTTCATCTTCACCGATTTCCCACCCCCCCCCCCACCCCTTTTCTTAACTATAAAGACCCCTTGTGTATTAGCCGTCGTTCATACTTCCAACCATGGTTACCTGAGTTGTCATCGAGGTCTTCCTCCCTCCCCCCTAGGCATTCTCTAGTGGTATGTATCTATATATTAATTGTTAAAAATTGTATTCACTTATAAAATAGATTTTGTTTTTCACTACATAAAAAATGTTCGTTGTTTTTACTGTTTAATTTTTTTTTTTCTCTCACTGTTTTTACCAACACTTTCTACATGTTGGTTATTTTCCAACTACTGTATTTTTCATTTTTTTTTTTTTAAAATAAGATTGGTTAACATTTATTGTATTGATATATATACTCCGCTCATTTCTGCCTGTCTTTTACTTACTAGTTGTACAATTTCTTTACTTATAAGTTGTATATATTTTTTAGCTGAAGAAGGCTGCCATCGTTGCAGTCGAAACGTCCAAAATACAGATTTCTTTTTTGAAAGTCTGACGTTTTTTCTCCTAGCCGAATCCCAACTATACCTGTCTTCGTATCTCTACAGCGGCTAACTATCTCCATCTATACTATATATATATATATATATATATATATATATTTATTTTTTGTATAAATATGGCACAGGTCGAAATAATAGTACTCCATTTTATGTACTATTTTATTTTTGGCACGCCCTACATGTTTCGTGGCCTTTATGCCACCTCCTCAGAGGCCACTAAATCCCCATGTGTGGTTAGCTCGCCACCCATACTAAGACTGGGTCTCAGTATGGGTGGCAAGCTAACCACACATGGGGATTTAGTGGCCCCTGAGGAGGTGGCATAAAGGCCACGAAACATGTAGGGCGTGCCAAAAATAAAATAGTACATAAAATGGAGTACTATTATTTCGACCTGTGCCATATTTATATAAAAAATAAATAAATATACATAAATAAAGGTCAGAAATCGTGGAATATATATATATATATATATATATATATATATATATATATATATATATATATATATATATAGTATTATATAGTGTTATATGGTATGTATAATTTTGACTAAATAATGCCTAAAAAAAAACAAGTCACTAACTCACAGTCTTGATCGTTTTCGACTTATAAAGATGTGGGTTTCTTGGCATCTCGTAAAATAGATGTGTTTTCTCTGTAAATACTCTATTCAAACGCTGCCCTAAAATTTTGGTATTTTGAACTTAACAAGTTATTCACTGCGACCAACGATATCAACATAAAGAGATTGTCAGGATTCCGAAATAAGAGCTACTAAAACTAAATATTTTATGCAAAATTTATATATTTGCTAATGTTTCGGCTCGAGTTTGAAGCCTAAATCAGGACTTTGAGGAAATGAAGAGCTGATTCGTATAGAAATCGCGAAATAGCTTTTGCTGAGGAATTTGCTCAGTGTACACAATTCCTGCACGGAGTATACAATAGAATATAATTGTATGAGTGCGTTTGTTGGGCCCCAGACGGCAAAACGTAGGAAACAAATGGGCAAGATTCTGAAATCCGATCCTAAAAGAAGCCATACCCTTCATATAAGCCATAAAACGAGGTCTTGGAAAGGCAGCTGGGAAGCCATACTCAAGGAATAGGACAACTGGAAACAAGAACTGATTAAAACTAACCATTCTAAGGAAAACGGATTGGACAAACATTTTTATAAAGTTCTATTTTTAACACATCATAAAACAAAAAATACCTTAAACAAGGAATAATAAGAAAAAATACATACAGCTATATTCACACTGTGAAATTTAAAATCACAATAGACCTTAGCATATCTTAATATACGATGCCTGAAGATGAAAATCAAAAGATTCGAAACTTCGCAAATATAAGTTAATATTTAACTTCTCACTTTCTTCGAGAATCCATTGATCTTTCCCCACCCTTACTTTCAACGTACATTTTTTTATCTTAATTACAAGACATTACGGAAAAAATTAAAAAGAAAAAAAAAATGAACGTTTAACCCCAAAGAAGATTTTCTTAAAACTATGTTTTTCAAATCAGGCGATAAGCTAGCACCTTACATTTTCACCCTATCAACTTCAAATTTTAACTGCACCTTCTTAATGATATTTGCTAGTAAAGTGCGTCGGATTTTTTTGATTCATTAAATTATAACTATTTTATGATTGATTTTCGAAGGATTTGCTTACTAGAAAATGAAAAATAGCCCCTCCATTTTCAAAATAAAAAATATTTTTTAAAAAAATACCTTGTAAATAATTTACAAGACTTTAGCTTCTTCTCTCAGAATAATTTTAGTTTTTTTTCCCAGATTAAAAATTGCCACCTGCAGACTACTGCCCGTGAAAAAAGAGGGTTTCCGTTCATCAGGCAAAACCTTATACCTTAACATCCCATATAAAACTTATGAAACCGAGAATTGAAAAATATTGATTTCTTTCATATTCATAGGTAATTCGAGTTAATATTACCCCTTAATAAAGGGACGTTAATAATTAAAATAATAATAACTATTAGTAATAGTGAAAAATGTAACTTTAAGAGTAATTTGCGAGCTAATTCCTTTCACATAGTCATATATAATGTATACTTATATTATTAATAAAAACCTTCAAAATAAAAGCAAAAACCCACGGTGTGACTCATAATGAAGTGTTCTAAAAACTTATTACAAATAAATGAAGTAAAATTGCTGTGAATATTTTGAAATCTAGAATTTGGGGAAAGTTGGCAGCTCTTCAAGATATCAAGTTATGTTGGAGGGTTTATTTATAGAAATAAAAACAGAAATATTTATATATGTCAGGGAAATAGTCCTCAGCGGAAAATATCTGAGCGGCCATTGAACTAAGTGTAACATGGCCTTTCTGGAGAAAATTTCACTTTTTTTTTTTTCGCAATTCTTCCGCTACGATTTACAGAAGAGTTGGTAATTTTTTTAAATTATTTCCTCGTTCAGCTCTTAGTGCGTTCTGTTGTGAGGAAAAGTAAAGTTAGGATTTCTTAGGCTTAATTCGTAACAACAGAGTATAGTGTGCTTCGTTCATTTTTTTCCTAATTGAAATTTAAATCCAGTACTATGCGTGCAAAATACTAATCGGTAACTCATGGATACATTGGAAGGTAGAAGGAAACCGTCGTTGCACTCCTAACTAAATACATTAGTAATTAATATAAAATATTTTATGTATTTCAAGACCCAATATATTCAATTGATATATATATAGGGGCGAGGATAGCTCAGTGGTAGAGCAGTGGACTAATATGCTGGAGGACCTGAGTTCCCGAACACAAACTAAAGATTTTTATCTTCTCGTGTCTTCGTTCGTGGGTTGGATTCGGCCTTCCTGGCCGTCCTTAGGGCTACCCAGCCTTTTAATTTATTTATTAATGGTTACCTGCAAGGGGAAAAACCAGGAGGACGGAGTATGGTACTCACCACACTATCTCCCCAGTGAGCCGTATTGTCACGAATCAGAGAACTTTAAAGTACCTGCCCCTCTGGGGCCTCATCGCCTGTTACGGGACTATTTTTTTTTAATATGTGTATATGTATGTATGTATGTATGTATGTATGTATGTATGTATGTATGTATATATATATATATGTATGTATGTATATATATATATATATATATATATATATATATATATATATATATTATTATTCTTGATGGAACTGCTTCTGTCTCCAGCAGTAGCTTTCCTCGCCTACTTTTTCCTGCTATATTTCGCTGGAATCCTCTCCAGCTTCGTCAGGTCATTGTTTCTTCCTCAATGGTTGCCGAGGGAATTCTATTTTTTTTTTTCGATCTGGGCTCCCTATCTACTGAGTGGCTTGAGATTCGGCGGACCAATGGTGTTGAAGTTCCTTGATGTAATTGGGCCTGACGAAGCTGGAAAGGATTCCAGCGAAATATAACAGTAAGAAGTAGAAGGATGCTACTGCTGGAGACAGAAGCCTTTTAATCGAGCAATATATATATATATATATATATATATATATATATATATATATATATAGTATATACATGCAAATTTGTTACCGAAATCGATTACGCAATGCATTGCTGCTAATTATTTTTCGGTTTTTTCCCGTTACAGATAACACCGTGTGGATATGGAGAGAGGTTAATGTAAATGAGGTGGAAAATTGATCTCTAATTGTAGAACGATTAATCAATCGTATAATTGATAAGCATTAACCTACTCTACAAATAGCATGAATACTTAAGCAAGAGAGCGGAGAACATAAGTACGGAAGGTTATAGCGTTCTGTGACCTGATCAACTGATATTTCATTAGAAGTGGCATTAATCAGCTGATAATGCGCTCAATTTACAAGGCAAGTTTTGATTGATGATGCGAAACGATTAAATTATGAGGTCAAATCCCCTCTCCCCTCCGTCGATGTTGCTATGTTGTTATCCGGAAGGACACCTAGACCATTTGCAACATGGCTCAAGACGGCCGGGACAATCGCTCTCTTTATAAGTTGGATTTAATGAAAGGACTCTTTAACATTCCTAGACCTATGAAATTTGCATCTGAATAGTTCCATCCAATCGTGGATATAGCAGGGAAAGAACACATTCGACAGATGTATGTCCTAATTTGCATCTGAATAGTTCCATCCAATCGTGGATATAGCAGGGAAAGAACACATTCGACAGATGTATGTCCTAATTTGCATCTGAATAGTTCCATCCATTCGTGAATTTATCAGGGAAAGTACACATTCGACAGATGTATGTCCTAATTTTCAAGGCACAAACACATGATTACAAAATCTGGTAAATTGCTACCATATTAGCTTTTTAATAACTTCATTATTTTTTAATTTGAATGTGTTTCGGCATTTTTTACAATAAAAACAACATTTTATATGTAAAATGTATTTATTAACGCCAACGTTTCGGCTTGATATACAAGCCTTCTTCAGGGCTATGGAGAAGAGGGAGAACCGTCCCCTTCAGAAATGCAGCCTACATGAAACGGGACAGTTCCCTAATTTCTCCTTAGCTCTGAAGGAGGCTTGTACATGGTGCTTCAAAAAAATGTATACACACTTTGAACTTCCATAGAAAATTTATTTACCGTTCTACAAAGTTAAATTTCAGGAAATTAGAAAGCTGAAAGTCCACTGTAAATGAAACATGAATAACAAATGTTAATACTGTTCAAATTGGTGACCTGCAGCATCAATACAATTCTGAGTACGAGTCACCACTGATTCTGTACATCGTATCAAAACGTCCAATGAGATTTCTCTACACACGGCATGAATCTCATTCCAAAGAATGTCTAGGTTACGTGGTTTACGTTTGTACACCTCATTTTTTACTGTGCCCCATAAGAAGAAATCCAGTGGTGTAAGGTCTGGGGAGCGTGCTGGAAACTCGATTGGCCCCCTGCGTCCTATCCACTGGCCCGGCAAATTTTCATCCAGGTAAGCTCGTACGTCCCTGTGATAGTGCGGCGGGGCACCATCTTGTTGAAAATAAAACATATCATTACCGTATAATGCAAGAATGGCAGGAAATATGGAATGAGCAAGCATTGTTAGGTAATTAATACCAGTTACAGTGCCTTCAAATCGAAAAGGTCCAATGAGTCCCCTTGAAGACAAACCGCACCACACATTTACACCAGGCAAATTTACAGCTTTTTCAATTGTAATGTGAGGATTTTCTTCACCCCAGTAAACACAATTGTGCCTATTGACAGTTCCATTACCACTTAACTTCCAGTACCACTTAATAACCTGCTTACGTTCTTCAAAACTCAAACGTACGTCCGCCATGTTGATATTACAACTTCCAACTGAAAATATAACATAGAGGGACGATTATGCTGCCACCTGGCGAAGAAATATAACATTAGCCTTGTAGAGTGGGAAAACTACGATAGTTTAAAGTGTGTATACATTTTTTTGAAGCAACCAGTATATCAAGCCGAAACGTTGGCGTAAATAAACACATTTTACCTATAAAATGCAGTTTTTATTGAAAAAAAAAAAAAACGAAACCCCGATGATCAACACCTTCTAATTGTCAACGGTCGACTATATCTTCTCAATTTGATTAAGTGATTATTCCTCGAATGGAATTTTTGGAATACCCATTCATTCTCCAATTTGATCAGGCAAAAAAATAAAATGAAGTTTATTAACTTTTGAAAGAGTTCAATAAAATAAAATTCTTCAAAATGCTTGTTAAATTGATAATTGTGAAGGGATAACTGACCATTGAGATTCACAAGGTGTAGATAATCGTTGTTCGGTAGTATATTGAACAAAATCACACTTTGTAACAAAAATGAACAGTATAACTGCCAACGTTTCTGATTGACATTCAAGCCTTCTTCAAGGCTATGGAAAGGGAGAAGAGTCACTAAAGAAATGTAGCCTGTAAGAAACAGAACTGTTTTCTCTCTCCTCCATCGCCCTGAAGAAGGCTTGAATGTAAGGCTGAAAGGTTGGCAGAAGTACAACTCATAATAATATAATATAATAATAATATAAAATAATGTACGTTAAAATTTAAATAAAATAATCTACACTTTTTCTTATATATGTTAAATATGCATCAATGTTTGTCCTCTCTCTGTTAATCACAAATTTTAACAGGTAATACTTAGGTGAAATTTTCAGTTTTGTTCCATGATTATATTTTCATATACATGAGTATATATGCATTACTAGTACTTTATTTTCAAAATGTCCGCAGAACTTATTCTTAAAAATAATGAACTCCACACTTATCGCCTTTAACCGGTTATTAACACTAGAGGTTTAACCTGGTCACCCTGGAGAATGGGATGTGTAGTTGCGCATTATAATATCATGCGCGTTAAAGACCGTGAGGTTTTTATTTAAGGTGTTCGCTAGTTTATTTATAACGTTAGGTTTGATACCTTCTACGGTGGTTCTACATCTAGACCATTATTATCAATTTTTTGAATGAATGAATGAAAAAAATATTTTATCCTGGGACTTCGTCCCATAAGAATAAAAATAAATACATAAGATTGAATAAACAAATTTAACCTAAAAATATGACTATAAATAAAGAAGAAACAAAAGCAGAAAAAAACTAATACAAATATTATTAGTAAAGTCTTAAATAATAAAATAAAACATAAGTAAATATGTACATAAATTATAATTGGATTGGAGCAATGTTGATACAATATTCAGAGGGGGATAAGAATGTAATTAAATAGTTTAAAATAAACAAATACATAATTAAATAAATATTAATAAATTAAATAAATATTAAAGAAATGGGGGCTATAAAAGGATATGATTAAAAATAAATAAACAAGAGAAGAAAACAACAACATAATTTACGTAGCTAAACTGGTCTTTCTGGTGGTCTTAATCTTAAGAAGCATATTCCTGGGAGGATAGGAGAAAAGCAGGTAAGGAAGGAGAGTGTTGAATCGTGTGAGGAAGAGGGAGAGAGTTCCAGAAGGAGGAGCCTCGAGAGAGGAAGGAACGGTCCAAGAAGGCTGTTTTATGAGTGGGAGGATAGAGATTGGTGATTTTTTGTAATAAGTCAAAGGTAAACTAATATTTTTTTTTATAAAAAAACATTATGGACCTGAAATTAAATTTCGAATACATTTACTGGTTATTAATAACTTAATTAATTATAATTAATATCCATGATCAAAGATTATGTAAATTACACTTAAAAATTATCATTTGTGGATGCTTCGTAGGGTAAAGAAAACGATCCAAACACACACTTTATTTAAAAATAACAGAACCAATAATAAAACAGCATAGAGATAATTAAGGCAAAACACATTTAAATATTAATTAGCCCCGAAGGGATGAAATGTGATTAGGAATGAGTGTATTCACGAGAGGAACATCCATGTCGCTCACAAAATAGAAAAACAAATATTATAACTCAGAGGAAACGGGCTCCAAGCCAAAACAACGCACTAATGGATATATCACTAAAATTACCTACTCAGTGTTCCTGCATCAATGTACATATCATATTAGTTTAAGAAAAAACATACATAACATGTTTTTTTTAACAAAAATAAAATTAATACTATTAGCACATTTTTATCTTAATATTTTATGAATACAAAACCTGACTCATTATAAAACTGCCTAATTTTTTTTTTTTTTTTTTGTTTTTATTTTTATTTTTTATTTTTTTTTACGGCACATCTACATCTAGGTCATTAGCGCCGACATCCAGGGTGCAGCGAGGAATTTTACCAGCGAGCCGTGGGATGATAAAATCCTGCCGGAGGTTGGGAATCGAACCCACCATCTCCCGCTTATGAATCCAAGGCGCTAGCCATTAGACCACGGGAGACCCCACCTAATATTTTTATGCATGATTTTTATAAAAATAAAATATTTATAAACAGGAAATCGTGGTTCTGGCATGCCTGATGAAAAACTTTTCTTTTTTTTTTTTGAAACATTAATTTTCTCATTTTTTGCCTACAAATTGACGCATGGTATTACCAGAGATTAATGTAAGTTTAAGGTGTGTGACAATTAAGTCTAGAGAAGTGTGTCTCATATTTTTGAGCAATTTGGTCATCAACAGATTTACAACAGTATTGATTCAATATGTTCACTTCAGATGTGGAAGACAAATTATTCTGCAGTCGGAGCGCTTTCGACATAAGCACGTCATTCTCGAGGCTCTGTTGAGACAGTACCTTGCCAGTGACGACCGTCTCCGCCAGAAGCTATGGCAATAGTGGGTCTGTTTGCAAAGACCACATCCAGTGGCTTTGAAATATCTGTCGTGATTTGGCAACTTACGGATTAGTTTGCAGGTTATCTAAGGTAGAAACCATATTATATAAATATAGTAATAAAAAGTATTTAAAATCTCTGCAATCACTACTAAAAGTAACTTTTTTTTTACTACTATATTTATATAATATGGTTTCTAACTAACCGTTAGATAACTTTTATTTGTTATTAATACTTTTAGGTTTGTAAAGCATAAATGAAAGTAAGCAGAATATATTTCAGCAAGCAATATGTATTTATAAAAAGGTTAATATTATAAAAATAAATGGTAATTGCGAAGTTCAAGGGCCTCCTCACCGTTTTTTTTTTTTTTTTTTTTTTTTTTTTTTTTTTTTTTTTTTTTTTTTTTTCCGGTGTTTCTATAACATATTTATATTTATTTCGCATTATGTGCACACATGCTATGCGTTTCCGCTCGCTACGCTTGCTCAAGAAGATATCAAAACTCTAGTCAATCCAAATCGCTAAAATTAATAGAATTCTATTGCGTGTTCGATTGACTTGAGTGTTGAAGGTTACTTTACTACCAGCAACAACCTATATAAATGCGAATGAGTTTTGCGCATGCGCTGAATCACTGTTGTAATTACTACAGATACTTCACAAGTAACTGGAGAAGTAACCGGATGTGCTCTTCGCAAACAGACCCACAATAGTATATCTAACTAAATAGATAAACTATATATATATATATATATATATATATATATATATATATATATATATATATATAGATATATATAGATAAACTATATATTGTTTTTTTTCTATACAGAGGTAAAATGTAATGATTGAATAAAGATGATAAGTTTAAACCCCACAATAAAATAAACGTTCTTTATGAAAAAGATAAATTATCAAATACATTTAAACGATTATCGTCCGCTGTATGAAATATATGTATTATCAGAGCACACATCATTTCACTGAAGGAGACAAACATATAATGCAGAACGGGCGACCTAGATTAAATGTTTTGCTTCTCTCCCGAACGATATTCATATCGGGTTAGGTTCAAATTACACCCCCGAAATCAGTACCTACAGTCCAAGTGTAATACGATCATGTATCAGAAATTGAAACCTATCAGTTCGACCCTCAACCACAAATCAACTGGCTGCCCATGACCTTCAACAACTGAGGAATCTATTACCCAAGTTAAGACTTCCGTGCAATATGGCTCCTGACAATAGAATCTCAAGAAATCAGTTGAGGTCGCAGGATCATTTCTGAAGTACACAGCGCACCTGATGAAGCCGAAGTGGAAAAATTTGCAAATCACAAAACACAACAACCTCCGGAGGAAGAAAGGTTATCACAAAGACATGCTGAGTAAAAATGATCAAGTCTCAAAAAATATACCCCTGTTAGTATTTGTGCTCTTCTAACACATTTTTGTGTAAACTAATACAGCTGCTTCAACGATAAACCATACATCAAGTCAGGTCCTCTGATATTAAAAATATTTTCATAGCAAAAGTTAGGGCGAATGTGTTAATCAGTCTTATAGAAGAGGGGGTTTCCGTAATATTCATTCACATTGAAACAAGAGGTACATTTATTAGATAAAAAATAACTTTTTAATGGCTCAACTGCCTCAAATGGTTTATTGAAAGAAATTGAGTCAGATATAACAACTAAAAGTCCGTCACGCAGGAGCAGCATAACTAAGCACTTTACTCAGAATTTGGGAAGTGTAAACTGCTTTCCAGAACCATTTGCTTAAAAAATCCTACTACACTACTTAATAAATACAAAAAACCTCATATTTTCGTCTTTTGATCTGACGCAGGAACAGGATACAGTCCCTCTAGTGGTAGAAAGCGCTCCTTGCGGCGGCCTTGCGAACCTACGTCTGGCAATCTAATTCTATTGAAATATATTACAAAGTAAACCCCCCTTTCCGATTGACCGATTTAGCTCATTCTTACAAAACTTCTTTCTCATGAGTTACCCACAACGTATACCACGTTTCGTTACAATACAGCAGAAATTACGACCGGTATGAGTATATTAGTAATTTAGGTCCGGAGTAAACCCCCCCCCCTCCTAATGAACCGATTTAGTTTATTTTTACAACAAATTTTTACCTGTAGATTACCACTACGAATACCGAGTTTCGTCGAAATATAACAAAAATCACGGCTGGTAGTGGCGAATTGGTACTGTGGGTCCGAAGTAAACCCCCCCCCCCCTCCTAATGAACCGATTTAGTTTATTTTTACATCTCACTTTTCTTTCTATATTTCCACTACGAATACCAAGTTTCGTTGAAATATAACAAATATTACGGCTGACCCCCCCCCCCCCTTCCGGTGGACCGATTTTGGTGGTTAACGAACTCGTTCAATCGTTTGCTAATTGAACGCTATATACGAAATTCCGTGACGAAAAAACAAAAACTCTGGCCGCTATCGTGTTAACAGACACACACACACACACACACACACACACACACACACACACACACACACACATATATGCATATATATAGATATATATAAATTTTAACGGGGGTCATTTTCGGTGTTTACTAGGTAGGATCGATAAAGATTTGAAGAAATTTTTCAAAAATTCCGTCATGAGTGCAACCTCAATAGCTACTTTCCTTCGGAGGAAAGTGCTGAAAGGAGAAAAAAATGTTTTAATGTTTATTGCATTCGATGCTTCACAGATGGATGTTATTTTTTATTTTAAACTTTTAAGATTTGACGGGCATGCAGCTATTTTCAGGGAACATTATCATGGATATGAAAACCATCCCTATATTCTGGTACAATAAGACAGCAGATATGGTCACTTCAATAGTGGAATAACAGCTACAAAAGCCCTATGTTTCAGTAATGACTTACCATCCGCTTGCAGCAAACCCTTGCTCTTAAAAACTCAGAAATACAATGACATAATAAGCCTCGCACAAAAATATGTCGGAGAAAATGAGATTCCGTTCTACAATGCATTAAAATGTGTAGCTTCTTCAGATACACTGGTGATGATGATTTGACCGAATTTAGCATTCATTGATTTTAATAGGAAATGTGATAAAAACTAAATTTGGTTCATATATATATTAATAGAACGAGGAGCAATAAGGAGGCAGCTCCAGATCATTAATATAATGTGATGAGAAACAGAAAATGGAAAAAATATCAAAAACTAAATTTTAAAACTTTTTTTTTTTTTGATTTGCTAAAAATGTGAAAGAAGGAGCTACCTCCTAAGTTTTGCATGCTAGTCATTTGTATTTATTTATTTTCTATAATAAATAATTTTCCATAATGAGGAATATTTAATTTATTTTATTAGTGTGATAATAGCTTTGCAATTATTTAACGTTTATCAATAATGCCTCTAATTGTTGGTTGATCAATAATTTGTTGTGTCAAGCATCCCAATTTAGTTGACAATTACATTTTTTCTCTGACTTCAATGTTCGCATGATTGAATTTGGAAGCGTTAAAGTAAATTTTTCATCAAATTTATCTCTATTATAGTTTGAGCATAGAATTGATTCCCGCGATGGTTTCCACCAATTCTACAGCTATTCATAGATAAATATAATCTTAAATAATTCTGTGACAAGTGGAAATGGCCAAAACAAAAAAAAAAAAAAAAAAAAATTGAAACAGAAGAATTAGCAATAGAATGGAATAACTCCGAAAGAGGATGGAGATAAACAAGCAGAACAATGGTGGCAATTTTCTCTCACCTTATCTTCACTTATTTAGTCAATGACAACATTACGTAACTCCTGTTTGTTCGGGAAAACTTCTTGGCTCCTACAATGGGTTTTCTGGCCTTACTTAATTAGATTGTTGTTTCATTTCACATTTACAAAGAAAGAAAAATTCAAATGAGGAAGAATACAATTAGAAGAGCTAACGTAATTACAGCTCTATGATTTAAAAGAAGAAG
Organism: Gonocerus acuteangulatus; assembly: GCA_946811695.1. Taxonomy (NCBI): domain Eukaryota; kingdom Metazoa; phylum Arthropoda; class Insecta; order Hemiptera; family Coreidae; genus Gonocerus; species Gonocerus acuteangulatus. The sequence goes on along the minus strand of OX328129.1, from coordinate 60,361,781 downwards.
GCAGAAAAAAAACGTTGTACAATGTGAAGAGGAAACATTTCTTTATAGAAGAATAAATATAGAGAAATAACGACGATCATAACTATTATGGACTAATAACAGGAAGTATTGGAGTAGATGGAACTAGTACAACAGATAACGAAGGGAGTTCCACAGGGCACTGTCCTAACCCCTATTCTATTGTACCTGTGCATTGCGCAGAGGAAATGAATATTGACCAATGATAAAATGCACTTCTGCATTGTATATATATTTTTTTAAGTTTACTTTATATATATATCTCCACTTTAAACCAGAATAATAATGTACATATAGCGGCCGTAAGTTTTCATAACTTCAACTTTTTCACTAATTAAGACCTTAAACTATTGTGAAAATAACCTGGACTCCTGATGGAACTATTTAACAGGTTAACTAAAATTCAATCGTTTAGGATAGGAATGTTGTCTGCAACGTTTCGTGACAAATGGATAAGAATTGTCGCCGTTATGGAGATATCATATACTATGTATTCTTATATTGTTGACTTCAAAACTTTTGCAACTTGTCAACGGTTATCATTTTTGTGTTGTGTCAAAAGACAATTGTGATGTAACTATTGGAAGCATAAATAAATAACAACATGAGTTGAAGATGGCATTTTCATATTCCTACATTATAATGAACCTTGTCCAACTCGGTACCAACATCCGTGTAGTTTGACAGATTTATAAACAAATTGACTATCTGCCAAGTAAATATTAGACAAAAAAAAGTGATTCATTATTCAACCAGCAGTAATTCAAGAGGAATTATGCCTTTTAAATCTTTTCCCTAATTTGTTCCTCCAATATCCAGCGGCTTTGGAGACGGAACAACCATTTGGTCCTTTACTGCCCAAGGCATTAGGGGCTTTCTCAAAAGAGCCATATTCTTCTCCCCTTTTGCCATTTCTTTTCTTCATGAAGAAGAATGGCACTAATCCCCTTCCTTTGTAAGGCCACTTCCCCTAGGATATTGTACATCCTTTTATATAAACACATTTCCAAGAATAAATCATCAATAATTTCACTCTCATCCATAAATGGTGTAAAGGAGTAGAGAACCATTTAAGCATAAATATCACTACAGATTTAGAGAGAGAGTTCCGCAGAGATACTGAAATAGTATATACTTTGACGTGAATGAAATCCAATACAAGAAGCTCTTACCATTCCCCCCCCCCCTGAAATTGAAGGTTTAGAAAACGAACAACAGGAAGTCACAATGGCTTTAGACGACTCAACTATTTTGTTTTCGCAATAGTATTATCTTCAAAGGAAGTTCTGCCCGATGCAATCCAATGCCCACACAATATTGCTCAAGAAAGCTCTAGGGAGAAAACTGGGCACCGTCCAAATGCAATGAATACTTGCATAATTTAGAAGAAGGCCAATGAATTTACATTCCTGACTACATAGTAATCCAAAACCAACTCCGTGACAACTTTATCCACTTCCGTACTATATATACTACCAACTCCGCACCTATCATCTTTATTTCTATGAGTTACAGTGATGACAAGTAAAGCTGTATAGCATCGACGGTTGACTACTTAAACGCTATAAATATAGGATTGCATGGACACAGAAATTGCTATTGCTACTGCGGAATAGGTAATTATAACATTTATAAAACTGCAACTGCTTAACCCATTCGGGACTGTATACTGATATATCAGTTCGGAGCGCACCGTTCCCCGTGGCCTGTAGACTGATATATCAGTTCGGAGCACACCGATCCCCGTGGCCTGTAGACAGATATATCAGTTCGGAGCGCACCGTTCCCCGTGGCCTGTAGACTGATATATCAGTTCGGAGCGCACCGTTCCCCGTGGCCTGTAGACTGATATATCAGTTCGGAGCGTACCGTTCCCCGTAGCCTGTAGTGATATATCAGTTCGGAGCGTACCGTTCCCCGTGGCCTGTAGATTGATATATCAGTTCGCCCTTTTCAGCGTTAGAGGACTGTGGCCTTGTTATTAGTTCTGACCTATTAGTGTTTTCCTTGCCACAAGAGTTCATTCAAATGCATTTTATACTCATATACGGACCCTTTACGACCCCTTGTCCTTAGTCTACCTGACTTTATGACTATATCTGCCCTTATCTCTTGCAGTTTCAGTCTTCAGTCTGTTCTCTGGTTTCGTACAGTTTACTGGCATTCTTTATCTCTGTCATATATTGTTTTCAATATGTCTGGAAAAGTGTACAATGATGAAGAATTATTGGAATTACTGGCTTGTAAATCTGATAGCGCGATGTCAATTCTTCATCGGACTCTGATTATGAAGGAAATATTAGTAGTGGGGACTACTCCGGGTACTTCAGGTGTGAACTTTGGATGATAGGAAAAAATTATACGTATAAAGAAACAGAAACATGAATACAGCTAAAAAGCATTCAAGCCACTGGGCACGTCAGCTGCCCTGGACTCTCAGGATTTCAGGCCCGCAATACGCTCGTATTAGATAGTCCCTAAATGATTAACAGGCAAGACAAATATTACGAATAACTTGAAATGGTTATACTGACAACATAAGTAACACATCATAGTACTGACGACCAATTACTTAAAAGTAGACTTGAATGGTTGTCAACCATTCAAGATTACATCACCATTAAAATAGCTGGGCTTGTAAAGACAAAGTTTAATCTTTATAAAACTGCAACTCCTTCAACAAGCTAGGGAAGGTTATATCTTGACAGGGTTAGTTCTGACGACCGGCTCGTAAAACGCAACAATTAAAAATTTTTATCGCCAAAAACTCTGAGCCCATCGCCACTGAAACAGATGTCAAAGACACAGTGTAACCAATATATGACTGCTACAAGGTTATACATTGTCAAGGTTACAGCATAAGCAAGACCGCACAGCCCTGATGACCGACTACTTAAACAAACCACCAGCTGATGATAGCTATTAGGACTACACGCCGAAATCATGCTTTCCCCTGACTTTGTCACTCGACCGCCGAAAGGGAAAGGAGACCTCCAGGCTCGCGTGCTGTCTACTGCAATTATACGTAATTCTCTCTGTTTATGACTCATGTTAGCCTTATTCTTCAACTCAGGTATACCTAGCCCAAGAGGCCATTATTCCGTACAATAACAAATACAAAACATATTTTTAAAAAAAACGCAGCGAAAGAAAACCTTAATCTCGAATAACTATAATTTTGTCAAATTATGGGGATACAACCTATCCTTTACATTGTTCTAGAAAAGAAAGGCCAGAAGGTACAAAAATATGAGAATCTACTCAAATACGACTCACTCACTCACTCACTCACTCATCTATCAACGCCCAGCCCAAACCGCTCGACAGAAAATTTTGAAATTTTTCATGGACTCTCCCTATATAACGTAGGCGCTCGCTAAGTAAGGATTTTTTGATATTCGTATTTTTAAGCATTTTTAGGGGGGTTTAAAGTTTGAGTTGGTTAGAGAAGGCAAGCCTAGGCAGCCTGCGTTGCTAGGACGATAAAGAACAGCTTTTACCTTACATTATCTATCTCATAGTTTTATTTCTATTTAAGGTTAATTTCAACTATGATGGCAGACCTCGAATTACTAGAAATTAACTGTCCCTCATAGAGTTTTAATTGCGTTTCTTTTCTGCCTGTCCCCGTCAGATAGGCTTGCCATATTATTGGAGAGTTAAACCGGGACACATTAATATGGGATAGGCATACCAGGGGGGGGGGGGGTTGGGAATAAAAACAGTACAAATTATAAGCAAAAAGGTGAGTTTTAAGCCTAGCAAGTAACGGGAAGGGGGAATCCTGAACTGTTAGTCTACCCAAACCTTAAAAATAAGAACGGAACTTTTTTTGCTACTTGATTTTCTTAAAAAAATTTCTCAGCCAAATAGTAGTGTCTGGCAGCTGGCAGCGCTGTGCAGGTAGTTCCAGCGTTTTACAGTTAGATTACTTCTGATTTCTTTGACACTGTGAGCAATAGTAAAAATGTTAATTGTAGAAAAGTAACCGATTTAAAAAAGATTCTTATAGACATGAATTCATTACTTTTTACATCTTACAGCCTTTTCCGGGACATTGATAAAACTGGGCGGGACACCGAAACAATTGCAAAATACCGGGACAGTCCCGGTCAAACCGTGATGTATGGCATATCCTTAGGTTTTCCAGGCGAGGTAATAATATCCGGAACCCTTGCACAGCCTCGTCGCCTATAACCTTGGTAATACTCGTAAATATATTGGGTGTTACCATATGACTTCTTGGAAACATAAACTTTTAAATTAAACGCCCATTGAATAAAATATAGTATGACGGGAACCGTGCTATAATAAACTGCACAGAATTGTATAGTAACGTAATTTTAATGAAACATTATTTAACGCAATAAAATAACTACTTATCTGCCGTGACGAAGCACGGGTATTCAGCTAGTACACTATAGTAAATAAGAGTCCACAAATTTCCACTGTACTAATTATTGGCAAAGCTTTTCAGGGCCTCTAAGCCCATCCAATGATCCTTGCTCCAATACTCCTTGGAGAATCATAGGCCAAAAGGAAGGCTCATACCGTTTCAAGGGCTTGAAAATGGGACTAAGTCATTGATAATGTTTGCCAATAAAAATGCAATGGAAATTTGTGGACTCTTGTTTATCCTAAGAACTTCAATTTCCACCATCCGAGCGATTCCTACAATAAATACGACTATTCAGGAGTGATTAGGTAGAATATACTTGCCAATATATTTGGGAACAGTGAATGGCTATTATGATGCAGGGTATATAAAGAATAATGAAATGAATAAAACTTGGAACATCAAAGGAAGGGCAAGAACTATCGAAGAGAATAGAATTGTACTTCAAAAAATTATATGAACTGTTTATTTGTTTCATTTTAGCACTTTCCTCCGAAGGAATAGTGCTTGCACTCATGACGGAATTTTTGAAAAATTTCTAACATATATATATATAATATAACATATATATATATATATATATATATATACATATATATGTATATATATATATATATATGTATATATATATATATATATATATATATATATATATATATATATGTCCGTAAACACGATACAGGCCAGAGCTTTTGTTTTTTCGCCACGAAACTTGGTATATAGTATTCCCCCATCAAACGATTGATCGAGTTCGTTAACCAACAAAATCAGTCCATCCGGAGGGGGGTTTACTCCGGAGCCAAAGTAGTTATTTGCCAATACCAGTCGTAATTTTTGTTATATTTCAACGAAACTCGGTATTCGTTGTGTTCAACTGAAGAGAAAAATGTGTTGTAAAAATAAACTAAATCGGTTGACTAGAAGGGAGGGTTTACTCCGGACGAAAATTACTAATTTCCTTATACCGGTCGTAATTTCTGTTGTATTGTTACGAAACTCATTATACGTCCTGGGTATCTAATAAAAAAGAAGTGATGTAAAAATGAACTAAATCGGTCTATCGGAAGGGGGGGGGAGGGTGTTACTCTGTACTATGTTTGAATTGAATTCTTCCGCCAAACGTATGTTCGCGAAACTCATCAAGATCTATAGATGAAATGTGAAGCTTTGTGTATTTAGTACGTAGTGTAGTACTCCGCATACACAAAACTCTGGAAAAAAATTAATTACAAAGTTAATAATTGAAACAGCTGCTCATAAAAGCAAAAGAGCACAACTATTAATGTTTTTATTGTAATTATCTATATACGTTATTTTAAGCAAATTATTCAGGAATGCACTCAACACTACCCAATTCTGAGGAATGTGTTTAGTTAATGCAGCTCCTGCGTGACGGACTTTTTATTTATTAAAAGCAAATCGCCACGTTGTGAACTCTTTAAATAAATAAATATTATTTATTAAATTTTAACAATTACTTATACATAACACAGAATTATAGGGCGGGTTGTCTAAAGATGGCCATCTTTTTCTAGCCAGGATAGGGCTAATGTCTTTTCTTTTTTTAAAGAAAAGCTTCCACTACTAGTGGCAATAGAACTCACATTAGGCATGGAGTTCTCAGGTGTCAGAACTATCTTTGACCGGGCCTACATAATTAGAACCTTTGAGAGCATGGTGGAAAGTACCTTTTTTCATAATCAGGCTGCTTAAATAGGTCATAAATATTATGTGAAAGGGGTTTCACAACATTTTCTTAGCCGTTTCGAAGTTTTCGAAAATTTTGAAGATTCATTGAGGAAATCATCTTAAATTTCTGATCATAGAGTAACATCAAAGTACAGATGAGAAATTTAGGACCATAATGAGAAAAAGGATTGCCAGAATTAAATGAAGAGTTTGGACATGAGGGGAAGGGGGAGTGGGTGGCTAGAGCCGAAATATTATTAGAAGCGAGTATGAAAATGTGTGACATGAGGTCTGAGACTGCGGTATTTGGAAGAAGGCCAGGGCAGTTCGCTGTCGTGGCATATACTTCATCTAACTCTCACCTGTCATATATACACATCTCTCTGGGGGAAGCTAAGCATCTCCACTTTCAAGAGGAGTATTGCAGAATTATATCAAACTAGCTGACCCGGCGAACTTCGTACCGCCTAACAGTCAATTCTTTAATTTTTTTTTAATACTGCTATTTGGGGCACCCGGACAGCTAGTAAGATAAAAAAAACTGAATAAGTCGACAATTAAATTATGTCAAAAAATAAAAATTATATAACACTAAAATTCTTTTAATAGTCACTAAAAAATCACAATCAAAATTACAATATCAGATTTCTTATTACGATACCTACTTATTATATTTCATTTTATTTTTACTTATTGTAAATTAAGTTTCACTTTTATTGTAGTACCTAATGGTACACGATATTTTTTGTTTCATTAGCTGACATGTAAATAAACAGAGCAGATGGTTTTCCAACACGGAAACAGGCAACACACAATTGACCATGCGAGAAACATGGGTTTTCTAGATTAATACCACAAACACTTAATGACTGCCCTGGGATTCGTTTATAGTCAAACTGAGTTCATAGGTCCAATAGCAACACAGCTGCAGGCACTGTAATGAATTCACAGCAGCTCGATTCAAACTTGCACCATTATTAGTCGAATGTCGCGCTTCGCGGGTCTGTCTTAACCAAATTCTTTCACGTTAATTGCGATCTTCACGTTCCTAGGCAGTACGATTAGATTGATAAGTAATTTGATGCGTTGCATTTCGGGTTCTTCTGCCTAAATTTGTCCGCCACCTTATAGGAGGCATATTTAGTAAGTCACAAACACACAACACTTTAGTAATTTTATAGAAATTTGCGGCTTTTAGATTTAGTAATATTATAGATTCACAGCAAAGAGATGTTTACAATTCAAGTGACATTTTACCACAGACAATTTACATTTTACCATAGTCAATTTGTTTTTGAGTAATGTTACCATACGATACTAATGTCACTCAATTGTTTTTGCCTTCCTCGTAGTTCAAGGAATATTATAAAAAAAGAATTAGCGAAATCGGTTCAGTTGTTTTCGAGATTTGCGCTTACCAACACATTTAGCGATTCATTTTTATATAATAGATATACAAATACGTTAAGTATTAAAAATATTATAATTGAGAACATATGTTTTTATTTAAAAATTAATTTGCGTTAAGGAAGTGAAAAAGACCAGAAAAGTGTTGTTTTTAGACTTTTTCAGGCATTTTTTTTAATTTTTCTCTCCGTAAGAACCATCCTCGTAGTTCAAGGAATATTGTAAAAAAAGAATTAGCGAAATAGGTTCAGTTGTTCTCGAGATTTTCGCTTACCAACACATTTAGCGATTCATTTTTATATAATAGATTATGTTAATATTTTGTCCTGAATTTTTTTACACATAAAAAAAAAAAACAAAAAAAAAAAAAAAAACGATACCCACTGTGTTTAGGAATGTGCTTAGTTAAGCAGCTCCTGCTTCACGGACTTTTGTTATTCCAAAATATCTATCATTATTTATTAATTAGTCAATATTTATTAACGAAGTCGTTAGAAATCCATTTTATTACCGATTCCTACAGGTTTTTTGTCTATAGCAAAAAAGTCCGTCACGCAGGAGCTGCATAACTAAGCACTTTCCTCAGAATTTTTGTAGTGTAGACTACATTACTGAATAATTTGCTGTAATATATATATATATATATATATATATATATATATATATATATATATATATATATATATATAAATTTTAACGGGGGTCATTTTCGTTGCCTACTAGGTAGGATCGATGGAGATTTGAAGAAAGTTTTCAAAAATTCCGTCATGAGTGCAACCTCAATAGCTACTTTCCTTCGGAGGAAAGTGCTAAAATTTAGATAAGGTTTTACATCATGAAGAGCCCATTGGAGTAAGTCATTATATTCAGATATTAAACACAAAAGAATGAATTACTATCTAATGCCTAACAACAATTCGAACATTCCATTACTAAGATAACAAATATCATCATGTTATTTTCTGGAGTAGAAATCACACCTAGATAATCCTACAATTTAATATTATTAATAATATAATACGAATGTTTTTATTCTTAATTTAATAAATTCTGCTATTAAATATGCAAGAGCCAATTAATATTCACATATATGAACTACATTCCAAATTTGGACACTTGAAACGACCTCTATTCCTTAAATGTTAATTAGTCAACAGTAATTTATTAATACGCAAAACAAAACTTCATAATTATGATGTTAGCTCACTCAATATTTTTCGGCCATTATCTCAATTAAGCCTGTAAAAAATCTCTCTGCAGTCTAAAATGGAAACTAGCTCTACTGCCTTCCTACTTATGAAAAAGTAGTGATAACCAACAATTTAAACCGTTAAGTATCCGTGGCCGAATCCAAAACACCAGACGGAAAAACACCAATTAGGTTAAATTAAGACAAAGCCAAAATAATCAGCAGAGAAAAGTGTAGGAATTCATGTATAACATAAAACCTGTTGCACATTCACCAAAAAAATGTGAAACCTCAGTTTTAAATTTTAATAATAACTACTATTGGTAACGATTTTGGTTAATGTTTTTTTTTTTTTTTTTTTTTTTTTTTTTTTTTTTATGAGCGACCGTAACAAAGGCGACTCGCTCAGAACAAAAATTACATATATAATATACATACGAAAATTACATCTAATTAAATACAATCTTATTTTACACATTTTTGGCCAAATATACAAATTGAAATTTATATACACATCTATTTATAAGAGAATACAATATTACAATATACTTGAATATATGAAAAATCAATATTATAATAATGAATGAAGTTTATACAAATAATCAATTAAGTTGGTTGAAGGAGGTTTCACACTCCTTTTAGTTTTATATTGTCAAATGTAAGATTTTAGTATAGTACGGCTGTATAGTTTTAACATTTTAAGACAAATAAAATACATACACATATATGTTTGTATGTCCTGTTATAATTTGTTCATGTTTAATTATAATTATAATTTGTTTAGGAGGTTGGTCTTGTTGAGGTAGTTCAGTATGTTATCTATATATTTGCTTCCATCGCCGAGTAATTCAGTCATATTGTAAGGTAAGTCATAGTTTTGTCGCTGTAAACATTCAGTAAGTATGTGCTTTATAGTCAGCGGTGTGTTACACTGTGTACATGTCGGACTGTCCTGTCTTGTCATGAGATAAGAGTGTGTCAGTCGGGAATGGCCAATTCTTAAGCGGCATAATATCACTTCGTCTCTTCTATTATCCCTTTTGCTTGAAGGCCATTCTCCTACCGTCTGTTTTATTTCACGAAGTTTGTTTTCTGTCGTCATGTGCCAAGATTTCTGCCACTTTTCTGTAATATTTAGGTTAATGTGTCATTGATTGCAGAAGGGACCCTCTTACAACCCAAAATAGCCTACTATGTACTTGGCAGTTGATTCAATATTAAAAAAGATTAATTATTTTACAGTTTTTTATTCGCTGCTTTAAAGCAAGTACGCGAAACCTTTGACATGTTGCGGGCCAAGCTTCAGTGTGCAAATAGTTTCGCGGGCCACTCAGATGGTTAAAAATTAAATAATATCTTATTTTAAAGTCGTGTTCATAATTTTTAGCTATAAATATCGAACATGAAATAATTCGCCAATGTTTTTGTAATACAATTTTTATTATATCAAAATAAAATGAAAAATATAGGTAAAACATTATATTTAAATTCTTCTAGTGTCTTCGTTCATGGGTTGAATTCGGCCTCCCTGACCGTCCCTAGGCCAACCCAGCCTTTAATTAATTTAATAATGGGTACCTTGGGTGATAATGACTCTAGGCAGTCGAAGCAGCCTGGGGGAAAATCAGGCGGCCGGAGCATAGTACTGACCACACTATCTTCCTAGTGTGCCGTTTGGTCATGAATCAGATACCTCTATAGTATCTGCCTCTCAGGGCCCTCGTGGCCTGTTATGGGACTGATTTTTATTTTATTTTTTTATTATAATTAAAGCGTGAAATTTGGAATTATTGCTAACTACGAAAGTTAAATAGCGCCACGAAATCAATGAAACACTCGGCTTGCTCGCTCACTTAACCTTCAGATAACCTCCGGTAAGTAGTGTAATATTTTTTTTTTAATTGGATTTTTCAAAATTTCTCGCCATTTCTTACAGAGGGCATCTGGTCGCTGGCTGTTTTCCACATATGCTTTGAGGAATGTGTTTTGATTGGGCAGCTCCTGTAGAAAGAACTATTATTCCTTTTTGGAATATTTTGTCAGCCTAGAACTAGACAGTTTATTGGCAGTAATATTGTTGTACACTGTACTTCTATATTTATGTTATAATAAACAAATATAAATTATAACAAAGTTTTAAATGTGACATTGCCTGGATTATAATTTGCTACATTCGAGGAAGGCATTCCTAAGTAAGGTGGCACCTGAGTTACACGAATGCCTCCCTAGAGGACAGAGATTCCTGGGATAATCCGCATATAACCTAGCTTACTCCGTGCAACCAAGATTTACTCATTACACCGACATATAACTAAAGCATATAACCCGTATAATTGAATCCAGAGAACGCTGAATAGACTATTTGATATTTCGTGATTTCATCATTGTATGATATTTTTTTGATTGAATATAGAGCTTGTGATGAAATATTAAATCTAAAGAACAGTAATTTTGCATTTTACATGTAATTGACAGATTAAGAAACCGGTAACGTTTCAGTTTGGCCAAGCTTCTAACCAAAGCGTTAAATTCTTTAGAAGCCACATATTTTACTGCCATCTAATGAATCTAAAGTAGATATGCTACTAGGATTTAGCCGCTCAAGAATGATTGGATACATTAATTTGTGAACTCGATATATGGTATTTTAAGCAGGGCATTTACGTTCCGATTTGTTGTCCGACTTGTGGTCCAACCTCTGAAGTTGGATCGGGTATCGGAACGCGAATGGGCTTGTTAGATGGTTGGATGTCTAGTTGGTCGAGTCGGTACATCTAGAGATACGGTACGACAGTACGACTTCCGACTCGCGACGCACAATGGGTCAAATGACCGATTTAGGAGAGGAAAAGACAAAACGTAAATGTCACATTTAGAGATAAATACTATTAGCAATGTAAACACAAGTGTCCTGGGGTTCAAAAACAGTAACCTCACTGTTGACAACGGAGCGTGAGTGGGGTGGTCGTATCAAAGTCGTCAGTGCTTGACCTTTTTGTAAATGAATTGCCAAACTTTTTCCAGCAAAACCGTAATAAGCCGGACATTGACGTTCCGATTTGCAGTCCAACTTGTGATTGAACCTCAAAAGTTATAAATATAAACAGCAAAAGTAAAAAATTAAAATAATAATTTTAATAAACAAATGATTAGAAAAAATGGAAGAATTATTTGTTAATTAATAGAACTTTTAATACTCACTACGAATTTTGACAAATTCTTTCTCTAACCTGTAAAAAAAAACTTATTATTAATTGTTGTATATTATTTTTAGCGCCTTAAGACGCACCTAAAGTGGTGTAAGGCATGTAAAGTTGAATTCATAGAAATTTATAATTCTTGATTTATTTGTATTGGTCTTCAAGTATTATTTGGTATTAACTAATGGAATAAATAGAAATAATATCATTTTTTTATGCATTAAAACTGTTTGAGAATAATGAAAGGACCAGTTTTCTTTGTCAATCACGAATACTATTACAAAAAAAAAAAAAAAAAAATATTTCGTTTAAGACTGTTTATCTACAAGAGGCAGAAAGATCAAAATAAGAAAATAGAACAAAGGCTGGTTCATTGCCAAACACAATCCATGCAGAATTAAGTTGCACTTAGCGGCTTCTTCAAATAGTATCAGACAGATAAATAAAATAATATCAAAGCCTTAAAGCCTTAAAAGAAACTCAACTCACGTTCTATTGTAGTATTAAATAATTACATATATTTTTGTCTACCAAATTATGCAGTGAGATAGAACTAACAAAATCTCCATTAATTCCATAGTTCTGTCCATAATTATTTTAATATTTTTTTTTACGTCGCACTAGCCATTAGCACCGGACATCCATGGCAAGGAACCTTCTCAGGGGTTCCTGAGATGAGAAAAATTCCTGCCGCCGGAGGGACTCGAAACCCATCTCTCGCAAGAGAATCTAAGGCGTTAGCCACTAGACCACATATACGTGTAGTATCCAAAATGGATGGCATACGTAGTTGAATAAACTCCCACGCTGGAGGGTTACTCCAACGTGGAAAACATGAAAAAAAAAAGCCACTAGACCACGGCGTTATAGACTTCTAATGGACTAATTTATATATATTATTCGTTTTTTTTTTGTACAGCGTACGATCCGTATTAATGGGACGTGACACTGCCAGTACGGGCCAACTAATCATTTTCTTCTATAGTAAATCGCTATTTCTATTGGACCGATATAGTATATTTTTATAAAGCATCTTTCATTTTATTTATTTATTTGTTTTCAGAGACCCGTAACATTTGGCGATGGTCTCCTTACAGTTTATCACTATGAAAATCTCTCTCAGTCCAAAAGAAAAAGAGAAATAAATAAATAAAATGAAATAAATAATTATAAAGTATAACAGAATAAATGAAACTGAAAACAACAAAATAATAGTAAATAAAGGAATAGAAAATAAATAAATATACATAGGTATATATATTATAAGGAATATGTATAAGTACTTTAAATTAAAATTATCTCAATTCGATTTTTTTACTTTTAATGCAGATGGAGGGCAATTGGAAATTTCATTTAGAAAAAAAAACACACACACAAAAGCTCAACTATACTTTACTATAAATTTTACATATTTTACTAAATTTTTGAGTATATGTTGAGTGTTTTTAAATGTTTGAGTATTGTGTTGATGTAAGGGCTACCTGGTAATAATATTTCAACTAAGTCGTGTGGTATTTGTAAGTTGTCTTTCTGTCTACAGTCTATAAGTATGTGTTTTACTGTGAGGTCCTCGTTACAATGTCTGCATTTTGGTCTGTCTGTTTTTTGCATAAGATGTCCGTGAGTTAGTAAGCAGTGTCCAATTCTAAGCCTGGTTAATACTACTTGTTCCCGTCTTGTGAGGTTTTCGTTCAACCAGGCTCCTGTTGTGTTTTTAATCTGTCTTAACTTGCTTTCGGATTTCGTCCATTCTTTTTGCCAGTCGTCCAATATGATGGTTTGTGCTAAGGTACGTAAATCTGATGTAGTTACGGTTTCTGAGTCTGTTGAGGGTTTCTCTCTTGCTAATTTCGCTTGTGTGTCTACTGATGTACTTTGTGGTATACCAACGTGACTAGGTAGCCAGAACATCGTGATATGTTTGTGTTGACTTTGTAGTTGAAATAATGTAGTTAGAATTTTGATGATAAGAGGATGAGTGCTGTATATGTTTCCCATGGAAAGTAAAGAACTCAGTGAGTCCGTGCAAATTGTAATGTCTTTCATTTTAGATGCCAATGACGAATACGGAGTTTCGTTGCAACATAACAAACATTAAGGTCGAAGTCAAAGACCGCAGCCACGTTAAAAACACTGGTGCCCGTTGATCACCGAACTTAAGAAACGTCGGGCGTGAACAGTACCTGAATGGGTGACCGTCCAGGTGCTGTTGGCATTATAAAAGGATGACAACCTGTAGACAGCTTGGCGCAATCTTTCAAGAAATGACAGCTAACAATACGATCATTCGAACCAGCTGACAAGTCCATTGACCACCAGTCGGTACATTCATCAAACCTTTTCACAGTAAGACGAGAGAATATATAGACATGTGCCTACATAGGAATTCTACATCGTCCACGTGGATTGTGACACGACCAGCTGATGCAGCACATAAGTCATCCATGTTTAGAAGCAAACAGCCAGCTGATGATGTGGATTGGCGTCGTGTCATCACTATTGGTCTCCGATTAGCTGATCGGGTAGGCGTGACAGCTACTTCCTACCGCGTCACCTTCCTGCAGAAAAGTAATTCGCCTGACCGCATCTCCTCTCCTCGACAGCTTGTTTATTTATTGCTGAATTCTACGAAATAATCCTGGACAAAGCACTTATTTACGTACTCCAACAGCCAGCCAAATCTTATATTCCTTAACTATATTCAAAATTTTGCTTGACAACAACTACAGAGATTTGCAGATCTCAAGGTATGTATGAAAACGTCAGCTTTTAATTCTTAAAACTAAAATGATGAATACATTTTAATAATCATAAAGAGAGAAAATAAATATGATTTTTGGTAAAAATAGTATCAAAAATAAATTCACATAAAAACGAGAAAGTACAACTGAAAAAAAGAATACCCCCCCCCCCGACCGTTCTGTGCGATTTCGTAAGCTGGCTAAATAATATCCAAAATTCCAGGATTTCCAGAATCCCCTCTCTACTCAACTCCATAGGCGGCTCAAGACAAACATATCTGGGGGGGGGGGGCTAATTTAGGTATGGGCTTACCGCCTTGCCTGAGGGTGTAAATCAAATTTTTATAACCAGGCACCTGAAAATCATTATGGAAGTATTTGATAAACTATGAACATATATTAATTAGAACTTATTACTATTAATTTATCTAAACAATTTATTTTTCTAACTTAACCGAAAAAGATTGTGAATTTCCATTCTGGGGGGTTGTCACATCAATATAAATTACCGTACATTTTGTTATCTTTGTATGTTTTGTGACATCTGAATCAAATCAAAATCTGGGTGATAAGACGGTTTATGATTCTAGGGCATCTGCGAATAGGCCATCAGCGCCTTATTGCTGTTGTTTGAGAATTCTGTATTTCCATTTTATTTTCGCCTCACAATGTTTATCTTATATATATATATATATATATATATATATATATATATATATATATATCCCTTCAAACGATAACACTGTACAAAATAATATATTTTTGCGTCTCCACGGAGAGAACTCGGCTTCATAAGTACAGCCGAAAACCATAGAGCAATTTACTTCTTGACCCAAATTCATTTCCAGGATCTCAAAATTCAGATAGTTAGAGTTGACAATAAATAAGGGAATAGTTGATTATATATATATATATATATATATATATATATATATATATATATATATATATATATATATAACTGTAGATTTTTCTGAAATTACTAATAATGAAATTTCAAATATCAAGCATGCCGCCTTAATTGTGAAAATTCTAAAATAAAATAATAATTATAAATATAAAGATGGATGTTGTAGCATAGGTCAGTATTACAAGAGTTTGAGAATGGCGTGTTGGCGTGGGAGCCTCTGCAGTGCAGGTCCTGGGGAAAGTGAATTCTGTAACAGTCTTGTCAGTTCCCACACCCCCAGCTAGGGGGCAGTTCTTTCATTACAACCAGGCGAATAGGACAAGCTTTTTTATTTTTGTATATATTTTTGGCTTTTGATTATATATTTATCATAGAAAACAGCTGAAACGTCACATACAGATTACATAATGACAAAAAATAACTGATTAAGAAGGTACACCTTGTAGGTGAAATTTATGGAATTCAAACATTTATTTATTTTATGGGTTTCATATCTTGGACGAACACCATATTGAGTTAAGCTTTTAAGCTACCAGAAATGTGTTTTGTGAGTATATTTCATATCTTGGACGATCAACATATTGAGTTAAGCTTTTAAGCTACCAGAAATGTGTTTTGTGAGTATATTTCATATCTTGGACGATCAACATATTGAGTTAAGCTTTTAAGCTACCAGAAATGTGTTTTGTGAGTATATTTCATATCTTGGACGAACAGCATATTGAGTTAAGCTTTTAAGCTACCATAAATGTGTTTTGTGAGTATATTTCATATCTTGGACGATCAACATATTGAGTTAAGCTTTTAAGCTACCATAAATGTGTTTTGTGAGTATATTTCATATCTTGGACGAACAGCATATTGAGGTAAGCTTTTAAGCTACCAGAAATGTTTGTTTGTTTGTTTACTTATGCTTAAGGGCAAAAAACTGCGAACCAGAAATGTGTTTTGTGAGTATATTTCATTGTACGAAGCAGGATGTATTTATTATTTATTTATTTAAATTTTAACACTATTATTATTAACGAAGAATTTTAGGACGGGTTATCTATAGGTTACCACCCTTTTCTAGCCAGGATAGGGCTGATGCCTTTCTAAATAAACTTCCTCTTTCTAAACCCCCCGGCTCTCGTTGCTGACGAAGGCTACCAAAGAGTAGCCGAAACGTCCTTAATACAGATTTTTACAAAAAACGCATTGATGTTTTCCTGCTTAAGAAACTGATAGTTCTTTAAGAGAAAATTACTCAATTTAAGAATCGATTTCTCCGAGTGAGATCCTTCTATAAAAAAACAAGTAACATACTTCATTAAGGAACATATATTGACCGACTTCCATATCTATATATATATATATAAAAAATCACGCGTCTGTCTGTATGTTTCTTTGTTTGTTCCTTATACAAATCCACACCGTTTGACCGATATGGACCAAACTTGGCACACAGGTAGGTCTTGATACGAGAAATCTCCTAGGCTAGGTCAAAATAGTCAAATTTCAAAATTTGGTTAAAAGGTCAAAAGTTTTGTTCAAGAAAAATTGGCTACACTGAACTGACGAATAACTGACGGCCATTTTGAATCGACAACTACTGGCCTCTGTCGGCTGTTAGATGAAGTGCTGTTGTGCTGGCCCCTGCCGGGTATCATTATGAACTAAAACAAATTCACATCGTTTTCGTAAGTTTTCAGTAACTGGGTTTTCGTAACTGGGTGTAGACAACTAGGTATCAATCAGATCTTGATACGGGGAGAGTCATAGGCAGAAATTAGGTGTAGCATGGCACACTGGGTAAGAGCTAGTAAGATATAAAATAGAAACTGGAATGAGAGATGCATCTAATGATTATATACGACGTTTTACACGTTTTAGAATAGAAAGTTTAAATTCGCAACGGCATTTAGCAATGAGACCAATGCAGCAAATAAAACGGTCAGGGAAATAAAATAAATTCTACAAGAGACATTGGTAAATAGTGAACCGGACGTATTAACAAATTGTAGAACGTAAATAAGACACTTTCACATGTTGTGTTGTACATTCCTGTAGGCTAAGTGTTACACATCCTTGACAAGAAACGAACCAGATATAATCTGTATTAATATTCATTTCGATGTCAAGGTTGAACTTTTACTTTAACAACGTACGGCCTTTCACTTGATCGCCAGGAATATGATCTCACCCTCCTAGGAACGTGTTCTCCAATCGGGTCGGAGTATTAATATAAAGTAAATGATCCTAACCGGATTTCCGAAGGCTCAACGGGACTTTTGCTTTGGAAGAGCTCAGGGGGAATCTAACCAATTATTATAAGCTCGATTTTTAGCGAAATTTCACGATAGAATCGTTAGCTACGAATAAAAAAATGTTCAACCCTATATAAGTTATTAATTAGAATTTACCCAGTTGTATACTAGTTACTCTTATTGGCAATACTTCTCATACAATGAATAAAGAAATACTTTTTTCTGGGACTCTCTTAAGAATAAACAATAAATACATATGGTTGAATATATAAATGTAATATGAAAATATAATCAAGAAGAAGAAGATGAAAAAAAAAATCAAAAGTTATTAAAAAAACCTTAAATAATAAAATAAAAAATATGTACATAATTTTTATATATGTACTACATATTAATAAAAAGAAGAGAGCGAATAAGGGTGATTGTGGAATACTGGAGCAAGAAGGGGATTAGGGAGGGTAGAAGCAATGATGAAACTACATTCAGGGGAGAAAATAATATAATTAATTAATTAGTTCAATGTAAGCACTAAATAAATAAATATTAAAAAAGGGGTAAATGAATAATCAAGAAAAAAAAAAACATTATTTTTTTTTTTATTTAAATTTTAACGTCCATTTATTATTAACTACGAATTTTAGGACGGGTTGTCTATAGGTTACCACCCTTTTCTAGCCAGGATAGGGGTGATGCCTTTTCTTTTTTCGAAAGAAATGCCACCGCCCCTAGTGGGAATCGTATCCACGACCTTTGGCACGAAGTGTTAAGTGCTCACGCCTTAACCCTCACGGCTACCGGGTCTCCAGAAAAAAAAAAAAAAAAAAAAAAAAAAAAAAAAAAAAAAAAAAAAAAAAAAAAAATACAGTAAGACCGCCATTATCCGGGGTAATGACGGGGAGGGTGGTCCACGGCTAATCGAAACACAATATTTTATTGACTAAATGTGCTCGATTATAAGTTTATAAAGAAAAACTGTGAACAAGATGTCCTGTAAACCTTTTTATTTGCATTGAGTAATGTGTATGTAAACGTTTTATGAATTAATAATTTGTATAAGTGTAAAAATAAACTCAAGTTGAAATTAAATTTTTTTTCCCGAGAAAGTCAGTAATTTTTCGTTGTTTTTTGTTGCATAATTCTTTTCTTATATCTGTTCTGGACGCCCGTAACAAGATAATTCTGCTGAAATCGGCAATCTCCTGCTCAAAATACTTCAGCAGAAGTTCTGCAGCTTCTAATTCCTGGTTCTGCTTTATTTTCGTTTCTTGAATGATGAGCGAATCGCTCTCATTTCCTTGGTCGTTCTGCGCAGAGGTCGAAGGCTCGTTTTTTCGGTGCACATCTGTTATCTCAGTTTCTGTAAGTTTTTCCAATCCCTCTTCATTCATGTCACATTTCAGCCACTTTTCATGTCATCCCATTAACATGGATAAAATCCGGAAGAACTTTGTAGATTTCGAGAAATGATTCCGTTTTAAAATCTTGAGAGGTTTTCTGGTCATAATCGTAGTGTTCTAATATTTACGCCCATGAACTTTAAAACCTTTTTTTAATTTTTAAAGGAGGAATAAAAATAAGAATCCCCCCATCGAGACCCCGGTTAATTGGAATCCCGGATAATAGAGTCCCGGATAATGGAGGTCCTACTGTAAAATAAAATGAATAAAAAAAAAAAATCAGTTCCGTAACAGGCCACGAGGGCCCTCAGAGGCAGATACTATAGAGGTATCTGATTCGCGACCATACGGCACACTAGGGAGATAGATTGGTCAGTACTATGCTCCGGCCGTCTGAATTTCCCCTTTGCTGTTCGACTGCTAGGGTCATCAGCACAAAGGTACCCATTAATAAATTAATTCAAGGCTGGGATGACCTAGGGACGGCAGCGGAGGCCAAATTCAACCCATGAACGAAGCCACTAAAAGTAAAAATCTTTAGTGCTTGCTCGGGATTTGAACTCAGGTCCTCCAGTATAAGAGTCCAGTACTCTTCCACTGAGCTAACCTCGCCCCCTAAAATGTATAATCATACTACAAACAAAAATACAAGTGCGGACTTACTGAAATAGAAAAAAAAAAATATACATAACTAATTAGATCTTATCTGGAGGTAAATTCTTAAGAAGCGTCGTCCTGGGAGGACAAGAGAAAATCAAAGATTGCCACATTGCGTAGGAAAGTTATACGAACAAAATAGGAATGAATCTTTTAATTATTTCGGAGTCTTACAATCATCATATACCTTTCAAAGTAACCTATCAGGTACCAATATCACTAATATAGCAATGACTAAGTTATCACTAGAGCCCGGAAGTTAGGCAAAATGCCTTTTTTGTCTGAATGGATGTATTGAAAAATCAGATAGAAATAAATATGTTTTCGTGCATTTAGGAAGTGTAGAGACAATTTTTATTTCGCCTTTTTTGCCTATTTTGGCTTCCGTTGCCTTTCTTGCTCGTTATGCAATTTTTTCTGCGATTTAAACATTTTGAGAAGCACCGTTCATCGAAGACAAAAATGGTTACACAAATTAAATTACATATTGCCGGTACAAATATCTATTCGAAAGCTTATTTTCCCAACCCATGGATGGAATTGAAGGGTTAAAAATAACAGAACCTTCCTTAGTAGAAGGAATGCACAAGCATAATGAATAGGAGGAAAGAGAGAGGATGGGAGAAGTACGTCTCTTTCCTCAGACCCCTTTTGCTGGGGTGTAATACAGAATGGTGTAATTACCTGGTATTACGGATTTAGAAATGATAATATAATGCAGAGGAAGTTTTTCCATAATGAAAAACATTCTTTTTTCTGAAAAGGTCTATGACATTTGATATTTTGAAAAAGCATCTTGTTGTTGCTTGTAACAAGGGAAAGTAAGAGTAACTAGACTAATTCTATGATAAATTGGTAATAAAGAAATGATTGAGTATTCAAAATACATATTTTCATTAATAATGAGTAAGATTCCTCTTTGCCTTCACTCCTAATAAATGCCTATTTTAATTACAGTACTGCCTATTTTCAGTATTTCAAGTGCCCTTTTGCCTGCCTATTTTAAACAAAAATAAATGCATAACTTCCGGGCTCTAGATATCACATTTTCCCTACCATGTCAAACTATCGAATATGCAAATCGGAGCAAACTAGAGAACGAACATATTCTATCCATTGAAGAAGGAATATATTGAAAAATGGTCTTATTGGGCACTTTATTTAAGGCATTATAGGCTGTTCTAAAGGGTTTAGAGTTGCGACAAGCCGTATCGTCGACATTCCAAGAGCTCAATAACTCCCTATGGGAAGATCCATTCCAAGAGCTCAATAACTCCCTATGGGAAGATCCATTCCAAGAGCAATGTCTCGAATCTGAAAAACGAGTTTTTGCATATTCGATAGTTTGGCATGGTAGGGACGACATATTTACTTTAATACTAAATTATTTCTTTAAAATTTTTACGTCCACTTATGGAAAACACAATTTTTTATTAATTACAGGTTACCACCATTTTCTAGCCAAGGTACAGCCTTGGGCATTGAGTACTCACATCTTAGACCACACCGGTTACCTATACTAAATTATGGGATATGTGGGTATTAAATGAAAAAGAAACCATAGTAATTGTACCCAGATTTACATCAACTCCTAATATTGCTGAAGAGAAAGTACAAAGCGGGTTTCCATTTTATACTGAAAGTGTAAGGAAGAGGAAATGTAAATGCGGCGCTGTAATAATTGCGCATGGAAGAATGATGAATGTAGTAAGTTCCTAATTAGCTATAGCCTTTTTTCCCTGGGAGATCGGAGGGGTTGGATCGTGGAAAGACTCCCTTTCGAGGTAACATCCCATTTAGTAGAAAGTCGTCGGTGCATAAGAACTGACAACAGGTAGGAGACCCTCCACCTTTACCCAGGCTCCTTGTGGGAAAGTTGAAATCGCCCAGTAGTAAGAAGCGATAGAATTATAACCTTAAAAAGGCGCCGAAAGGCGTTCCATTCTAGTAGTAAAATCATGGACTCGACTAGCTTTACTTCTAATTTAACTTTTATCGTTTCGTTCTCGTTTAAAGATTCCAATTCCAGTTTAGAGACAATGTCGATTACCGAGGCAGCTTTAAAAGGCGATACTCTAACACTTGAAGAGACATTTTGCACATTTATCGAGCGAAGTATTTACTTCAGCCTTTTAAGGATCTTAAGCATTCTACAATTGCAGCTGGAAGTAGAATGTAGTCCAGTAAAACGTTAATGAAAATTATAAATATTTTGGATAAAATTAGAATATAAGGGGGGAGGAAGTATACAAATTAGACCTATATTTATTATTTTAATTAAATGATCAATTATATAAAAAATAGAGATATACTAAAATATAAAAATTTGAATTTGGCTCTACAACTACGTGAGGTTCTACTACTACCTACAACTACGTGGAAAATTCAAAATATTTGGGCTCTTTTTCTTTAAAAGAAAAAAAAAATGAAGTAGAGCCTTCTGCAGAAATTCAGGAACATAAATATGCTTTAGGTCCATCCGACAAACCTATGTAATGTACTGTATAAGACACAGTCTTCTTTTTCGTACATGGCCACTGCGCATGCGCGAACGCCAGCGGACACTTTTTTGTGACACATGCAGTCTTCTTTTTCGTATATGGCCACTGCGCATGCGCGAACGCCAGCAGACACTTTTTTTGTGACACATGCAGTCTTGTTTTTCGTACATGGCTACTGCGCATGCGCGAACGCCACTACGCATGCGCCTGCGGACACTTTTTTGTAACTTTTTTTTCAGTTTAGTCACTGCTAAAGCATATTTATGCTAAAACAAACAAAAGCGTACACCGGAGTATTTATTTATTTTATGTGTTTCGTATTTTGTACGATAAACACACTGAGTTAGGTATTCTAAGAGATCAAGAATTGGTTGTAAGTTTATATATTATTATGTATCCAGGATGAATGGATTTAAATTAAATATATTAAAGGCTTAAAAATTATTAGAGCTTTAACTTTAAGTCATAATGAAAATGTACTTATTCATGGGATAAAAATTTGGATTCAATAACGAATCTTCTAGTATTTCGCAGATATGTTAAAATACTGTCTATGTACTGGCTACCTTCAGCGAGAAGGCAAGTAAGAGATGTTTAAATCATTGCATCTTATGCAGTCTGTAAGTATATATTTTATCGTCAATTCAGTATTACATATTTCACAGATTGGTTTATCTTGTCTTGTCATTAAGTACTGGTGAGTAAATCTTGACTGGCCAATCCTGAGTCGAGCCAATACTATCTCGTCCCTTTTATTGACTCGATAACTGGATGCCCAGTCTTTGACGGTATTTTTTATAGTCCGTAGTTTGTTGTCTGTAAGTGTCGTCCAAGAGTGTTTCCAGT
This sequence comes from Gonocerus acuteangulatus, assembly GCA_946811695.1. NCBI lineage: Eukaryota > Metazoa > Arthropoda > Insecta > Hemiptera > Coreidae > Gonocerus > Gonocerus acuteangulatus. The sequence continues at coordinate 60,338,584 of OX328129.1, read as the reverse complement.
ATTCCAAAATAAACTCCTTTGTAATTCTGTTTATGTCTTCATGTGTGATTGGTCAAATACACCGGAGTAAAATTGAAGAATTGAGAAGCATGGACTGTTTAGGGCTAGAATTGAGAAAGCCAAAAACCACGAACAAAACCCTGAAAAGCTGACAATACTCCACAGAGCCTCTACAAAGCACAATCCTGCAGACGAACGGGCTAATACAAGGCCCGAGGCACGTGCGGGATGTTGTGTACAACGGCTCCAACAGGTGCCCGTCCTAAAGCCCACCTGCTTCCTCTTCACGCCCTCACGTGCATCTCACATAACCTCCGTCTGTATCGCAAGAACCTAAGGCGGTGGTTAAACAGGGTAACAATTAGACCGTACGAGTGAAGCATTTCGTTTCGTCGATTGTTAAATCGGTATATCGTGTATATTTTAGTACTTATAATAGATTCATTTATTTTATTTTAAGAACCCTCTACATGGGCGATTTTCTCTGTATGCTTTGGATAGGAAGTTCATTATGTTTTGAGAAAGTTGGTTTATAGGAGTAGTGATTTATTTCCACGAACAATGTTAAAGTGTCGTATTCTTTGCGTAGAAATGAAATTAAAAATTTGTATATTTATTCTGGGACATCACATAGGAATAATTTTGAATTTTATTAAATTAATTTCACCACGGTTACTTAACGGCTAACTATGGTCTTCCTCTTACCCTTCCCCCATCGGGCAGTCATTGCTGACGAAACACCCTAAATATAGATTTTTAGAAAAATCGTATTGATGTTTTCCTAGCCGAATTCCAACTATTCCCTGGCTGATGATGAAATTAATATGAAAAATTAAATTAGTTTACAGTAGTTGGAACAAAATGACTTGTACTTCTTGGGATTGCGTTATGTACGACTTGTTGTGATAAGAGGTGGTGGAAGAGTCTGGACTTACTGGAATCAAGGTTCAGACGGATGGGGAACTCCGTAGAAAGGTGGGAAGGGTAAAAAAGATAATTGGAAGCTGCTAAGTTGGAAGGAATATTGAGATCGTATGAATGGGCAGAGGGCGTGAACAGAGATTTTGAAATTGAGACTTTGGCAGAGGTGGTGTGTAGATCTTTTGTCTAGGTGGGTGGACGTTGAGGAACATTTATGCCATATTATTAATAGAATACCGTTGAATTTTAGTATCTTAGGGTTTTAATTTATTTATGTAAAAACGTCTTTTTAGGGTTTCCGGCAGGATTGTATTCATCGTCGCCAATCTGCTCGTCCAAACTTATCAACTTGTTGTTCTAAAACAACAAAAGCGGTTGAGAGTAACCACTCTCCGATGTTAGTGAAAACCGCGAGTTACAGGAAATGAACGTCGTCTAAACGCAATTAAATTCTAAACAATTTAGAAAGATATTTGAACTATCCTGTTAGTGAGAAGAGATTCCAGCTACAGGAAGGTTGAGGTCTTCCTTCCATCTTTAGATCCTAACTAGAAAGCTAGGAGTCGTTCCGGAGAAGGTGACAGATACCTCGGCGATGAGTTCACTTCCTCTTTATCTAATAGAAAGGACGCATTTCACATATGTAATAATGACTAACTCATTCATCATAGGGATTGTTAACATAGGAATCATGATTCAGAAGGAAGTTAAACATAACAGACGTTATTTGATGATCATGAAGGAGAAAGAATTTCAGATTCCTTTCCTTATTCCATTGAGAGCATCGAATCTAACGATGGAATTTAGAGAATGGTATTTATTTTGCTTCAGGCATTCGTTACAGCTGTGAAAATTCCTCAAGGTATTGACAAAATGACTGATCTAACTTTCTGTATAATTATGTTATTTAAGAAGGAGAAAAAATATGGAGACCATAAAAGAGAGATAGATCGCAGAACCATTGTCATCTTAGCATAGAATGGAACTGAACCAACAACACTTTTGAAATTCCAAGTACCGTTTTCTCTGATTCATGCGGTCCTCTCGAAATTTACACCTTTTTTTGTAGAAATTGCACTAGCCATTGAAAGACCTTCTTACACATACCATGATTCACAACCGTATTTGAAATATTTTTGAAAGGCCCAAAACTGTTCATATGTTATATATGTTTTTTTTGTGTGTGTGTGTGTTTAACGGCGTATCAACAATTTGGCTATTAACGCCGGGCTATCTACCCATTCAGGGACTGGCCACGCCCGACGTTGCTTAACTTCGGTGATCTATGGGAACCAGTGCATTCAACGTGGCTATGGCCGTTGGCCATATGTTATATTCTTCGTAATATTTCCTCTACCCCAAACTTAGTACAATTTATTTATGTTTTGAATATATATCAAACGCAGGAATAATCTAAAACGGCGTATTGAGTTGAACATGTTTTCACGCCAAGAAGAAAGGGGTTTTATTCGAATCCCCTTGACAAAATACCTATAGGATGTGTACAAGAAAGACCTTCTTTCGCGAAGACTTCGACAAAAAGTGTCATTTTAGCGGACCGATTCGGACGGTTAATGGCTTTTCTTTTTCCTTTCAGCAAAATAATTTTTGTGCCGAATTTCTCCAAAATGTGATACTTTTTGTGGACGGTAACAAACAAATGTGTGAATCGTCTACATTTCTCGTGAGGATAGCGACACCGGGTCGAGGGTCACAGGCCCGTTTTCCTCCCTACATTGGAAAAGAAATAAACTAAAATGTCCAAACCATTCTGTATAATTGCAGTATTCAAGAAGACAAAACAAAGAAAGAGACAATAAACATGTCAGTCAAACTCAGAATCGTCAGGATCAAGACCACCAGATAGTTTTTTTTTTTTTTTTTTTTTTTTTTTTTGTATATGACGGTATTTCTAACCAAACCTCCACCCGCAATCACTCATTGGAAGAATTCAATTCAAACATAGTACAAAGTAACACCTCCCCCCCCCCCTTCAGATAAACCGATTTAGTTCATTTTCATATCACTTCATTCTTATTAGATACCCAGGATGTATAAAGAGTTTCGTTACAATACAACAGAAATTACGACCGGTAAAAACTAGTAATTTCTGTCCGGAGTAAACCTTCCCTTCTAGTCAACCGATTTAGTTTATTTTTTTAAGAAATTTTTCTCTTCAGTTGACCACAACGAATACCAAGTTTCGTTAAAATATAACAAATATTATGGCCGGTATTGGCAAATAACTACTTTGGCTCCAGAGTAACCCCCCCCCCTCTCCACATGGACTGATTTTGTTGGTTAACGAACTCGTTTAATCGTTTGATGGAAGAATACTACATTCCAAGTTTCATGGCGAAAAAAACAAAATCTCCGGCCTGCATCGTGTTAACGGACACATATATAACTATATATATATATATATATATATATATATATATATATATATATATATATGTATGGAACGGCTTCTTTCTCCAGCGGTGTCGCCACCCGGAAAGGGGAGAGTAACCACTGTCAAAAGGTCGAATCTGCAGAGTATTTGACTGTCCAAAAGCAAAGTACGGAATAAAAGTTTTTTCACTTTCGAAAGTGGTGATATTCACATTGGATACTTTGCATTTGTATCGACGATATGTTGCTGCTAACTGGCCTAATTCTGTCATGTACATAGTATAATTCAATTTCAGTAGAGAGAAGGGTAGTAACATCCAGATAGCCCCGAAAATCTGCATTATTAATAAAGGGCGTTAAAATGAAAACAATGTATTAACAAGTTACAAAATTGAAACCATCATCACATCCCTGTAGAATATTTTTTTTAATGGTGCATCTGTATCTAGAGCATTGGCGCCGAGCAATCTAAAGGTTGCCACCCTTCCTAAACATCCATGACGCAGTAGGAAATTCTTTCAGCGGACCAATAGATGAAAGAACTGAACCTGCTGCAGGGAGGGGGGAGGGCTGAAACTCGCGTCCCCCGCATGAGAATCCAATGCGTTAGCCAGTGAAGCTAATGAAGGTTTAGAGAATTTTCAAGTTTTTGTAGATAAATACTATTTAATTTAAATAAACCTTCAGCTCTTTTTGTGTCCACTCTTCAACAAAGCGACTGTTTCTCAACCGTTTCCCTACTTGATAGGATTCATTTGCAATTGAGATCGTCTCTTCAACTGGGGTTTTTTGCCGGTTTACAAGGCAAAAGAATACTATGCGTTGGCTAAAGATTAAAAACAAAAAGCACGTTTCATAGACCATGCAAAACATTTATCTAAATAGGATTTCTGGATGAATATTTCAGGTCGTTTCTACATAAGCAGAAGACGGAAATGCCGTGATGTGGAGGTGAGAGACATCATTGGGAATGGATCCTATTGTAATGTGGCGATGGTTTTCTCCGTTCACGTAACACCCAGGGATCAACGAACTGAACTGAAACAATTACACTTCTCTTACAGTTCTACTAGGCTCAGGGCTGAAACTCATTCTTTCACTTTCTAACCTTACACCTATCCTTACACCGCAGAACGTCGTCTGGTGCGGTATTGCTCTCTCATTTTCTTTCTGCAATCTATGTTTATTTCTGTTTATAAATTTGTCCTTGATTCATTCACTACATAATGATTTCCGCGTATGGTTTTAGCACTTTCCCCCGAAGGAAAGTAGCTATTGAGGTTGCACTCATAACGGAAGTTTTGGAAAATTTCTTCGAATCGTTATGGAGCCTACCTAGTAGACACCGAAAATGACCTCCGTTCAAATTTATATATATATATATATATATATATATATATATATATATATATATATATATATATTGTTTTAAATTGCATCGCTGGGTATCACATGTATGTATGGAACGGCTTCTTTCTCCAGCGGTGTCGCTCCTCTCTCCATCGCAATATTTCGTCGGGTTCATCTCCGACTTCTTCAGGCTGCTATGTGTCGTCCTCGGTGGTTATCAAGGGAATCCATTCCCTTCCAGAAATCCTATTTAGATAAATGTTTTGCATGGTCTATGAAACGTGCTTTTTGTTTTCAATCTTTAGCCAACGCATAGTATTCTTTTGCCTTGTAAACCGGCAAAAAACCCCAGTTGAAGAGACGATCTCAATTGCAAATGAATCCTATCAAGTAGGGAAACGGTTGAGAAACAGTCGCTTTGTTGAAGAGTGGACACAAAAAGAGCTGAAGGTTTATTTAAATTAAATAGTATTTATCTACAAAAACTTGAAAATTCTCTAAACCTTCATTAGCTTCACTGGCTAACGCATTGGATTCTCATGCGGGGGACGCGAGTTTCAGCCCTCCCCCCTCCCTGCAGCAGGTTCAGTTCTTTCATCTATTGGTCCGCTGAAAGAATTTCCTACTGCGTCATGGATGTTTAGGAAGGGTGGTAACCTTTAGATTGCTCGGCGCCAATGCTCTAGATACAGACGCACCATTAAAAAAAAATATTCTACAGGGATGTGATGATGGTTTCAATTTTGTAACTTGTTAATACATTGTTTTCATTTTAACGCCCTTTATTAATAATGCAGATTTTCGGGGCTATCTGGATGTTACTACCCTTCTCTCTACTGAAATTGAATTATACTATGTACATGACAGAATTTGGCCAGTTAGCAGCAACATATCGTCGATACAAACGCAAAGTATCCAATGTGAATATCACCACTTTCGAAAGTGAAAAAACTTTTATTCCGTACTTTGCTTTTGGACAGTCAAGTACTCTGCAGATTCGACCTTTTGACAGTGGTTACTCTCCCCTTTCATTGAGTGATCTTAGATTCGAGAGTTTACCGTACATCAGTCCAACAGCAATCAGTAAAGATTGAAAATAGGGTTTTACACATTCCATACTTTGCATTTGTATCGAAGATATTGTCTTTCATAACATATGGGTTTTGATAGGGAGATTGTTAATTGTGAAAGAACTTTAAACAATCTGTTTATTGTGCTTGTAGAGATAGTACGGAAAATCGACAGTGTTTCTGAAGACATTAGATTGAATACGACTAATGTTCGATGCCTTTGTTGTTCCTCAGAAGTCTGAGGCTTTAATCTACATGGGGTGCTGATAGTTAGCCGACGAGGTGATAAGAAGTCCGGGAATAGTTGGGATACGGCTAAAAACAACAATCAGACTTTCGTAATAATCTATATCAAGAACGTTTCGGCATGATCACTTATGATATTTTCACAATAGTCACTTGAATAACTTCGGTCTTCCTCCATGCCCTAGACACTCATTGCCGATGAAGTCTGCCCAAGTCCAAGTCCCAGTTCCTCAGTCTGAATAAGTGCCTTTACTCGCTCTTCTCCTAGGCATGTGTGTGTGTGTGTTATCCTCTCCCTTAGAGATCTACAAGAGGCGATAGGAGGAGGTTCCACTGGCTTGCAGCTAATTAAAATAATGAAAAGCCAGGTTTCCTTCTCGCCAACAGCCCCTTCACGCTTTCCAAAGATATCCCCTCTCTCCGTCACACCCACGCTAAGCCGGGTGCTTCTCAGGTACCTATTCAAATATTCACTGAGTATATAGTGGGGTTAAGGCATAATATTTGTAATGATACCTCTAGCATAATAAATGTATGATGGACTCCTAGAAATCGCGGTATATTCGTAACTTTCCAAAATATAATTACCCCAAGCATTTTATTATACATCCAGAGTCTCAGCTTTATTCTGGATTAAGAAATATTGGGAGCTATTCCCAGCCAGATATTTACTTTTCCATATGTTGAAAATTTTCAGATTCATTCTTGTCTTGGATAAAATTGCTGTCTTCTGTTATACTTCTATCTAATTAAGAAATCAAGGAATGGTTGGGATTCGGCTAAAAAAACGTCACGATTTTCAGAAATTCTGACGTTATCTCTGCGCCGAATCACAACCATCCCTAGACTTCTTATCAATTTGACGAAGAAGTATGTGCATCTTATTCTATCTAAAGTCATTTTTTTAGGTTTTGTGTGTACTAGACTGTCACAAATGGGACTAAGCCGTTGGCAGTCGCGCCTTCTTTAGGTTCTTCAATTCAGAAAATATGAGAAACAAAATACTCTATAACATACAGTCATCTTTTTCGTGCGTGGCCACTGCGCATGCGTGAACGCCAGCGAACACTTTTTTGTGACACATACAGTCTTCTTTTTCTTACATGGCCAAGCCACTGCGCATGGGCGAACGCAAGCAGAAACCTTTTTGTTACACATACAGTCTCCTTTTCGTGCATGGCCACTGCGAATACACCTACACTTTTTTAGCATTGGAAGATAGATAACACTCCCTCTACTAACTCCTAACTCAATGCTTAAAACAATGTCTCTATGACAACCTCCCAGTTGCCAAAGGCATCGTTTCCTCATTGCTTTACAAAAACATTAAATGCTAGATAATCTGATACCTCTACAGATACCCTTTAACTGTCTTATATTAAAAATGTGATTGGCTATATTGTCGCCTTATATTTTTCACAACACAATTGAAAATAGAAAAAGCCAATCATATTTTAAAAATAAGAGAGCTGAAGGATATTGAGGTAGGTATCGCTAGAGGGGATACTGTTTGTTTTGTAGGCCCTGCCTTCCGTCTGCCAGCCAGTCGATATGGTTGAATGGTCCAATTACATGCGGGATAAATAGTCCAAGGGTTTAATAAAGTCAAATAAAACGAGAACCTTCTTTTTACAGTGTGTGCTAAATAAACCTTTTTAATATCCTTTTTTGCACTAATGTATTAATTCAGGAAATGCCAATATTCAGGGGATAAAGCCTCGAGAATCAATCTCGTGGCATCGGAAGTACTCCATATTGGCAGAATATTGCTTATCGAAGAGCTAAAGGCTTTTCGAATAAACCGATACTAAGAGATAAAGCAGGAGAAATTGGCGAAGCTTTGAATGGAAAAGGGCATTAAAGGACACGGTAATCTCCATTTAAATGGAACTCCCGATTCCTTCAATAGGGGCAATTTATTATTTATTGCTTTCCACAATTTATTTATTGGTTTCTTTTTGTTAGAAGTACAGGAAGGACTATTATAGAGGTTTTAGAGAGATCATGGGAAGAAGGTCATCGTTCAAAAGGAAATGAATATGAATGGCAGGAACTGCTTTTGTGGATTTTTTTTTTTTTTTTAATTTTAACGTCCATTATTATTAACTAAGAGTTTTTGTAAGGATAATCTATAGGTTACAACCCTTTTCTAGCCAGGATAGGGCTGATGTATTTTCTTTTTTCTAAAGAGAAGCCACCCCCACATAGTGGGAATCGAACCCACGACCCTTGGCTCGGAGTGTTAAGTGCTCTCGCCTTAACACCCACGGCCACCGGGGGGTTTGTGGATTTTAGAGGGTGTACAGACAAGAGCGAATGAGTGAGTCTGCGCTCATATTCGTTCAACATACTATCGGTATTTATAAACATGGGTGTTCTTATTTCAAAAAAACAGATTTTATACGTACATACAAACGAACGGACTTTAAGTATGTCCACAACAAAATAGTATCAACTTTTTTAGGCGAACGCTTGATTAGTTGTTAATATTTCCTATATTAATTAATAAAGACTTCTTTATTTATCAATTTTTATCTGTTTTTTTTTTATCAGGGAAATAAATAGCAAGCCAACGAAATTTTTAAGATACAAATAACGATTATAGGATGCAACGATGAAGAACATCAACTGAAAAAGATTTTAAAGAGCTAGGAATTCTAACATTGCCATCGCTCTATATTTTAGTAAACTATGTCAAACAAAACTTATGCCAATTTAGATTTCATGGAGACTACCATTACTACTCTAAAAGGCAAAATCGAAATGACAAACGTATAACAGCTTTTTATAGGAAAGGAGTTTTGTGGAGTAGTTTTCTTTCTCCGAAATTAAGAAACATCCAGCCGATCAAAAGGCTTCTAATAAAATTGAAACGAATGCTCAGACAAAGACCATGTTGAAAAATAGAAGAGATGGATTTGGCATCCTGAGTTAAATCTGTTAATGTATTGTTTAAGTTATTATTATACTTGTCCATATCTCAATTACGAGTTTCTGGAATCTGTGAATAACGGGTGTCCAAAACCACCCGTCCCGGCCCATGAAAAGAGCTAAATGTTTTATCAGGTTACTAACTTTTGCTAGCCAGGATAGAGCTTGTGCCTTTTTTCGAAATAACTACTCTTAGTGGGAATCGAACCCACGGCCATATCTCTCATGGCCATTGGGATTGTGGAGGTGATCTTGAGGGACAGAAATTTTAAAAATCATTACCACTTGATCACATAATTCGGCTAGATTATTTTGGAATCGGAAATCTATAACTTCCAATTACCCTTGACCCTTGATTTAAGGCGTTAAATAATTATTTGAAGTATTGCACACAAACCAACACCGTGTTTAACAATCCATCTCCTCAAAACAATGAGATAAATGGCATTATAGCCGAAAATGGCTGGCGATTCATTTGAGAAGGGCCGATTGTTCCGCGGATCACAAAGGGTGGGCGGCTTGCTTTCTTTTGATTGGAATTTTTTAATGAAGAGAATGCAAACAATAGGAGCCGAGGAATTGAACGAACGGCCTGGGAAAATAAAAAGAAAGGAGAAAGAGTTATTGGATTTAGTAACCTTTAAGAAGAAGAAAACAATTTCATTGTGGATTCCTGGCTTGTGTCTAACAGCCTGGAATTAATCGGGCAACACAATCGCATATAGGAATGATAAAAGGAAGATTGTTGTTTGGTTTTTTAATGCATTCATCCCTCTAAAAGTACTGTTAGTAATTGTTATTTACACAATTGCTTTGAATTCATGAGAGCATTATGATATAAAAGGGCCATTAAATATGTAACGATCATCATTGTAGTTAAAAAACCGTTTATTCAATCAGTACAAAATGTTGGCAACTTTTATACATAATCCCCTTAACACTTATAAACTTTCCCCACCATTCCTCTAACTTACTTAGGCCACTGGCATGATGCTCTTTTTGCAGATGTCGGAGCGAAGTTTGAACCTGAATGTTGACTTCTTCGTTTCAGCCAATTTGCCACTTCGTGTCTCCTTAAGGGAAACAAGCACATGGAAATCTGATCTGGCCTATAAGGAGGTTGTAGAAGAATCCCTTAACTCAATGTTTGAATGGTTTCTTGAGATATTTGTGCCGTATGAAGTCGTGAATTGTCACGAAGGATAATCACACATTTTATCAAAAGTCCACGACGTTTAGTGCAAAAGGCAGGCTTCAGTTATGTGTCCGGCATGTTACAGTAATATTGGCTGTTGATTTTTTGTTTCCAGAGAATAGGGCTTTGTTGAGTCCCAAGAAAGTGTAAGCATCACTTTATCTGCTGATGGGTTTCTCTTGAATTTTCTCCGTTAACACTTTTGCGGCAACTTTTAAACTGTTCCATCCACTGGTAAATGTTCGAACGGTTTGAACTATTGCTCCCATATTTTTTTAACATCCTTCCATGGATCTCACTACCTTCTCAATTCTATATAGGACTTGACATCTTGAACTAACTGAATTATAGGTTCCGTTTATATAATTTTATCAAATAGCTGATCAGAAGTATTAACAAGGATGCCAACTTGAAGTCCTAAAAGTTTGGTATTGAATAAGAGTATAAAACCATTTTTGGCCTACAATTTGTCTCATTACTTACTGAATGACTGTCGTACATGCATTATACAACACGGAATATTATTATTATTATTATTAAATTTTAACGTCCATTTATTATTAACTACGAATTTTAGGACGGGTTATCTATAGGTTACCACCCTTTTCTAGCCAGAATAGGGCTGATGCCTTTTCTTTTTCTAAAGAAAAGCCACCACCCATAGTGGGAATCGAACCCACGACCCTTTGGCAAGGAGTGTTAAGTGCTCACGCCTTAACCCTCACGGCCACCGGGCCTCCAGAATATATCATTGATGTAATTGGTACAAGGGTTCATAGGGTTAGATGCTCTAAAGCAGTGGCACTCAACCTTTTTTATCATAGGAGTCACAAATACATATTAGTGACGGTGTTGCGCCAAAAAAAAACTGATTTAAAGAAATCAAAAGTGAGGCCAATTTTTTTATTTTATTTTTTTTTTTTAAAGGAAAGAAGGGAATCATTGCGTTATTTTAACATTTGATTGTCATTTCCTGACGTTTTGAACAAGTTGCCCGTGGTCGCAAGCAGTTTTTTAATTCGAATGATTTAGGTGTTCAACCACATCAATCAATCAATCGTCAATATATCTTTTACTCTTTTTTTTCATCAATGAATTATTATTTGTTCTTTTATTGATTTGTTTGTTATTTAGTTATTCGTTTTTAAACGAAAATAATGAGGAAAATAATACTTCAAGCGATTGGAAGCAAGAAAAAAAAATCATCAACTTTTCCTTGAACACCTCGTAAGAGGATGAACAATTTACGAGATTTGATAAGAAAATGATAAGGCAGTCGAGCATGAAAGAAATGGTTCATCATTATTTGGCAACAGCTCATCATCAGACAGGAATACAAACAAGCCCATGAAAAAAGAGATGGTCCTTAAGAGATGAATCAGAGGGAGAGAGAGAGAGAGAGGGAATTTTCAAAGATATATATTAAGAGAGAGATAGAAATAAGTTGCCACGGGGACAGCTTTCCCCCCCCCCCACTTCTTTATATTGATCTTCCTGAAATAACCCTCCTCTACCTGCTCATATTTATAACATCTAAAGAGTCATGATACGATAATGAATTTTACAAAAATTTTACTCTCTAAAATTTTTATTTGTAACATTTTTAGAATAGTGTAAAAATAAACGGAAAATATCAATTTTTTATGAAATATTTGAAATAAGAAGTCCTACCCACAGGACCTGCGTCATCTTAGCGCGTTTCCGTTCTTATTCCTAGAGTCATTTGGAAAGCATAGAATAGAAACAGTTAATGTTCTGCTTTAATTTTTCGTGGACAATACAAACACATGTAATATGATATTGAAAATAGGAGCAAGATATTAGGCGCCAAAACAGAAAACTGACAGTATCCTAAGCAGAAATTACTCCCTCGGCCCTTCTCAATTTCGCTCTAGGAAAACACTATTACAAATAAGTTTCTCATTTATTAGCTTGTTGTACTAAAACATTTATTTGGCTGTTAAATGAAAGTAAAAAAAAAACAACAACAGCCAATTAAAAACTGAGGCAGACACAGACGAAGGAAAACGTTCAAAAGAACGAAAACAACCCTTTTGAAATTTTACGCTCTTATATCTCCGACGGACCAATCGAAATCTACTACCGATTGAGTAGGAACTTAAGTCAGCTTTCGAAAGGTTTCCTTCCACTTACCACGATTTCCTAGCCTTTTTCGCGATATTTAAGGCAATATACAAAATAATCCTAGGAGGTGAGTTATTTTTGTTATACTTCCGAAAATAATTTCGTCCAATAAAAAATGTCCCGGTAGACGGACTACGCTGGTTAACGGCTGGTTTGCTGACCTCTCGAATAAGAAAAAGGATTTTTGTGCATAATTTCACACACACACACACACGCACGCACACACGCACGCACACACGCACACACACACATATACAGAGGTGGGCATAATTTTATTTATGAATAAAAATACGAATTTATTCGTACTACATATATTTGTGAATACGAATATAAATAAATTCGTATTCATAAGTGTGAATACGAATTTTTTTTTATTCACATATATTAAATATAAAAATACAAATAAAATTTTATTCGCAAATTTTCCTGCGAATACAAATAAATTCACAGAAAGAATTGTAAATAATCACAAAAAATGTGAATATTTACGAAAAATCAAGTAATTACAAAAAAAAATCACATTAAAATATACGATTACAAATTTATTTACATTATAATTTGTGAATAAAAATTTATTCACATTAAAATTCGCAAATAAATGATGAATTTATTCGTATTAAGATGATATTACAAAAGTGATTGACGGTGATTTTTTTTTTTTTTTAAGGCGTTTAACGTCTAGGTTATTAGCGCCTAGAATTTTTTTTACCCCGAGTCCGCCGCGGATCCTCCAGCCATGCTGCAGGGACATAGTTTGTCATCTGTACCTAGAATCACTGAATCTAGGCGCTGACAACCTAGACGTTAAGCGCCTTAAAAAATCACCTTCAATAACTTTCGTAATATCATCTTAATACGAATAAATTCATAATTTATCTGCGAATTTTATTGTGAATACATTTTTATTCACAAATTATAATGTAAATAAATTTGTTTTCGTATATTTTAATGTGATTTTTTTTGTAATCACTTGATTTTTCGTAAATATTCACATTTTTTTGTGATTATTTACAATTTTTTGTGAATTTATTTGTATTCTCAGGAAAATTTGCGAATAAAATTTTATTTGTATTTTCATATTTAATATATGTGAATAAAAATAAATTCGTATTCACACCTATGAATACGAATTTATTTATATTCATATTCACAAATATATGAAGTAGGAATAAATTCGTATTTTTATTTATAAATAAAATTATGCCTATCTCTGTATATATATATATATATATATATATATATATATATATATATATATATATATATATATACATATAAATTTGAACCACCTGTATTTCCGTGACCTATGGATATGAAACGTGGAGATTTCTGATTTGCACCCTCGGATTGCATCTTGAGGTCAACCTTATAGGCGGGTTTCCTCCGTCTTGTAAGGAAGAGGAAAACGCTAAACGGTATTCCACTGTTTAACGACTTCTAAGGCGATTAAGAATAAAAATATAGTAAAGAAAGAAGCTAAGCTCTAAACAAACCGCGGTATCGGGCATTGAACCACTATCACCAGTTATAAGCATAAGAGAAATATCATGGCGAGATATGCGCTACAACAGAACCTTATAGAAGTACATTCTAAAGAGATCGTTGACCGTGGAGATTATAGGACCAGTAGTTAGGTCACGATTGAAATAAAAGTCCGATTCGAAGGAACTGTGTATTCTAAGCGCGTTTGCGTTCTTAATCCAAATTGCACTAGGAGTATGAAGTTTATCACCGAAGTTAAGCAAGTTCGGGCGTATGATCAGGTTCAGATATGGTTTCATTAGATTCCTACTGTCCAAATATTTATAAAACGTTTACCTGGAAGCCTCTTAACGCAAAAACGTAAGCGTTACGATTTTTCGTGCGAATTTCGCACAAACAACATGTTCTGGTGGACGGATTCTGCTGGTTAACTAACTTGACATTTAAATACACTTCCCAACTTGAAGCTGGATACACTTCTCAGCTTCTCTTGATTGCCCTTAGTAATTCAGATCCTCCGTGGCAAAGTTTTATTGTCTGTACACTACCTATTATCTAGGTATCAGGTAATGCCAAAAGTAATGTCGGTGAACTGTAGAATGTGTAGATCCAAGTTTTTATGTTAGCTCTTCGAAGTTTACAACAGGATTTTCTTCTACAGTAGCCTGCAGGAGTTCGTTATCACGCTCTGTGTGTAGACCTGTACAAGGCTCGTCGGTTACTCGCTCGAAATCGTTCACCGCTGCATTTGTCGCTCATTAGTGGCATTTTCGCCTTTCTACAAGTTCTCGATAAGTTGAAGCAGGATTTTCTCCTTTATCGAATTCCCAAAAGCATAACATGGCGTAAGTGGTGTCTTAGGAAATCCATTTCAAATCAAATTTCAGCGCAGAATAAATTAGTTCCATCAACCAAAAGATGATAAATAGACCTGTATTTCATTGTATAATATTTATTTAAACTTTTTTTTTTTTTTTTTTTTTTAAGGCGTGTCAACGGGGCATTAACGCCATCGAGTGAATGTATTTAAACTTTAACGTCCTAAATTATTATTAACTACGAATTTTGGGACGGTTTATCTATAGGTTACCACCCTTTTCCTGCCAGATTAGGGATGATGCCTTTTCTTTTTTCAAAAGAAAAGCCACCACCCCATAGTGGGAACCGAACCCACGACCTATGGCACGACCTATGGTGAGTGTTAAGTGCTGACGCCTTAACACTCACGGCCACCGGGCCTCCTAATTCTATAATAAACAAAAAATAATTGAAAAGCAGGGAACATAAATAGACAGAATGTTAAAAAGCGACATTACTTAGAGAACGACCTGATAGATCTGATGTACGGAGAAGATACCTTGTATTCTCAATGCACTTAAGATGGACTAACGGTCACTGAGCAATTCGTCATCAGAATTTAACAATATTTTATCGACTGGTCTGGAAAGTAGTTCTACATTTCAGCAAACATAGTCGATTGAAGGACAAAAAAAAAAAAAAAAAAAAAAAAAAGAAGAAGAAGAAGGAAAATGCTGAGTTTCCTCCACCCTGAGTTCCCATGGGGGAATGACTCTGGGAAAATACTGAGGTGGGGATCTGTTATTTTGGGTTTTAGGTCAGAAAGCGAGGGAGTGGAGACGGCCGTTACAACCTTCCGCCGACAATCACCGTCGGTATCAGTAGATATCCGCTACCCTTTCACCGCTCATTTGCAATCACTCCAATAACGGCTGTCAATAGAGGACTCTAGTCCAATAGCTGTATCTCAGGCATAGATCAGTATTGTCTTCTTCGCGCGATTCCTTTCTCCCTCCATAGGGAGTGTCGACTTGAGATGTGTTACAAAAATAGTTTGTGTGATTTCAAACCTTCGTTGGCCAGCTGAATACTTCCACCAGAACCTTGCTATCTGGGTGAAATTCGCACGTAAAAACATAACGCTTACGTTTTCACGTTAATAGGATTCGAGATACACATTTTATAAATAATCAGAGTTGAGTAATCTAATGAAACCATTTTCAAGGTCATATTTATAATCGTAGCCGAGAAAAATGGTTAAGCTAGAATTTTCCTGGGATTTCGGACATATTTTTATACAGGGCACCCCCAAAGCAGTGTTTAAGCGTCAAGGTACTTATAGGAAATGGGATTCTGAACAAAAATGAATTATCAAGATGAGTCCGGAAATGTTTCTTGGAGGCGCTGGAGCTTTAAACCCTGCTAAAACCACGTTTTTCAAGCTTTAAATGCCAATAACTTCTATCTTTAATTAATTAAAGTCGGAAAACAAGGCGTTTATGCTCCAACTCCTCCAAGAAGCACTTACAGAATCTAGTTGATTAGGAACTTGTTTACCCAGTCTTGATTTTCCTGTGGATTAATAACATTTAAATGCCAATTAGAGCATTGGTATAACTGAATCCCCGCAGGGAGCCTTGATCAACGCTGGAAAAATACTAATAATTAAAGATAGATCAAACGAATCGCAAGATCCCGTAACGCAAGAGGCATAAATTCACCAAAATGTGTAGAATTGAATGGCCTACAACATTTATTTGTTGATTTTATCATATCACATGTTCAGAACTTGATTTACCTGGGACAGACCGGGATTTTAGCAGATATCGTAGGTGCAGCGCTCCTAGGAAGGATTTCCAGACCTGCTCAGAATGAAATTGCCTATAAGTACCTTAAAGGTTAAACAATACTTTGAGCTAAATGTAAAGCATCTATTAGAAAGCTTATTAAATTTCCTACCAAGACGCTTCTCATGCGAGTTTTGATAGAGCGATCACATTGGGACAAATCGCACCTTAAATGGAGATATAGCCGTTTAGAATACTGTCAGTTTCCCGATGTCAGTTCTGAAAATGACACTAGGGATAAGATAGGATGAGTTTGAATGCATAGGATTTATTTGGGATTGCATAACAATAAACATAAATAAAATTGAATGTATACGTAAAGGCTTCAAACTAATCACTTTTAAAGATGAGGAGGTAGTTGTAAAAAAATGATAATGTAAGTCCTTTGAGACAACTGTATTGTAATAAAAGTAGATAAAGCGAGTGTGCTGTTTACTCGCCGGCCTCGAGATGGATTAGAGTTATCAACAAAGTAAATACTCAGCTCATGGCAGTTTCCTATTATCTCACTCAATAAATATTTTAACTAATCAGGAGTCCCTCAGGGGATCATTAAGGGCACAATGTTGTTCAAATGTTTCAGTTTTTCATTCAAAATGTTTGCCTACAATACCTGTGGACCTGACCAAACTTCTAACAGATGACAGCTAACATATTGAAGCAATAATTAAACGACGAACATATACACAAAAATATAATATTATTATTTTTCCCCACTTATTGTTGTTTTTGCATTTCTTTTAAAAGGTAACGTTTTTATTCTCTGATAGAGTGCAAAGCAGCGAAAGTAGCGGAGCAA
Source organism: Gonocerus acuteangulatus (assembly GCA_946811695.1). Lineage (NCBI taxonomy): Eukaryota > Metazoa > Arthropoda > Insecta > Hemiptera > Coreidae > Gonocerus > Gonocerus acuteangulatus. The sequence goes on along the minus strand of OX328129.1, from coordinate 60,321,406 downwards.
AAATAATGTAAACAATAAATTATTATGCAATTACTCCAGTGATATATATATATAATAATGCACACATGTATAAATACAATGCAACAGGCATAAGCTTTTTCATTCGTTTTTGCAATGAATGGGCTCGTTAAATTTCAGTTTCATTAAGAAAATGCGGCAAAATAAAATAATTTTATTCAATCAATTAATGAAGATGATTTCATGATATTAATCGGATGAATTTTACCCAAATCTTCTTCAGGATGACCCTCTTCAGGCTGATTTCTATACTTATTATATGTCTATTAATAATGTCACCAGGGGCTATAATCGGAGGTCAGTGGTTTCATTGAGTAGTCCTGATATTTAATCGATCCTCGGATATAAAGGTCAGTGATTCGATGAAATGTATGTTATTACAGGCAATCAATAGCCTCTTTTATAGGCACAAGGTCAAATATCCCGGGGTCACTTTCGCTGATTTTGTTGGGGCCTTAACACTTCGTTGCACGCAACAAAGAAATCTTCTTGCCCACAAGGTTTTTTTTTTCTACTTCCTAAGAGGCCTCGAGGAGCAGATACTGTAGAAGTATCTCATTTTGGTCAAATAGCACAATGGGTAGATAATGAGGTCAGTACTACCGCTCTGCCTGCCTGATTTTCCACTTTTCTGATAAATAAAACCAAAAAAATAAATCCACTTTTGGATTAGGGACTCCAACTCAGACTCTCGACACTAGAAGATAAAATGTTTCAGTGCGAGCCAGAATCCTAAAAATCCTCAAAACTCTTTAGAAGTGAATCTTTAAAAGAATAAATTTTACTTTTCGAAATCGACGATTCTACTCAGGATCTAAGACATTATTTAGGCATTTGTTCCTGGAAAGGTTCTACAACCAAGCCGTATTTCGTAATTTTAAATGCCCACTGCAGAATCTTCAGAATGTCACACGGAATTTCTTTATCATATCACAAATTATAAAAATCTTAAGTTGTACATGATAAAACATTCATTATATTATATCATTAAAACACTCAAAGGTGAACCATTTATAGTGATTCATCATTTGTCGTGTCACTGTTCTTCTCATAGGATAGATAACAATAAGATATCAAATGTAAAACGGATATCCGAGAAAAAACCACAGGAAGTTTATCGATTTCACAAGAATTGCATTAGGAAATTTGGTAATACTCATTGCATATGATAACCTGATGAGTAAACTGAACAGAAATATTACCCTGGAAAGAGGTTTTTCTGCCCTAAAATAAATAGAACTAGTACTGTTAGCACTTTCCTCCGAAGGAAAGTAGCTATTGAGGTTGCACTCATGACGGAATTTTGGAAAAATGTCTTCGAATCTTTATCGATCCTACCTAGTAGACACCAAAAATGACCCCAGTTAAAAAGTATATATATATATAGTTATATATGTGACCGTTAACACGATATAGGTCAGAGTTTTTGTTTTTTCGCCACGAAACTTGGTATATAGCATTCCCCCATCAAACAATTGAACGAGTTTGTTAACCAACAAAATCGTTCCATCTGGAGGGGGGGGGGGTTACTCCGGAGCCAAAGTAGTTATTTGTCAATAACAGTCGTAATTTTTGTTATATTTCAACGAAACTCGGTATGCGTTGTGGTCAACAGAAGAGAAAAATGTGTTGTAAAAATAAACTAAATCCATTCATTAGGAGGGGGGGGGGGGGGGTTACTCTGGAGCCAAAGTAGTTATTTGCCAACACCAGACGTACTTTTTATTTGATTTTATTCGTCAAGATCAGTAGACGAAAATTTGAAGCTTTGTGTATTTATTACGTAGTGTAGTACCACGCATACACAAAACTCTGGAAGAAAATTAATTATAAAAGTAATAATTGAAACAGCTGCTCATAATAAATTCAAAAGAGCAGAACTACTTATTTTTTTATTTTATTTATCTGTCTAGGTTATTTTAAGCTAATTATTCAGGAATGCACTCGACACTAGCCAATTCTGAGGAAAGTGCTTAGTTATGCAGCTCCTGCGGGACTTTTTATAATTTTAATAAACATTATAATTTAACTTAAAAACACCCCATGCCAAGAGTCCTAAGTTCGATTATCACTAGGGGTGGTGGCTTTTCGTTGGAAAAAAGAAAATGCTATCTTGGCTAAAAAAGGGTAGATAGATAACCAGTCCTAAAATTCTGAGTTAATTATAATGGACGTTAAAATTTAAATAAATGATTTCAGTCAATTAAATATCCTGCTGTTAATAGAGTTTACCTCACTTAATATCTGGAACCTCCCAAATGTGTCTTACTATATGGGCATTAATTGGTGCTCCGAATACATCGATCGTGTAAGTATTTAAACTTCATTTTGAATATGATCTTTTCAAGAATTTAGTTCCTTTATATTTATATATATATATATATATATATATATATATATATATATATACTTGATATTGTGTCTCCAGCTGATTTTAACGTAATATATCACAGGAACAACATCCTGCATTCTCAGACTATTCTCTTTAAAACTAATTTCTTCTAATTTCATATTATAACTTCACCTCATTAAAGCGAATATATATTTCATTTTGAACTGAGGTATGAAATAAGTAATATTTATGAGTAAATCAAATTGTCAATTCCCAAAGATCTTTACTTCCTCATCAAACTCACAATTCAAAAATAAAATAAACCAATTAACCGTAAAATATTAGCCTTCTGGAGGTTCTCATCGCAGTATAACTACTACTAGCTAGAATACCCGTGCTTCACCACGGCCGATAAGTAGTTTTTATATTGAGGTAAATAAGATATGATCAAAATTAACGCTACTACATAATTTTGTACAGCTATTATTGTACGGACTTTAAAGTTACCCAGGAAATACCATGTGGAGGTAACCGTGCTTGTTTCCGTTGGAGAGAAAAAAAATACAACAACCGCTTAAAAAGGTTGGTAAACAGAGACGAATACACGTTGAAAAGCATAAAACTAACAAATTTGAAGTTTTAAGAACTTATCTCTTCGATTGACATCGTCCCACCGAACATTACAACAGAAACTTATTGTAGAGAATTTAGTAACCTTTCGAATAGCCGCCTTCCACTTACTACGATTTACCAACCGTTCTCGAGATATTTTAGAAAATATACTGAGATCCGAAAACTTTGTATCACCATTCATACAATTTTTTTCCATATACCTACTTCGCTTCTGAATACCCAAACAGAAAATTAGTTTTGAAAAGTATTTCTATCAATTTTTCTGGTAAATGCCTACAGAACTCGCTTTATTTTATTTATTATTTATTTTACGAGCTTCGCAACGACGGCGACTTGCTCTTTTTTTTTCTTACGATACAGTAAAAAATACAAATTTATATATTCACAATTAACAGTAACTTATAGTACTAAATACAAACAAAAAAAAAAAAAAGTTAAAGGAGAGCATAAGACAAAAGTTAGTAGGTTTGTGTTAAGAATTAATTGCTAAACATTATTTAGAGCCTTGCTATTTGAACTATAGTTAATGTATTTACATAACTTATCACTAAAACTAACTGCCATTATTTAACTATTTATTAGGTCATGGAGGATGTTGTGGTTTTCCATTAATGACCAAGTAAAATTGAGTAATAATTAAATAATAGGGAGAGAAAAAAAAATAAATAAAATAAAAATAAATAAATAATAATAATAAAATTATCTTAAAATATCTTTCGTTTCCTCAGATTCTGTGGTAAATGTTGATGTCTTTTAGATATTGAAGTATAGAGTTTATGTATGGACTACCCTCTGTGAGAAGTTCTTGTAGGTCGTGAGGAATGTTCAGTTTGTCGCGTCTTTTACATTCAGTGAGTATGTGTTTAATTGTCAGTGTTGTGTTACAAACTCTGCATATTGGTTTGTCTTTTTTCTCCATGAGGTAATTATGTGTGAGCAACGAGTGTCCAATGCGAAGTCTGGTCAATACTACTTGGTCTCTTCTTGTCAAGGTATGTTGTTCGTTACTCCATGCTTTTACTGTGTTCTTAATTTGTGATAATTTGTTGTTTGTTTGTAGCCAGTGATGCAACCAGTCGTTTTTTTTTTAAGCGAACTCGCTTTAAAAATGCTTTCATTCGTTTTCCTACGTTAAGGAATCTTTCGCACAAAGTTTGCTCCAAAAACCATGTTCCAGTAAACGGATTCAACTGGTTAATAAACCTGACCTTTTGAGAAGAAAGATTTTTGTACCAAATGTTGTTTAAATCGAACCATTTTTGAGCCGATGAGGAACTTCTTAATAATTCAAACCCCCCTAAAAGTACTTAAACATTTGAATATCAAAAAAACCTTTCTTGCGAGTGTTTACACTCTAAACGAATTGTCCGTGCAAAATTTCAAATTTTTGTGTCAAGTGGTTCGGGATATTATTACCTCGGATGGGCCATCACCAGGGCGTAAATTCTATGAGAGACCAAATCACATTTTATTTCTAGTAATTCAAGGACTGCCATTATAGTTGAAATTAACCTCAATTAAAAATAATACTATGGAATAGACACAAAACAATTTTATTGGACCAATACAAAACGTATTATACACAAAACAATATTTGTAAGATAAAAATTTAAAGGGTTAAAATGTCTTGATAAAGTCTGTGTTTGATTCGCGAGGTTTTTCTTTGTCCAAGTTGATAAAACATGGAACTGCTGGAGGCTGGAAGAGTCTGGTGATATTTTCGCACTAGCTTTTCTATGTGAGTGAAAAATGGATCAACCTCCAATTCTCTATGGATCTGGCTGTTCCTTACGAACCAAGGAGCATTGGACACTATTCGGAGTACTCTGTTTTGAAATGTTTGTAGACGTTTTATGTGTGTGGTTCTGGTGCCAAACCAGACAGGACATGCGTACGTTAGTATGGGTAGTATTGTCGATTTGTATAGTAGTGTACCGCAGGTGTGTTTTAGGGGAGTTTTTCTATTTATTAATGGGTAAATTTGTAACAGTCGTGTGTGAGCTTCTTGTAGTTTTTTGTGTATGTGATGTCGCCAAGTCAGTCTTGTGTCTAGATGTACTCCGAGATAGCGTATACTCTGGTCTTTTGGAGTCCAGAGAATTGAGTGATGACCAATTTTCAGCTCTGGTAAATCTTCATTTTGGAATTTTCTGAGAGAAAACACTTTACATGAAGATTTCACCGGATTTATTGCTAGTTTCACTATGGAATAGATAATGTACGGTAAAAGCTGTTCTTTATCGTCCTAGCAACGCAGGCTGCCTAGGCTTGCCTGCTCTAACTAACTCAAACTTTATACCCCTCTAAAAATTCGAATATCAAAAAATCCTTTCTTAGTGAGTGCCTACGTTATATAGGCAGTGTCAATGCAAAATTTCACAATTTTCTATCGAGCGGTTTGGGCTGGGCGATGATAGGTCAGAGAGTGGTATTTGACAAATATATAGTAGATTCTAATACAAAGATTTAGGTTGTTTAATTTCGCACCCAACCAACTTCCCCATTCCATATTTTATTAGAAGAAACGGAAAAGAATTAGTCGAATGAGTGCCGTATTTAAGGGTGGGTTTACACTTGATAGTTATTGCAGGATATTTATATCAGAGAGAAATAGCTAACCACGTAAAATGTATGTCTGCAATAAATTCTACATGGTAGAATTTATTGCAGACATACATTTTACATGGTTTTCATTAGTCGCAATTTCTCTCTGATAGAAATATCCTGCAATAACTAGCAAGTGTAAACCCACCCTAAGAGAAGATCTTGCAAATATGAATCTTAGAAATGACATTGTAAGTTTATTATTTTACTTCTCAACTCCTTGCAAAGTTCATATAATTTTGTAAGTACATTAAATATTAGTTAAATTAGTTTGACAGAATTTTATCAACGCATCTTATCTAATAAATTAGTTTAAAAAAAAAATCAAAATATACACACAAATACAAAACTGCTGGCAGAAGATTAATCGACAATGGAATCATTATTAGATTACGATGGCGGCAATTGATAGATTGTTTCTCGTGGAAAGGAAATAATCCATTTTTACAAGGAGAACGGTGAAAAATGATTTATAAAAGAAGGCGAAATAGTGAGTCGGGTTAAGAAATAGCGTGTCAGTTCAACGTTAGAAAATATTCAATTTTTCAGAGAACTTGAATATTTTTGCTGACTAACAAAATTATAATGCCTAATACTCGAAGTTGCTATCATTAAAAAAACGTCCGACATGCAGGAGCTCCATATGTAGGCACATTCCACAGTAAGTTAGTGTACGTCTCATTTCTGAAGAACGGCCTAAGGCACGGACTGCACACGCCTTAGCACTCACGGCCAGCTATCAGTTGGACATGACTGTTTTTCATTCATTCTCTAGGTTTGTTATAATGTAGATAATGAAACTGGTCTGTTATAATTAACCAAATGGTTTATTAGAGGTACAAATAATCTTAAGTCGAGTGACTTTTCCCTCAAGGGAAACTTATGATCAATCCAAGCTAAGTCCCTGAAATAGTATTTAGCCGTCTTTCCAGTCGACAAACGGCTAGATCCAATTTACTATAAACTAGCTGAGTAGTAGCCAACAGGATGGGAGTGTTGGATTTCCTTTTTTCTCAATGAAAACGCTCTCATTCTGAAAGGGAATTGACCTACAACTATCAAAGGCTTCCCTCAAATCGTCGCTTCCATAAAACGACTTTTAGCGCAAGTATTTCTGCACTTACAATGAGTTTTAGAATTTAGTTGTTTTTTTAATTTTTAAACTAGAACGACCCAATGTTCGAAAGAAGCCCAGTAAAATATAAACCTTCGTCGGTTTCGTCTTCCACACAGCCCTGTCTGCGATCAAAATGTTCCTCTGGGGTTTCCCTTGTAATAAACGTTGCTTAGTAATCAAAACAAATAAAAATAGCAAACAAATGGAATTCCTGAAGGAAATCACTCGTATTTACTTAAATTATTTATAGAACTTTTTTTTAAATAACACGGAATTTTGGGACGGACTGTCTACAGGATATAGCCAGAATAGAGCTGATGCTGTTTCATTTTTTAAAGAATATCCATCACTGCTAGTTGGAATCGAACCTACGCCCCTAGGCGCAGAAAGCTCACGGTTTAACATACACGACCACCGGGGCTCCACTTTTTTTCTAAGCAGATTTGATACTGGTTGAGGAGCAAAATCAGGAAACACTCCCTTCTGGAAAGTCAGAATGGGTCCAAATCTTCTCCGTTGATATACCCCCCGATGTTAACATGTCCTCCTTGCTTTACAGTCCTAATGACGGCTTGAATTTCAAGCCGAAACGCCGGCAAAAAAGAAAACGCAGTTTTAGTTTTATTAAGATACCACCAAAACCTGACGAATTCTAGCTTCGTATCACCAACGGCCAAGGGTCTCGTCTCAATGAAAAAAAAAATGCAAGCAAATTATTTATTCACACTAGTTGGCGAAACGCCAACAATTCGCAAAAGGCCAGTTTACAACCATGCAGGCAAAGCCACATTTCTTGAGACAGGTTACCAACAGACTGCTACCCTCTTCTAGCTAAATCAAAGGCGATGCCACATCCTGAGACAAGGACTGCTTTCAGATTCAGCAGGTTACCGAAAAGTGATAAATGAGGCCTAGGGGCATAAAGTAAAAACGTGACAATTCTCCTGATATTGAAAATATCAAAATACTTTCAAGAGCTTTAATGCAAATGAATCGCTTTCCAAACATTCGTTAAGAGCGTGAAAAGAAAGTAAACACTTTCATTATAACACTGAGGCTAATTACCGAATCATACCCTTATCATGTAAATCAACAGCCATCTCGTTACAATTACAAATTTAATGTTACTCATTTCAAAATAACAATTAATAATAATATACACCTATTATATACATCGATAAAGGATGGCGGTTACAAATAATAGTTTCACTCACGAAATGTCATTGACTCTTTATTGGCTACCTAATTTCTCAATGAGCCGAGTTTATTTTTACAGGACATCTCTCTCTTTAAATTCCACCGCTTAGTGGTAGGGTAACAACCCTTATGGCGTATAATAATTTTCGTTCGCCATAAACCTCCTTCAGATGAAACCATTTTGCTGGTTAACGACATCGTCCAATCGTTTGTTTTGGAAAAGCTATATCAAGTATATAAAAGTCAAAGCAGAAGGAGTGAGTTCGAAGCAGAGGTTGGCAGGCGTTAAAAAAGAAAAATAAGGGAAAATCGCCCTTTAACGAACGCACCCGTGGAAAGACATTCTAACCAATTAGAGATATAAAAATAGGACCTCCCAGTGAAAGGACGAGGACCGAGCTAATTACGTACCAACAAACACAACAATTGAGGATGAGGGGCTCGGGGTTAACATCCTACAACCTTCATGTTCTTCCAATCAGAAAGGTATTAGTGTATTTCTCAGAGGAAGAAGAGACTCGACTACCCAACCTACAACCTTCATGTTCTTCCAATCAGAAAGGTATTAGTGTATTTCTCAGAGGAAGAAGAGACTCGACTACCCAACCTACAACCTTCATGTTCTTCCATTCAGAAAGGTATTAGTGTATTGCTCAGAGGAAGAAGAGACTCGACTACCCATCCTCTGGGGACATTGTCTCCCGCATTATCCTCACGACGTCTTCGAAGTGGACAAGGCTATAACTGGCGGATATTTGATGTATAAAGAGAAACCTCCAAAATGCTCTAAATGTAAAAATATCACAAGTATTGAAATTCATCTTGAAGGATTTTCGTGTCTAATAAAGTTTGCTCAGTAAGTAATAATATGCTGCCTGATTCAGCAAAAACCCTAGAAGACAAGTCGTCGAAAATGGATAAATCTCTCCCTGAATGAGGTAAAAATATTTGATGAAATAGCACAATGGAAAAATAAAATTAATACATACAAATAATTTATTTATTTAAATTTTAACGTCCATTTATTATTAACTACGAATTTTAGGACGGGTTATCTATAGGTTACCATCCTTTTCTAGCCAGGATTGGGGTGATGCCTTTTCTTTTTTCAAAATAAAAGCCACCACTCCTAGTGGGAATCGAACCCATGACCCTTGGCACGGAATGTTAAGTGCTGACGCCTTAACCCTCACGGCCACCGGGTCTCCAACCCTAGGGTCTAGCCTTTCCTCAATATAACTGCTGTGTTTGATTACCATGAGATATTTAAATTTATATTTTAACGACCATTTATTATTTATCTACGAATTTTAGGACGGGTTAACTATAGGTTACCACCCATTTCTAGCCAAGGTAGGGCTGATGCCTTTTCTTTTTTCTAAAGAAAAAAACCATGAGATATTAATCAAATAGTTTTCACTTACTGAGAAGCTATGTTTCCCGAAGTTTCGAATGTAATAGTTGAAAATATTCTGCATAAAATTTTGTGCAGGGATGTCTTACCTGTAACATAAAAAATAATAAAAAAAATTAATTTTTCAATAAAATTCAGTTATAATATTATACCTATTAAAAATTTTAAGTTAATGTTATAGCACACATTTCTCCGCCCAAAGAATTTATAAAAATCTATTACAAATGGTTTTTCTCACTGAGAAATGTAAAAATACATCTTATCATTTCGATCTTCACTTCAGACCAAAAACTTGTTTATTTATTCACTCCTCTTTTACATGACGCTTCGGCCATTTTCACAATAAAAAAAAATATAGTATTAACATATCATAAAATCCCCTTATTTCACCTTAACATTAATTATACAACCCTCTGTCCATTATAGATACCGTAAAATGGGGTCACATTAGTGGTGAAATTGGTTCTGACCAATACTGTATAATTTATATATATATATTTTACATAGAGTTGATATATTGATGTAAAGGAAAAATAAGGGGGTTATATGATATGATAATACTTTACATTATTTTTCTTCGAGTGTGAAAATGGACTCAATGACCGAAACGTCATGTTAAAGAGGAATTAATAAATAAACGTGTTTTTCGCCTGACATGACGATCGAATTGATAAGGAGTTTTCAATAAATTTGGCCTTTTTTCTTTTTGAGAAACCATACCGTCAAACAGGACATATTCTGATATAGTAAACAGAACGTTTGTACTATTGTGGGTACAATAGTAGTGAATCATTAAATGAAAATGAAACCATCCCCCCATAAAAAAAAAGTCGATTAAATAAGTAACCAGAGAACCGTTTGAAGATATTTTACACAGGAGCATAGGGCTCGGCAGGTTATCTACCCTAGGAAGTAATGAATATTTACACAGTGAAAACACAAAGAGCTAAGTGAGAAGGTGTATTACACAGCTGACACACGAACATTATTATTACACATTCCTAACAGCTGAGAACAATAAGGGAGATGCAGATTGAGGGTGAGAGGTAGAACACTTTCACTGAGGCCTTCCTACGAGGGTTGCTCTGCCGTCATTCTTCGTGAACGTTGTAACAATAATTAATTGCCATGGAGACTAATTAATAAGGCTGGTAATTATGGCTTTTTTTTCATAAGATCCAGAAGTGGCTGCGCATAATCCTGGAGAAAGAACTAGACACTTCCTCACCGGAAGATTCACATGACAGGCTGAACAACACTTGGAGAGTTCATGCTTCACAAAGCCATTAGTCGTAGAAAGCTGTGTATCTGGGAGTGATAACATTTACAATCTTTCACTTGAACACACATGATAACGGATAATTAATTGTAAAAGAAAAATGGGACATAAAGGGGTGAAAATAATTACATTTGGCAAAGTATGTTGTTGTTCCTTTGATGCAGGTTCAACCAGTGTATGAAGTGCAGTAGAGTCCTGTTAATCCGGAAATTCGCCTAATCCGAATAGGACTAAAGAATAAAATAGTTATTATACAATTTCTGATCTGAGAAAACAAGCTTTTTCAAGTTTTTTTTTTTTTTGTACGTTCAATGTACATTTAAGAAACTTAAAGTAAAAAATACAGCTTGACTTAAAACTAAAACAAGTTCCGCTTAGTTTTGCCTAAACGTGCATGTTTTTAAGTTGCTATCCTATAAATTTGATTGCCGTACTCGGCCGTATGTGTGCACAGCCTAATAAAAGGAAGGTGTCAGTAAGTGATGCGATTCTTTTACCAAAGACGAGTTTATCATTATTATTTTCTGCAGATAGTTGTAGAATAGTTGGTGATAGCAAGTGACTGAACATTTATAGTGAGATCTACCTAATATCTCCAGTAAATATGTCAAAATTTATTCGTTATAAGCCAAAATTGTAATAAAGAGGAATACGTTGAGACCGTTTAACTTTATTACATTGTTTGTTAATTTATTCAACTCAGCAGTCGAAAATACATTTGGAAGGATTCACATCTCTACTAATTGAGTAAAATATGATTTTTCTAAATTGAATACTTACTGTTTTTAACGGTTTTCGTAGACCGAAACCGTCAAATTTTCATAGGTTTATGACATATTATCATTTGAGAGTAATAAATATAGGGCCCTCTTCCAGATCAATAAGAAATTGAGAACTCATTATGCCCACTTTAGACATATCCAAGCTCATTATGCCCACTTTAGACATATCCAAGCTCATTATGCCCACTTTAGACGTATCCAAGCTCATTATGCCCACTTTAGACATATCCAAGCTATTTCCCACGGGGATTTTTTTTTTTTTTTTTTTCAAACTAGCATTTCTTCAATGATAAAACTTTGTATACGATAGAAGGATTCTGTAGCTGTGGAAAAGCTGATAAAACAAGTGCACCCTTTATTGTCGCAAAATGGAATTTCTGCTGTATCTTTAGAGTTTACAGGGCTAAATATGTGATCCTTTACAACTCCCTTGTCCAAGCACGTAAAATGCCTCACGTTTCCGTATTATTCTTTAAGTATCTTTGGGTTATTCATCAAAATATAAATTTTAACAGGGGCCATTTTAGTTGACTAATATATATGAATTATTGATGAAGGTATTTAAAGAATTTTAGAAAAATTCTGTCATTGTTCCTAACGTCAATACTTCATTCAGTATGATCTATGCATGCATAATTAGCCTAAAAATCCTTTTTCTGGACAATTATTTTCAAAAAACACCAAATACAATGACATGATAACTGTCATACCAGTTAACGATAACAATAATAATGGTATTTTTGTATTGCAAAAGCCACTAAATTGAACTAACAATCATAAATGGCAGAGAATAATAATTGACTACAATAAAGCTTTCAGCAAATAGCTGCACCAGCTTGGCGGGTATCTTATCTAGAGCAGCCCCGTCTTACTGATAACGCCAAGTTCTCCGCTTTAAGTGACATAAATCTCACATTATTGCGGTTTTTTTTTTTATCTTTAAGGCTGCACATTTATTTTTATTTTTTATTACTTTATCCGTCAATGTCATATAATAAATTATGTAGAATACTTTTCTCAATTATAACTATGATATTTTTGTAGTACCTATTAAAAGACTGGGTTCAAAATCTTCCAAGCTGATGCTGTCTGCTGTAAATATCTCATTTATCAATTAATGATATCCTCAAATAATTAAATTGTCAGATCAAATTGTAAATCGCTCAACGGCTACATAATAACGCAAATATTTTTAAAATGTAAGCAGCAAATTTTACAAAATACACCTTCATCCAGCCGCTCCTTTAATAAAAATTATTCTTATAAGAACGTTGACCGTGGAGATTAGGGCGTATAAAGCAAATCATTTGGGGGGGGGGGGCTGGGATCATTTGGGGGTATGGAAACTAACAATCTACAACTTGGAATAGTTAGCCAACTAAAACTCTATTACACCCCAAAAAATATTTTTTTATATTATTTATTTTTGAGGTTTTTATGACAGATTTTTACCGATTCAATCAAAATTTCGGGGGGAGGGGGGCTGCAGCCCGCATGCGCAACCCATGGGATTTAATTAGTGCGGAAATAGTCGGAGACCAATCGTTATAATAATAAAACTATATTTTTCTAATAAAAGTGAGCTTTTATTAATGCCAGCGTTTCGGCTAGAATTTCAGACCTTCATCTAGAGAAAAAACTGATCCGTTTGCAAGATGTAGCCACTTCTAAAAGGACCAGTTTCTCTTCTCATAGCCTTGATAAAGGCTTGAAATTCTACCCGATATAAAACGCTGCCATTAATATTTATTCTTCAATTGGCAATAGATGAATTTTTCTTAATTTAAATAACGCAGACATTAAAAATATGAACGCATTCTAAAGGAGTAAGCTATCCATTAAGTTTTTAATCTAAGCCTAAATATAAAGTGCACCTTTTTCCCTAATCGTGACGGGGGAGAATGTGAACACTTTTAAAAATGACAATAACTCATACACTATCTTGAATCGAGCGCACATAAATGGGGTATACTCGTGTATACCCCATTTTGTGAAATGGGAAATTAAATTTGTTATAGTTAGAGGCAAAACAACTATTTATAAGATACATAAATTGAGGAGGTAAGTAACATCGGTCCAGTAGCAGTGGGATTTATCGGAAAATACTACAATATCAGATTATCTCAATTGAGCACTTTTGATTTCTTTAAAATACCTCAACTATATTACGAGCTCAAGAAATGGTTGGGAACAGCCTAAGAGAAGACGTCAAATTTTCAGGAAATATACTTTTATTTCGAACGTTTCGGCAATAAATGCCCAGATGACGGAGAAAAACCACGTTATCTTATACGGTGACCATGGATAAATATTGGGGGGAACAATACTTATCCATGGTCACCTAAACGTTATCGTGGTCTTCCTCCATCGCCTAGGCATTTATTGCCGAAGAAGGCTGCCAAAGATTATGCCGAAACGTTCGGAATATAGATTTTTCATTCCTTGACTTCTTCTTAACTCAGCGGCTAAATATCTTTAGCTCATTATCAACTAAATTATATTCAGAAATAAGTCAATGAATAGCCTTTATTGTGCGATAATAATAATAACAAGAATGATAATGGTAATACTTCTTTTGATAATAATAATAATACTTCTTTCGATATTAATAATAACAAAAATAATAATAATGGTATATTAATAATGATAATATTTCTTATGATAATATAATAACATTTATAATATACTTCAATGATAATTCTTCTTCACTGATAATACTTCAGTCTTCTGCACAGGCCTCTCTTTTCGGGGTAATGTTCTGTCTAGGGAGTCTCCCGTGGTCTAATGGCTAGCGCCTTGGATTCATAAGCGGGAGATGGTGGGTTCGATTCCCAACCTCCGGCAGGAATTTTATCATCCCACGGCTCGCTGGTAAAATTCCTCGCTGCACCCTGGATGTCGGCGCTAATGACCTAGATGTAGATGCGCCGTAAAAAAAAAAAAAAAAAAAAAAAAAAAAAAAAAAATGTTTTGTCTAGGCTTTCCATGATGAAAATCGGGTTGAGTAAAGGTCATATTCAATTTCTTTTTCAAGGGTGTCCTGTGTTTTGCGTGTCTCCACAAATCGGGTAACCCATTTCACGAAATTATCCCTCCACCTCTTCTCTTGTTCCTTTTCCTCCCATATGGTGGTCACTCCGTTATTTCTGAGGACCATCTTCCATCCCTCTGTCTTAGGACGTTATTAAAAAATAATTATAAAGGTTAATTCCGATAACCACAGATATCGGACTAGTACTACAGATAAGCATAGGTACTTAGTTGAATTTTTTTAAAAATGAATTGCAATCGACCTCCACAAAGATCAGTTCTTCCCCTCCACTTCGCTACGTTACCTTTCATTTTATAATTATTCACTCAATACAAATTTTTTATTCATTTGTAAACCATTCTCTAAGTTAAAATTTGGTCTACCTTTAATTTATTCACTAAATGGAGCATATATTTATCATCGTTAGTATTAAAAATTCTTTATGTACACTAAAGTTTTTACACGGATAAAATACTTTTCCAATCTATGAACTATGATTCATCGATTCTCCAACATTATATCTGAACTATTATCTAAATATGATTAAACTATGACTTTCAAGAATTGTTAACGATCTGGTGATTTCCGGTCTCCTGGCGATAACTACCGCTGATTTATCTATCATCGTCAGAAGTTATAAGAACACACGGATGTATGCCTAAGGGTTATCAGGAACACACCCTACTTTCAGGACAGGAAAATCATTATGAAGACAACAAATCAAAGAAAGAAAAGACCATTGTGATATTTGAATAAATTCCATTCAAAACATCTTCGATTAAGATATCCAATAATAAATAAAGATTGGACATTTGTTTGAACTATGTCAAGAAGGAAAAAATTGTATGTCTGTATTAATATTAAATAATACAGAACTATGAAAAATGGTTGATAATTCTATGTACAAGTCAAAGAAAAACATAAGTGACCTAAATCATTCAGAGAGACTGGTAATCCTAGCGCGTTTCCGTTCTTATCCCTAGTGGCATTTGTAAAGGAATAGAAACAGTTTGTTCTGATCTTTCGAGAAAAATTATAAATATCGTTCTTCTTTTCTTACCTAAAATGAGAATACTCATTTTACTGTTAAATGAAAAAAACAAAACAAAAAAAAAACAATTAAACAGGGAAAACATTGTTGAAAAGAAGGAAACAGATAGCAGTCCCTATCATGTCGAACTATCGAAAAATCTCGTTTTTGAGATTCAAGACTTTGCTCTTGGATTGTAGACGATACGGCTTGTCTAAAATTACTAACCCCTTTAGAATAGCCGTTAATGCCTTAAACCTTAAGCCGCAATCATCGGAAAACAAATTAAAAACAGTTCATGCAAAAAAAGGACTCCTTCTGGTTGCTAAAACACACCCCATAGCCCATTTATGGCCAAATTAAACTTTTTAATTTTTTTTTTAAACGGCCTGAGCCGTTTGTGCGCTTTAAGGGTCTATGTAATATGCACCTGAATGCAAACCCGCATGACACACGTCTAGGCATTTCCCACGTTGCGGCCGCGATCTTTCGCGCTTATAATGGCCGTTAATTGCCGTTCTCTGAATTCTTTGCTAAGAAATTAAAATTTGCGAAGAAATATTTTTACTCTTTGAGACATTTATAATTACATAATACAGTAAGGAAATAAATAAACTGTGATAAAACAATCCGTTCTACTAGGATTAAATTAGGATGTGTTTTTTTGCTCTTCCCGGTGTAAATATCCATAATTAATGCATATCCTGTCTCACTATAGCACAAAACCCATACTTTCGACTAAACAATTTTCAATAACATCCTAGCGACATATTCCAGAAAGATAAAGCAACAAGCAATAGTATTTCATATGGATATACGAATTTTTTGCGTACATTGTTGAAGGTAGATGTGCTTCTGTGAAAGGAAATCACTGATAACGCTTCAGAGGGTGGGGCGAGTTTGGGTACGCTAGGTGCCGTAAGACGACCAAGTACCGCTATGTGGGCTGCCAAGAGGTAGAAAGGGGCTGGAAGGGTTGTAAATAGTTCTAACAGTCCCAGGATATCAATTAGAGCAACAAGCTATAAGAATCGGCGCCCCGAACGAGTTTTTGAACTTACGGCGGCTTAAGCCGTCTTTGCCCCTTAAAGGGTTAAATAAGACCATTTTTCAATATATTACTTCTTCAATGGATAGAATATGTTCGTTCCTTAGTTTGCTCCGATTTTCATATTCGATATTTTGAAATGGTAGGGACGATTTGTGTACTGGTAGAGGTTTCTGTTGGTCAACGAACCAAATTTCATCAATACCGGACCATGTTTGAGCCTGAGAACATATACATACATACATACATACATATATATATATATATATATAATAACGGTGGTTCAAATATATATATATATATATATATATATATATATATATATATATTTGAACCACCGTTATTTTTGTGAACTATCGGTTCTGAAAAGAGAGATTTTCCAGTCGGCATTTCCAAACTGCTTCATCGCGCCGACGTCATAGCGAGGGAAGAAACGCGCTAATAAATAAATATATTTACAACTTTAAGGCTTGGGCACTCAGAACGCGATCTGTATCGCGGCGGGCTGCAATAAGGGGGCGTCACTTGGGACGTGATATCTTGTGAGCGATATAGGTCTTAATTTAAATGAAGAATATATATTCAACAAGCAAGATAGAATTCATGTAGTTTTTTATTAAAACAACATAACCTCGAAATATTTGATCTTCAATGAATAATTTTGTTTCTTCACTAATTTTATCGCGCGATAAATCTGTAATTTTTTCAACGATATCGCCAGGCAAAGCGATAAAGACTAGCTCACATCGGCACATCATCCTTTGTTTGACGGAGCTAATGAAATACTGTGTAATACAAGTAGATCGCCTCCCACCCTCGGTCAGATATCGCTGTCCGCCATGGGCGTATATAGAAAATAATTTCGGAGGGGGCTGGGAAAATTTCGGGGGGGGGGGGGGGGGGGAGGGCTGAGACCATTTCCGGTGTATGGAATACTAACAATTTTGATCTTGGAAGAGTTTTAGCCAACTTAAACGCTATTACACCCAAAATAGAATATATTTTATTAACTATATGATCTTATTTAATTTATTTTTAAGGGTTTTATGAATTTTTTACCGATTAAAACCAAATTTCGGGAGGGGGGCTGCAGCCCCCTCAGCCCCCCCTTGTAAACGCCCATGCTGTCCGCCGCGACAGCATACAGATCGAGTTCTGTATGCCCGAGCCTTTATCAAATCATTATTTTCAATAATTTAATTATGAATAAAGGGGCGAGCGGAGAAAGGTGAAAACCACAGTAGTTTTTCATAGAGCAACAAACGAAAGGCGCTGAAATCACAATACTATTAAATCAAATAGGCCAATTAACATAGTATCGCGTACTACGTATGTACCTATATTGAACACAAACAATAATAACTTATCAAGCGAAGAATACAATAATCAATAAGAATATTTGAGAAAGAATTAATGAACCGGACTGATAAAAGTTACGAGTTGGATATAGCAGTAAATTTTATAGTAGCCTCCCTCGCCTGTTTCAGATGATGAATGGAATCCATTAAGTGTGCGATGATTGTAGTCACCGAACTAAATCTCATCAAAGGTCGGTATGAGGACAATAGACCCCCCCCCCGTGCTCTTAGCAATAAATACAAATAGAAATTTATGGCGACTCGAAAACTCATTAACTCGAGTTATTGGAATTTCTTTTCAGAAAGCTCGTAAAATTATGACTTTATCATAGATATAAATCTCAAATCATGATAATTAGGTACCGGAAGTCGAGGTTATATGAAACAAGTTTTATATAAATCCGAAAAAAAAAAATTAAAACAACAATAATAATTATTTTAGCCTGAAACGCACTTTTGACGTTGACTCTATGCCTGTTTCCATTGAGAAATCTCGCTTTTCGGTCACATTTTTCATGAAAAAACTGCTTCGATTTAAAGCTTTCCAAATTCTACAAGGGATTAGAACGGAAACGCACTAAGATGAGGAAGTTCCTATATTTCATCATTTTTTCAAAATTCGCCCTAAATGTTTCTAGTCTTAATTGATCACTCTTTCTGGGAGATTCTCAGACTAAGCCCTGAGGAAGCTGGCAGTATGACTAGCGAAATGAAGTTTGTGACACGGTCAATACCAGAAGACTATAATATTTACTAAAAAATAAATTTATACATTATAAACCCAGGGCCAGTAACAAAATTAGAAACTAAACAGCAAGTCATGGAAAATGAATAATAGGATAAATAATAAAATTTAAAAAACAAATAAATAAATAAAAGTATAAGAAAATAAATGAATGAAATAATGATATTTGTGGATTGGAATAAATGGGAAGTGTATTACTTTATAATAAGATAAGAAACTTTAACTTGGTTAAAACTGTGAGTTATGTATGTCGTTGTTGTCTTTAAGTACGTCAGTATGGTATCAATATGCGGCCCCTATTTGTTTATTTATTTATTTATTCGTTTCGAGAGCTTCGCAACAAGGGTGATCGGCTCTATTCAATAACAAAAAATAAAAACAATAAAAAAAAAAGTTGAAGATAAATAATAATAAGAAATACAATAAAGTAATTGGTCATAATCTGAAAATTAAATATAATCCGATGATAGGTGATAACATAGGGCTTTGGTTAGTATAATAATGGGTCTAATAATATGATGGCCTACCGAAAAAATAAATAAATAAATAAAAATAAAATATAAAAATAAAAAGAAAATGAACAAAAAAAAAATAATAATATAAATAAAAAATAAAAATAAGGCTCCTATTTGATAAAAGTTCACTCAAGCCACGAGTCACCTGTAAGTTGTCCCCTTTAAGGAAATCAACAAGTGCTTTACAGTTAAATGTACGTTAAAAGAAAAGGCATCACCCCTATCCTGGCTAGAAAAGGGTGGTAACCTATAGATAACCCGTCCTAAAATTCGTAGTTAATAATAAATGGACGTTAAAATTTAAATAAATAAACGTACATTGCAAGTCTCGCATAGCGGTCTGTCTTGTTTTGTGAAAAGGTACGAAAATATATTCTATATTGCTATATATGCTATAAGAGAACTTTATGATTCGAATTTGGCCATTCAATATATTAAACACAAGTAATAACAAGATAAATTAAAGCAATTATAAATGTTCTGAGGTATAAGACATTAAAATAAACATGAGAAAGATTTACATTCTTTCAGAGGGGAAACATTTCTAATTTTCCTAAAATTTTCCATTATGCTAGAGTAAAATGAAAAAAAAAAAAAAAAAATAAGAGCAGCCATATTTATAGCGCCTGACGCTCTCATTACGTAAAGTACTTGGAAGGTTAGCAGAACCTTGAAAAGAAGATAATAACTATGAAACAAGGACGAAATAATATTAAAACTAAAACCTCGCGACAAAAATCTTACACCATAATGATTTCTAGAACAAAACCCTTCCTTCGACTGGTATTTTTTGTACATAAATTTCGTGTAAAGGGATGAAGATAGGCGTTGAGGTGATGAGAATCACGGAATGGTTGTGATCCAGGTAAGAGAAAACGTCAGATTCAGAAAAAAACATATTTGTAAAGTTTTGACAGTCTTCATCAGCATGAAGACTGTCAGGTGATGAAGGAGGATCATGATATCTTTTAGGTGACTGGTTAAGTGTTAAGAGAGGTGTATTCTAGTCTCCAAAATCCTCAGCAGTGCAGAATCCTGCGGGTATATTTCGGAAAAGGGCTGCCAGTGATTTCTAATTAAATAAAATAACTTTGGCTCTATAAAATATGTATACATATGTTGCGGTAACCATACCCAATTTGCTCATTTTGTCATAGTTTCATTTGTGACTCAAAAATGACACCCAGAGGGTTGTATCTCTTTGGGCTTCGGTCACACACAGAAACAGAGAGAATGCGGGACTAGGAGCATATCTATGCGAATTGATATGGAGTAGAAGGTAGAAGATTTTGAAAAACATCGTCGATTTTCGTCCAGAGATTTAACCTTTTTTTTTTATCAGCATGTTCATGTTGAGGTAATTTATACAAATAAATATGTTTTCTAAAATGTATTTTATTTAATATATCGTACTAGTATTTCTAAAGTGACACAACTCAACTGAAAATGTGTCACTCTTGCCTATGTAGGAGAGAGCCCTCTCGTGTTCAAGCTCTAAAGCAAGGTACATACATTTTTGATGGTTAATAAAGAAATGTTTACCATGTATTTTATATTCATAACTGAATAACACCAATTTTTGTGTTGTGTCACTTTAGAAATACTAGTCCGATATATTAAATAAAATACATTTTAGAAAACATATTTATTTGTATAAATTACCTCAACATGAACATGCTGATAAAAAAAAAAGGTTAAATCTCTGGACGAAAATCGACGATGTTTTTCAAAATCTTCTACCTTCTACTCCATATCAATTCGCATTTATATGCTCCTAGTCCCGCATTCTCTCTGTTTCTGTGTGTGACCGAAGCCCAAAGAGATACAACCCTCTGGGTGTCATTTTTGAGTCAGGATCACAAATGAAACTATGACAAAATGAGCAAATTGGGTATGGTTACCGCAACATATGTATACATATTTTATAGAGCCGAAGTCATTTTATTTAAATAGAAATCACTGGCCCTCCTTTTCCGAAATAGACCCAATCCTGCTCTTTAACACTTATCCATGGCCACCTAAAAGTTATCGCGGTCCTCCTTCATCATATAGGTATTTAATACTGAAGAAAGCTACCAAAGAGCACGCAGAAACGTCCGAAATATAGATTTTCCTGAAAATCTGACGTTTTCTCTTAGCCGAATACGAGCCATTCCTTCACTTCTATCACCTCAAGGCTATCTTCATCACAATAAAAGGAAAAAGTTTTATTTAAAAAAAAAACAAAAACAGAAAATCAGAGGAATGGAAGTAGGAATTCTAGGACATTCTTTTTTTTAACCCCTTCAGGTCCTAATTTTTATTTCCTGCCATAGTTGTGTATTGCTCTTATGAAGATTCCTGATTTTTTTCAGAATTTTATGGTTTACCTGACATGAGTTATGTAATGTCCAGTATACTGGTCATTGGTTCTCAAGTAATGCGATTTGTGGATGAAAACCGAAATTCAAAATTTCGAAATATTAAAAAAAATATAATTAAAGCAGTAATTTATTAACAATTTAAAATAAATTAATTCAGAAAAAATAAATTTGAAAAATTATTAGTAAATATTATTGTAAAATCTCAAATATAATAAGGCAGTGTAAAAATATATTAGAATTTTAGACATGAAATCGAAATATTTACAGTCTAGTCTCAAAAAGAGATTTTGATTATTTTAAAAAAAAAAACATAAAACTAATAACAATATATTTTTTGAAAATCATGTCATCACAGACAGATGAAATTTTTGAATGGTTTGGGCGCCTTTTAGCCCATACCATTCAGAAAAAGTTATTGATTATTATGGTACTCAAAAAAACAATTCTGACAACATAAAAACAAAATATAACAGTAAATGTTTGAAAAATAGATAGAAAAATATTGTTACATCAAATATGAGGGTTGACTTCCCATGTACAATATACTGGACATGGATCTCCAAAAATTCGTAGACACCTTATTACAAACTTTCTTCATAAAATTGAACTTCCAACCTTTAAAAGGATCATGTACATTAAATTCGGAGGAGTTTTATTCACTAAAAAGAAACCATTATGACTAAATATGTAAAGAAAAGTCAATAACTTTTGGAATCATGACTGCCCGTGGTGGAGCAGAGAAGATTTTACACATAACCTTTCAAAATCGAATGGAATCATTTTATATTAGGTGTCAAGTGGAAGACAAATACATAGAGCTTCAAACCGAAGTGGTAGTAAACATCTATCGACCATAGGCAGTGTAATACAAAGTAAAGAAGTTATGTCCAGCCGGCTGGACAAAGGAACTGAAGGGGTTAAGCTATTGAGCCACGTGCTAAGGAATATAAATTCCTAGTTAAGGAATGTGCTCATTTTATGACGATATGGAAGGATGTACTTTTTTTATCGTACCAATATCCTATTGGCAATGTAAAATTAACCCCTCCTCTCCACCAGTATATGAAGTGTTACTATCGCCTACATGACAGGATATTGGAAGGGTAAAGCTATGTGGACTCTGGATTACCTAATCAGACAAGTTGAGAAAATCAATATCCGGTTCGGAACGCTCATCAGGAAATTTAGCTGCCAACTACCGTTGCCACTCTTCCCAGCTAGGGGTCTGATCAAGCATACAGATGTAGCTCTTATAGGAATCTCCCATCTAGCTGGGAAATAGCCAGCGATGGGTTTGACAAGGTTGAGAATAGGCCACACGAACCTGACTTATGTCCATATCGTAACAAAGGACCCTAATCCTATGTGTGAAGCCTGCCAGGTCACAATACGGACCTCAACATTCAATAGATACATCAGAGATCCTACCCGAGAAAAGTCTATCAGACCTCTTACAGGACTCTTCAGAGCAGATGGACTAATTGGAGAAAATATTAAAGCTTGCCAACCTGTACGATATAATATTGTAGCACCACGAAAGTAAACTGACTGACAACACCGTAACCTGACTGTCAACAATGGGAAGGTTACGTGGGGTTAGTCAGTGTTGCCGGTGCCACAATAATTTATCAATATTTAAATTTCTTCCCGCGGCTTTGACGTAACCCGAAAATTACCTAGCCAAATTTAAGTTGTTGTGTATAAAAAGTGCGACAACGTGGTGCTGATTTTCCGTGTGACTTTTTTTGGACTTTCTTTAAATTATCTGGCAGGGGACCGTTATTTATTATTTAATTTATTCTCAGACGTTAATTATTATTATTTTTCAATTACCAAGTGTTTTATTTTTTTATTATATAGACATTTATTTTTTTAACCGGTTTATTTTATTTTTTACCTGATACTCCTCTAAAACATAATTAAAAAAAAAAAAATCAGTCCCGTAACAGGCCACAAGGGCCCAGAGGGGCAGATACTGTACAGGTATCTGATGCTTGACCATACGACACACTAGGGAGATAGTGTGGTCAATACTATGCTCCGGCCGCCTGATTTTCCCCTTGGCTGCTTCGACTGCTAGAGTCATTAGCGCCCAAGGTACCCATTATTAATTAAATTAATTAAAGGCTGGGTGAGCCTAGGGACGATCTGGGACCCCAAATCCAACCCTCGAACGGCAGCACTAGAAGAAGAAGAAGAAATCTTTAGTGCGCGCTCGGGTTTTGAACCTGGCCCTCCAGTTCATTAGTCGAGTGCTCTACCACTGAGCTAACCTCGCCCCCCTAAAATATAATACATACAATTAAAATAAGAATAAAGTTATAAATAGCGGAGGAGCTAGAACAGTTCCACAAACATATAGTTCAATACCAAACAACTGAAATGGTGGAATAATCAGGCAGAAAAACCTCATCAATTTACCAAAATGGAAGATTAAAGTGAAGGTCGAAAAATTCCGGCCACTTGTGTAGCCGTCAGAACTAAATGTTCGCAAACAAGTGCTTTTACCCTATGAATTATTAAGCGTCGAAATTTCTTTCCGGCTCTTTCGAATTGTGATAAACTCCTATAAGGATGGAGGAAACGTCCTAAAATCACGACATCAATAAGTATACATCGAACGGCAGATACAAGTCTTAATTAGATTTAATTACTTTTATTCATAAGGATTATAAAAACTCTGTAAGATTCTTGTAATTTAACCAAAACTCATGAACATAAAAATTCTATAACAACGACGTTGGCAGGCCTTAATAAATAACAAAAAGAAAACGCCATTGTATTTATCGTAGAAGAATTCCCACAATTTATGCAGTCATTTGGGACGGACGCTTAGACTTGGGAGGGAATTCCATCTGTGGCACAATAAATAACAAAACTAAAACGCCATTATATTTATCGTAGAAGAATTCCCACAATTTATGCAGTCATTTGGGACGGACGCTTAGACTTGGGACAGAATTCCATCTGTGGCACAATAAATAACAAAACTAAAACGCCATTATATTTATCGTAGAAGAATTCCCACAATTTATGCAGTCATTTGGGACGGACGCTTAGACTTGGGACAGAATTCCATCTGTTGCACAATAAATAACAAAACTAAAACGCCATTATATTTATCGTAGAAGAATTCCCACAATTTATGCAGTCATTTGGGACGGACGCTTAGACTTGGGACAGAATTCCATCTGTTGCACAATAAATAACAAAACTAAAACGCCATTATATTTATCGTAGAAGAATTCCCACAATTTATGCAGTCATTTGGGACGGACGCTTAGACTTGGGACAGAATTCCATCTGTGGCACAATAAATTTGCTATTCACTTATCAGGGAGAAGGCCAAGAAATTAAATACGTGAATTAATTAAAATGATTTATTATTCACAGATCTATTAGTTTTGCACCTTCAGTGCCTCATCGGAAGGTAAAATTAATAATCATTTACAGCAACAGTAAGGAAGAGAATCTTCAACTATCCGGGGCCAGTGTTGGGCAAAAATTATTCAGAATGATGAATAACGATTAATGAATAAATGTATTATTTTATTCATGAATGAAGACAAATTACTTTTATTCATTATTCGTTATTCTGTGAATGAAGTTTATGTTTTATTCACAAATTATTCGAATGAACAATCAGAATAAACATATTTTAGTGAATAATGATAGCTTTATTATGATGTTGGCAGCCGGAAATATGTATATATATGTGTGTGATTATTTATTCTTTATACATGGGCAAGGTCAAAAGAATAGTACTCCAATTTTCTTTGTACTATTTATTGTTTGTACGCCCTACACGTTTCTTGGCCTTTATGCCACCTCCTCAGGGGCCTCAGGGGAAAACAATATGTGTGTGTGTTTGAGTAGGATTAATCAGTAGACCAACTAGAAATAAATAATAATGAATGATGAATAACGAAAACGAATAATTCTGTGAATAATTCATGATGTACCGTTTGAATAAGATAATTCAGTGAATTATTCAGCATTCACTAAAAATTTATTTAAATAATCATTCGAATAATACTTTATTCGAATAATGCCCAACACTGTCCGGGGCACGTCATAATTGAAATTAACAACTATGACGCCAACCTTCATGATGTGGTTAGGATAGAGGAAGGTTTTCTTGATTGCTGTAAATAATTTTTAATTTTATCACCTGGTGAGACACTGAAGGTGCGAAACTAGTAGTTGAAAATATTAAATCATTTGTATTAATTATATTTGTTGACCATCCACCTGATGCAAAAAATAAGTGGGTTACTTTAATTAATAATAAATTTGAAATCCTCCATGATTTTTTTTTAATTATTTTTAAAAATGTTTTTCAAATTTCTTTATTGGTTAGAAATATACTGATAATTTCTGCTTAAACAGGTTTAATGACTGGCCATCTCCTTTGTTTTAGGATTTCCCCAACAACAAATAAGAACTATTTCTGTTCTATCCTAAAGACAGGCAGGAACTTTCTAATCCTTTTGGCTTAAGAAGGGCTTATGTCTTGCCTGCCCAAACAATTCTAACAACAAATATTACCTGCAAACAGCAAAAGCTGAAAGTCCAACAAAGTTATAATTGAATCAAAAATACAGAGAAAAAGGGACCTCTGGGATTTGGAGCAGCGCTAATTGCCTTCCTGTTTGACTAACCTAAATCTATCAAATTCACATTATTATTAAGGAACTGGAGTATTATTTTAGAAACAATAATAAATATGGTGCTAATTGGCTGGATGTCGATGATCCGTAAAAAAAAGAAAAAAAAATAATGTGACGGTCCTTGCTTTGAGTAATTGTCTTTATTTAATTAAGAACATCTGCAACAAAGGAGGATTCGCTCAACAATTATGACTATACATTCAATAATGAATTGCAATTACCTATACATATAGATCCAGGTGAACAATTAATTATACAATATTATGGATACATTCAAATAAACAATTAATCAAACAATTTGATCATCCTCAACAATCTGCTGAGGTCATAAGAAATGAAGGCATGGTTCGGATTCTGCAAAGAGAAACGTCAAATGTTCTGAAAATCCATATTTTCAACGTTTCGGCAGCTTTGTTCAGCACTAAATACCTAGATGGCGAAGGAAGACCACGATAACATTTTGGTGACACTAGATAAGTGTTCACAGCATGGATAAGTGTTTCAACTAGTGCTGAAGAATGTTGCCCAAGTTCAAACGTCAAATTTTTAGGCAACCTTCTTTAGCACTAGTTGAAACACTTATCCATGGCTTATCTATGGTCACCTAATATTTATCGTGGTCTTGTTCCCTCACCTAAGCATTTAGTGCTGAAGAAGGCTTCCACAGAACATGCAAAAACGTTGAAAATATAGTTGTTGTTTTTTCCCCCTAAAAATCCGACGTTTTCTCTTAGCAGAATCCCAAACAAACCTTAATTTCTAATATCTCCATGTCATGTGTCCAACCTACTCGGATACATATTTTTTACTTTGAGGCAAAAGTGGATTGTAGTTCAAATACATAAAATTGTAGTCGATCTGGTCTATATTGTTTAAAATTGTTGTTTAATATCGTTACATGAACATAGTAAAATACAGTGCTTCTCTATAGTAAACTAAGAATATATAGTGTTATTAGTGGAAAAGTGAAAATTTCTAGCTCGAAAAGGACAGAAAATTTTAACAATATCTTTGACTGTTTGAAAAGACATTGTTTTGTTTTAAGTAAAAACCGTGAAAATTACGGAAATCATGAAGATAACCTCAAACCTGTTCCACGATACCTAGTAGTTAAAGTTGTTAAAAAAGGTATGGATTTTAATTCTATTAATCCTTTTATGGTTAACAAATGGATATTTTCTCATTCAAAAGACATAAAAGTCACAAAGAAATGGTTTACTTTTTCTTGAATGTCCAAATGACAAAGTAGCTTCAACACTCTTAGAGGAAAAGGAATTTAATGCGATCTCTATTTCAGTGGAACCGCATAAAACATTAAATTATAGTAAAGGTGTGTTTTTCTGCCGTGAAATAAGAAATGTTCCCGAAGATGAACTTATAATTCAGCTAAGTGATCAAAAAGTAAAAGAAATTAAAAAAATAGGGAAAGATGCTCACAATTCAGGCCTATTCCTAGTGACCTTTTCAACTCTAGAATTACCAAAACGTTTATTTATCGGATATCTTTCAGTGCCAGTCAGGACGTATAATCTGTGCCTCCCCCTTTAATCTGTTTTATATGTGGATTACTGGATCATTATATGTCCTCTTGTAGAAAAGCACCAGTATGTAGGAAGTGCTGTGAACCCTTACATGAAGGACTCTGTAGCAGAATAAAGTGCTGTTTGTGTGGACAAGAACACGTAACATCTAGGAAAACATGTTCTGTTTATGCTGAAGAAGTAGAGGTTAAGAAGCTAATGGTAGAAAGGAAGATTAGTTATCAGGAAGCTAAACATATTCGCAAACCTAACACAGGAATATATCCATCTAAACCTAATATCCAAGTAAAATTTTCTGAAACATCTTCTAAGCTTCTAGAATTAATTAAAACAATCAATGGAAGAATGGAAGCTTTGGAAAATATTATCTTGTGCAAATTAAGCCAACCAACTTGTACAATTGCATCAAATCATTCGAATGTAAGAGATGTTCTAAAAGTCAAACCAGCTGTTCAAACTGAAAACATTGAAGAATATTATCAAATGAATCAACTGGAGAAAAAGAAACAACCAAATGCCAAGAATGAAGAGGAAGGAAAACAGAAAGCAGAAAAAGAATTGATTGTACTGAACAAACCAAACTTCTAAATCAAGGAAGACTAAATCAGTTACTTTAAATTAATCCTAATGAGAACCTGATTGTTGTATATTACCACTCACTTTCTTAAAAGTATTTGGTATTCTTAATTTGCTTTTTCTTGGATTATTATGCAAGTTGTTTATTTTTTTTTTTTAATGTTTCATATTTTCTTTCTTGTAATTTTTCTTTTTTTAACAACCTTTGTTTTTTACATTTATTGTAATTTTTACATATGCTAGCAATTTAATTTTTGTATTCATGTATTGAGCAAGTCGTCTTCGTTACGAATGCTCTTAAATAAATAAATAATATCGTTATATATAGGGTATATAGCAAGTAAATGACAATACTCAAGGGAGTGAAAATAAACCAAAAATGTAGTTCAACCCTGCCAACCGAAGGATTCTATGTCTTTGTTCCAGAGCTATGCAAGTCGAAGGGTTACTTAGAAAACATTACGTGTTTTTCCTAAGTTCCGATTTTCTCTGCTTGTACACACTATTTTTCAACCTTATCTTACTTTTTTTTAAATCAGATTCAAGTTTGCTTTAAAGCTATAGCACTTCAATGTTCGAAGAGTATCTTTTTCAATCCGCAATACCTGTACAAAAAGTTGATAATAATAAAAAAAAAAGTCTAGTTATCAAGAAATTTTCGAGAATCACTACTCTTCGGAAAAAGTTTCTGCAAACTGCCGAATCTCACAAAAGTAGTAACATTTTATTACTTTTCCAACGGTATATTCAGAACTAAAATCATCTCTCAATTTAATAATGTAATTGGAAATTTAGTGGGAAAAACGACTGATAAATAAAACTAATATGAGGTTTATTTTTGCGATCTTATAAGAAATCAAGGAAAATTATTCTTCATGAAATTGATATTAAATTATTAAAGTTTTACATTTAAGTTGAATAAAAAAAGAATAATTAGTTTACAAGTATAGGCACCTTTTCCTGGAGAAAAAGAGCCTTTTTGCAAAGAAACAGCACAATCCTAAAGAATTTGGTAGTAATACCGGGAAAAATGTTGTGGTTAGTGAAACCGCAACGATACTGAGAAATGCAGAGGAAGGAGTTGTATCCACAGAGATGCTTTGATGAAATGTAAAGCTTGTTTAACATACCAGCCGTGTGTGTTGTAGTGGAAAGTGAAAATGACCTCATTTGTATGGGAATAAAATGACCTTTGTAAGATTTATATTGACTCGCATAAAATATGAAGTAATATAGCAAACCACAAATGGTACAGATGTATCAGAGGATCTGTCCCCGTAAATATTTCTCAGCCTGAACTCTATGCACATTTAAGTTATTTTTTATTAACCTTATCCTTCCGTTTAGCGCATTTCCTCTCTCCCTCTATTAGGAGGAAACCCGCCCATGAGGTTGACCTCCTGACGCTATCCGGAAGGGCTGTCTTGATAAGTTCACGTTTCAGAGCCCATGGATCACGAAAATAACGGTGGTTCAAGTTGTATTTGTATATATATATGTATATAGTGTATACGTTTTTTGTCTATTCACTATTAAGCTGGCTCAAAAATAGATTCATTTTTAATGAAATTCGGTACAAAAATACTTGGTGTGAATTCAAAGGTCAAGCTCGTTGACCAGCAGAGTCCGTCAACGGGAGCATTGTTTTTTGTTTGTTTTTGTCTATTCACTATTAAGCTGGCTCAAAAATAGATTCATTTTTAATGAAATTCGGTACAAAAATACTTGGTGTGAATTCAAAGGTCAAGCTCGTTGACCAGCAGAGTCCGTCAACGGGAGCATTGTTTTTTGTTTGTTTTTGTCTATTCACTATTAAGCTGGCTCAAAAATGGATTCATTTTTAATGAAATTCGGTACAAAAATACTTGGAGTGAATTCAAAGGTCAAGCTCGTTGACCAGCAGAGTCCGTCAACGGGAGCATTGTTTTTTGTTTGTTTTCTTTTTTTGGCCAAATACGCGCGAAAAACGCTAAATAATATTTGGTTGTTTATATTAAATTATTCCGAGCAACTTTCACTACTGTAAGTTTTTAGGACATAACGGCGCATAAATCTCAATTATTTTGAGAATTTCATGAGAGTAGGTGTTTAACGTTTGGATGTTAAACACCTACGATGTTTGGATGACGCTAACTATCTCCATCTCTATTTTCTTCATAAAATATTTCATCTCTAGAGGTGAATAAGTAAAAACTATTATTCCCTACATGTTCCTCAGCAACATGCTGCTTCTTCAGGGGAAGGGAGAAAAAACTTTATTTCACAAAAAAAAAGTGTCTCCAAGTAAAATCGATGTGTAAAAACAAACTAATAATATTGCTAACGATCATTGTAGTTCACACACAATAACAGAAAAAAAGTTAACTATTTAGAATATTAACAATAACTAACAACTTGTGCGTATATAATTTTTATGTAATCGGTAAAAATTTGTTATAAAAACGTAAAAAATAAAAAAAGGTCACAGGTCCGAAAATGCTCGCTTTTACACTAAAATATTTAATTAATTCATCTGGGGGGGGGCACATTCCTTAATCCCCGTTTCTCCCAGCCTTCTCCCCAAAATTAATTCCTATATACGCTCAAAATTAACAATATGTTAAGTAATTTAACCATGATAAAGGCGTTTACCTATTTTAGTTAAAGGGAATATATATGTCTAGTTAAAGAAGCTCAACTCAAGGTCTCTCCACGTATAAAATAAATATTTGAGGTTTAAATCAAACCACAATCCGACGGCATTCAAGGTAATAGACAATAAAACCTTCACCAGCGGTGTCTTCGTAATATTCAAAAATATTACGATAGAAATCAAAAACACACAATTAAATCTATAATTATCCCACGTGACATGCACAAATATATGGCATGGCATTTACAAATATCTCATATGGCATGAACGAATTCTTGAAAGAGAGCAGCCAGTACATAAAACACAATATTCTCTTACTCACAGAACACTAAATTATTCAATATCATTAGAGAACATTTTCCGAATAGCCAGTGGCGTTCAGGAATACATTTTACAGATATTTTTAAGCTTCTGTTTATGAGAATAAAGCAATCAAAATGTTGATATCAATGCTGGTTTATTAGACCATACAGGTACCATCTTGAAGGACAATAAATATTTAGTTAAGTCTAAAGTTACTTGTCCTTTGTGATCAGTAACTGTAGAGGAGATATTTTTAAGCTTCTGTTTATGAGAATAAAGCAATCAAAATGTTGATATCAATGCTGGCTTATTAGACCATACAGGTACCATATTGAAGGACAATAAATATTTAGTTAAGTCTAAAGTTACTTGTCCTTTGTGATCAGTAACTGTAGAGGAGATATTTTTAAGCTTCTGTTTATGAGAATAAAGCAATCAAAATGTTGATATCAATGCTGGTTTATTAGACCATACAGGTACCATCTTGAAGGACAATAAATATTTAGTTAAGTCTAAAGTTACTTGTCCTTTGTGATCAGTAACTGTAGAGGAGATATTTTTAAGCTTCTGTTTATGAGAATAAAGCAATCAAAATGTTGATATCAATGCTGGCTTATTAGACCATACAGGTACCATATTGAAGGACAATAAATATTTAGTTAAGTCTAAAGTTACTTGTCCTTTGTGATCAGTAACTGTAGAGGAGATATTTTTAAGCTTCTGTTTATGAGAATAAAGCAATCAAAATGTTGATATCAATGCTGGTTTATTAGACCATACAGGTACCATCTTGAAGGACAATAAATATTTAGTTAAGTCTAAAGTTACTTGTCCTTTGTGATCAGTAACTGTAGAGGAGATATTTTTAAGCTTCTGTTTATGAGAATAAAGCAATCAAAATGTTGATATCAATGCTGGTTTATTAGACCATACAGGTACCATCTTGAAGGACAATAAATATTTAGTTAAGTCTAAAGTTACTTGTCCTTTGTGATCAGTAACTGTAGAGGAGATATTTTTAAGCTTCTGTTTATGAGAATAAAGCAATCAAAATGTTGATATCAATGCTGGCTTATTAGACCATACAGGTACCATATTGAAGGACAATAAATATTTAGTTAAGTCTAAAGTTACTTGTCCTTTGTGATCAGTAACTGTAGAGGAGATATTTTTAAGCTTCTGTTTATGAGAATAAAGCAATCAAAATGTTGATATCAATGCTGGTTTATTAGACCATACAGGTACCATCTTGAAGGACGATAAATATTTAGTTAAGTCTAAAGTTACTTGTCCTTTGTGATCAGTAACTGTAGAGGAGATATTTTTATGGAAAATTAGATAAAATATATCAGTTTATAGAAATTGTTATGAATATAATCTACAAAAATAGATTTTATAAGGTCTATTTTTAACTAGACGATAAGAACTATGTTTTCCGCGTTAGCAATGTATTATTATTATCCTCGGGGTTTAGTGCATAAAGATGAAATCATTAAACAAAAATATCGATAAGAAATACTTTCCTTGCCTTCAAGTAATTGGAATACTAGAGAAAAAAATATGATAGTGGACTAAGTATTAAAATAAAAAACAGAGACAAGAACTAATTTAGAACCTGTTAAGATATTCACATACTAAAA
The DNA here is from genome assembly GCA_946811695.1 of Gonocerus acuteangulatus. Classification (NCBI taxonomy): domain Eukaryota; kingdom Metazoa; phylum Arthropoda; class Insecta; order Hemiptera; family Coreidae; genus Gonocerus; species Gonocerus acuteangulatus. The sequence goes on along the minus strand of OX328129.1, from coordinate 60,288,578 downwards.
TATAAATGCCACTTCATATTAAAATATTAAAAAAATATAAGGTTATAGGATAGTAATCAAACGAGTGAAAAAATCCCCGTTAAAAGGGTTACATAGGCTGTGTTAATTTTTAGGCTCCTCAAGAGGAATCTGTAAATACGAAACATGAAGAGCGTTTTTATAAAATGTATGGATGTTTTAATTTTTATTCATTGACCTTCTACAAAAAAAAAATATATATATACAATTTTTAAGATAAAGAGATAAAAACGATCCAGCTTACAGACAGCAATGTATTTTTCATTATACTGCATCAAAAAAACGTGTGTTTTCAATACTCGATTTGAGTCCGTAAAATAGTACTTTTCGGGCCTAGGCCCGAAAAATATTTTTGGTGCGCTAACCTTACCTGCTACTAATAAACATGTGTTTGAAGGAGGTTACTTTTAGGTACTGTGATTCATTCTAATATTTGTTTACTTATAATAAGTAGTGTGGCGGGAGATGGTGGGTTCGATTCCCAACCTCCGGCAGGAATTTTATCATCCCACGGCTCGTTGGTAAAATTCCTCGCTAAACCCTGGATGGGTTTGGATGGTAGTGTTGTAAAAGAGCGCGCCTTTAAGGCTAGAAGGCGCGGCTCCTAAAAGCTCGAGCTCTCTGAGCTTGAACAGGGCTCGATAGAAGGCGCGAGCCTTGAAGGCTCGGCTTGGTAGAAGGCGCGAGCCTTGAAGGCTCGCCTCGGGAGAAGGCGCACGCTTTGAAGCCTTTTACTTTTCATTTCCAAAATGGCGGACGGCGGGCAAACAGCTGTTTCATGAAATATACTTGGTAGATTCGTCCAAAATTGTTTCCGCCACACTGAAATTACTCGCTAGCAATTAAATGTATCATGACATCGATAAACTAGATTATATGGATCACTAATCGGTTAAAAATAGTAACTTTTTCTAAAAAATAAATTCTGTTAGACGGTGATGGCAACACTGTCATACTTCTTAACTGTATGACACTGTCATACTTTTATCTCCCTTAAATAATAAAAGTCCATACAATTTTTCATTCAGATTTTAATCCATAAGAATACAGAATTTAAAAAATCAGCTAATTGAAGCACTTCATTTAGCGTAATCATTAACGTTATAAACTGAACTCTGTTGAATTTTAATAAATTACAAATGAAGCAAAATAAGAATTATCAGAGATAACAGCTAAATTACCTCCCTTTGTAAATAAAGATGCCGTTAAAAATTTAAATGTATTATTGTTAAATAAATGGTGAGATATGTCACCAACAAATCGAAATTAATAAAATGTAATAATTAAAGAGTAAGTAATTATTGTATAGACATAATCTAGTAAAGCACTAGAAAGGGTTTGACTATAACCGTGCTTGCCGAAGCTCTACCTTCCCAAGGCTCCAAAGCCGAGCCTTCAAGGCTCGAGGGAGAACCTTGCCGAACCTTCAGGGCTTGATAAGGTTAGGCTGAAGCCTCACTCCCGAGCCTTCATCGAGCCCTCAGAGCTCGGGCTGTAGAGGCTAGGTTCAAGCTTCAGGCCTGAAGCCTCTTGTCAGGGCTCGCTTTTAACAACACTACCTAGATGTAGATGAGCCGTAAAAAAAAATAAAAAAATAAAAAATAAATAGTGTGTTTAAAGTGCAATACAACATGGATATACCAGAAGATGTTTTAGAAGAAGGCCAAGAAGCTTTAAACGGACTACTTCCAGCTAAATACCGTGCTTTATATGAAAACTACGTGAAAAGGCAATGCCAAACAAAGGTTTTAATATAATGAATAATCAGAATAATGAAAATAACTATTCCATACTGACTGAAAAAATCAGAAATCTAATGCAAAATAGTTATTTTCATCACTAGTACAAATAGTGTTGTTTTCGGTGCGCGGTCGAGTTTAACGCGCGAGGCGTAGCCGAGCGCGGAAATTAGACGAAGCACCGAAAACACACTTTTGGTACGTGTTATGAACAATATTTTTCATTATACTGCTCATAATTGAGTACATTAAAACCCTTTTATATTTCATTAATAACTTAAAGATGCATTAAAAGAAATTAAATTGACACCTTTTTTATATTTGAAACATCTTCTGGTATATCCATGTTGTATTGCATTTTAAACACACTACTTATTATAAGTAAAAAAATATTAGAATGAATCACAGTATCTAAAAGTAACCTCCTTCAAACACATGTTTATTAGTAGCAGGTAAGGTTAGCGCACCAAAAAGATTTTTCGGGCCTAGGCCCGAAAAGTACTATTTTACGGACTCAAACCGAGTATTGAAAACACATGTTTTTTGATGCAGTATAATGAAAACAGCATTTATGATATGATATATGTAATAGATCAAACAGGGTGTATGGCAATTGTCATGGGGTGAAAGTAGAAAAACAAATCAGTTAAATGCCAACCTAACGTTTCTACCTGTTATTTTTGTTGACAATTTTCGAATAATTATTTATTTTTTATTCAACTTTAATGTAAGTCTTACTTCAATCATTAAATGTCAATTTCATGAAGAATAATTTTTTTTTCTTTTTTTATTAGAGCACAAAAATAATAATTATTTCCGTAATAACCTTTAGAACGGAATATGTCTGGAACAAAAGCAGATAGGAACTTGCGGTTGGCAGTGTTTAAGTACATTTTGGGTCTAGTTTAACCCCTATGAGCATTGTCATCTACTTGCAATACATTCTGTATAGAATGAGGAATCTTTGCAAATCATACTTATGCATTATAATGCTCTAGTTCTTACTGTTTTCCAATTATATTGAAGGACGTTCCCAAAGGAAGCTATTTATATTAGTAAGAAATAAATGTATGCTTTGGATTCAGGAATTATACCATTTACCGACAATTCTATGCAATTATCTTGAGTAAATGGGTTTCCATTGTGTGTACTACAGATAACATAAACGGTGGGAGAGGAAACATCTCCGTATAAGACATCTTCAAGGTCACAGGGCCTCATTTTGTAAATACGAATGGCGAATTTCCGTTTCAAATGATATGGTATCTAATTCTACAGTATCCTATCGTAGTATTAAAGGGTTTAGCCAGCTAAACCCTTTAAATAGGACCCCTGTTTAGCTCTTACGCTGAGGCTGTCTTTGTTCGGGAATACGTCAGTATTGGGTGCATTGCTTGTTTCAAATTTTCCGATTTGAAAACGGAAAACACTGTTGGAAAGCCCAAACAATGCTGAAGGCAACATTCTTCACCTGGAGCGGTAAAAGCCTTTTGAATCTAAAGGGAAAAGTAATGGAGGAGTGTCCTTCCGAAGGGACACTCGTAAGCGGGTAGGATCGCTAGTGTCCTTCATTAATGACACCTGCAGCGAAAGTGTTAAGGGACGAAAAGTGATTGGTTATCACCGCTCTAAGACTTTGTTAAATCGTGTGTAGTATAATGTTTGGACAACAGTTTTTACAGTATTGTGTGTTTAAGACAGCGTTGTATTTATTTATTTTAGTTTTAAAGTCCATTTATTATTAACGAAGAATTTTAGGACGCGTTGTCTACAGGTTACCACCTTTTTCAAAGCCAACCCTTAGTGGGAATCGAACCCATTACCTGAGGGACGGACTGCACACGAGACAGCGTTGTGTTGCAAATATTGCATTTGAGACAATGTTGACACGGAAAAATTATGATTTCATAGACAGATAAGGACCAGATATTGACGTCAATAAACAAAAAAGAAAGAAAAACACACTTAAAAATGTATACAATTATTCTTTTTGTCATTACTTTTTAACTTAGGGTAAATGACCCGATCATTGACGCTGCTCCTTAAGTTGACACTTCAAATTTAAATTTGAAAAATAACAATTAGATTCAAGAGAATTCAATAAGTTTGCATCCAAATGAAAGAACAGGTGTTGAAGAATAATTTCGACTGACCCGATCAACTATGCAACTCCATTAATAACATCTGCAGCCATTTTAGTGTGAAAAATCCTCGAGTCAACTCCTGCTGCTCTCTTTGCTTAGTGAATTTGATAAGAGATTAAGAATATTTCTTAAGAATTTTTTTTTGTAATGCATGCATTAAATTGTATTTTTGTGATTTCTATGAACTCTATGATACTTAAATTATGGACTGCAAAAGGATTGACTCAAGTTAAATTAAAAAATCTTGAGATTATGGTAGTGTCAACATTGGGAACCCAATAAACAACCAGGGCTCCTTTTCTTGACACTAATGTCAACTTTAGGAAAACGGTTGTAAGTGATGAATACTAAAACATTTAGTTGAGATTTTCATTAGAAATTCATGTATCCTGATTTTATTAATTTTTTATGACTGGAACCTTAAGCTGACAACATGTTTTCCTAATGTCGACATTCTGTTCCTAATGTTGACAGGCAACGTTTAAAGAAGGTTGGAAGCTAAAATTTCATGAATGGAGCAAGTCCTGCATTAAAAAAAAAAACACAGCTGAAATCGCCAAGAGAAAAGAGCGAAGGCTAGAATGAACAAAAAAGAAGAAAAATCCTTTACAAGAAATAACTTTTAAATTCTTCTCGTCGGAAAAATAAGGTGAGAAACTCCATGACTGAGGAAGATGGTGTCTCCTCCATTCAGCCTGAAGAAGGAAGGACATCACCAGTGTGAACTGTGTAGAATCAATGAGTTACACAAAAAGTTAAAGAAGAAGAGCGATTGTTCAAAAATGACCAAGGGATGAAAGATGAAAATGGCTGTAATAAGCAAGTTATAAACAAAGTTAACGTTATTAGAGTAGGTGATTATTGTATAGTTCAAGTTGAAGGAAAAACAGCACGATTTCAATCCATTTTGGTTGTTTGTTTAAAGAATGAAGTTGTATTATTTTCATTTCCCCTCACTGTCATCCTTAGGAACAGAAAAGTCAAACTTAGGCACCGACCTACTGCAGACGTGTCAACATTAGGACCAGAGTAAGGCAGCATTTAATGATTTATTTTACTTGAAATACTTAATGTATCTAAAATTGGTTTATGTGAATTTCATAGAGAATGAGCTGACGAATAATTTGATATATTCAAAGTTTATTATTTTCAAAAACTAAGCGAAGAATTATTTTAAGTAAAATAACCCTTCCTTAATCAGTCGCCCGCAAGATGGCGGAACGAGTGGACAAGCTTGTTACTGTGCTTAACTTATTACATCAAATAAGTGAATATAAAACAGTTAAAGGTTCTCCCAGAGACAATTTAAACAAAGTAATAGACCTAGTGAAAGGAATTCACGAAGAACTCGAAAACGAACAGAAGAATTCGACCAACCAGAAGGAAAACAAGGATACCAAGGTTAGTCAGCCTCTGTTTTCGGACATTGTTAGGTCTAACACCAAACGTATCACTCAAGATACACATAAATTAATAGTTAAATATGATAAAAATATTCCCGTTGATGATTTAAAGCTTCAATTTAAAAGACACATTAACCCTCAAGAACTAAAAATAGGTCTAAAAAACATAAAATCCTCTAAAAAAGGATTTTTAATAATTGAATCGAATAAGAAAGATATAGAGGTTATCTCAGCTGAGCTAACAAATAAATGCAAAGATTTAATTGTAAACAAAATTAGAAAACGAAATCCTACTTTAATAATTAAAAATATACTCGAAGAAATAGACAACGAAAATTTTATCACAGCACTAATAAATCAAAATGAAGAACTAGATTTAAAATCTGAAGAATTAAATCTTATAAAAATATTCCACTCCAAACATCAAAACACAAGGCGTAATGCTATTTTAGAAGTTACTCCAAGCTCAAGATTGAAACTCCTAGGTGGGAAAGTGAAGCTCGTATACTCTATGTCCAGTGTTGATGATTTCCTCTCGATTCGGCGTTGTAGGAAGTGTTCTCGTCTACATCATGTCACGCACAAGTGTGTGAGTGAGATTCAAGTCTGCGCCCATTTCACCGGACAACACGACCAGAACGACTGCACTTCGACAGAAGAGAAATGCATCAACTGTCTGAGCTACAACAAGTACGCGAAACCCCATCTGCAAGTGGACACGAAGCACTCCTCTCTCAGTAAGGTATGCCCTTCTTATCAAGCAGCCATACAAAGACTCATACAGAATACATGTTACACTCAAACTCAAACATGAATCACAAATATCATTACATTTCAAATAACTTTAATAACAAATTATCTGTATTGATTTCACAGCTGCTGCCTAATGAAAAGTGTGATTACCCTTAAGCAATTGTTATAGCCTCATTCTTTTCAATACTGATAGCCATATTTCCAAGCATTATCTATAACAAAACAGCTGTTATTCATTTAACAATGTTTATAGCCTCATTCTTATCAATACTATTAATGATATTCCAAATCATTATCCACAACAAAACACATGTGAAATTAACAGAAAGATTAAATTCAAATCATATAGCCCTAATAGATGCCTATTTCTTAAAAGTTGAGACTAATAGTTCAATAAAAATTAACATATATTAATGACCGCTGTAAAGAAAAAAACCAATAAACCCAAAATATATGTAAACATTGCTCAATTGAACTTGCATCATGCAATAAGTGCAACAGTAATAGTCAATGAATTTATTTTTAGAGAAAAAATTGATATCTTATTAATGCAAGAGCCTTACTCGCCGAGGGGTAATATTACAGGGATAAACTCGCAATATAAAGTATTCTATAGTAAATGTGATATTAATAATCCGAGAGCTGCTATTGTCGTCACAAACAGAAACATGGATTGTATCCATTTGGACAAATACTCCCATCGAGATATAAGAGTTATATTCTAGTAAGCGCATATTTCGATATAACACACGATATCGAAAACAATCTAAAAGATATATCAACACTATTACAAGATTTTAAGGGACAAAAAATACTATTTGGTATTGACAGCAACAGTAGATCAAAATTGTGGTTCGATAAAATAACTAATACCAGAGGTAAAAAATTAGAAAATTATCTAGTTATAAATAACATGTTCATTGCTAATAGCGATGTGGGTATGCCAACATTTGATGGCGCGCTAGGTCAAAGCAATATAGATATAACAATATCAACTCCTGCGTTAGCATCAAATATATTCGAATGGCAAATAATAGACGAAGAAAACTATTCCGACCACCGCAGTCTCATGTACAAAATTAATATCGATATCTCAAATATACCTTATTTTCCAAAACAAAACTTAATTTATAACACTAAAAATGCAGATTGGAATGCATTTCTATTGTCATTGCGGAACAATATTTGTAAAATATTCGGAATTAGTCCACATGATAATATGGATGTTGACAAATATATTTCAGATTCGATAAATGAAAACAATATTGAACAAAAAAAATCAGTCCCGTAACAGGCCACAAGGGCCCAGAGGGGCAGATACTGTAGAGGTATCTGATTCTTGACCGTACGGCACACTAGGGAGATAAAAATCAGTCCCGTAACAGGCCACGAGGGCCCTGAGGGGCAGATACTGTAGAGGTATCTGATTCTTGACCGTACGGCACACTAGGGAGATAAAAATCAGTCCCGTAACAGGCCACGAGGGCCCTGAGGGGCAGATACTGTAGAGGTATCTGATTCCTGACCGTACGGCACACTAGGGAGATAAAAATCAGTCCCGTAACAGGCCACAAGGGCCCAGAGGGGCAGATACTGTAGAGGTATCTGATTCTTGACCGTACGGCACTCTTGGGAGATAAAAATCAGTCCCGTAACAGGCCACGAGGGCCCAGAGGGGCAGATACTGTAGAGGTATCTGATTCTTGACCGTACGGCACACTAGGGAGATAAAAATCAGTCCCGTAACAGGCCACGAGGGCCCTGAGGGGCAGATACTATAGAGGTATCTGATTCCTGACCGTACGGCACACTAGGGAGATAAAAATCAGTCCCGTAACAGGCTACGAGGGCCCTGAGGGGCAGATACTGTAGAGGTATCTGATTCTTGACCGTACGGCACACTAGGGAGATAAAAATCAGTCTCGTAACAGGCCACGAGGGCCCTGAGGGGCAGATACTATAGAGGTATCTGATTCCTGACCATACGGCACACTAGGGAGATAAAAATCAGTCTCGTAACAGGCCACGAGGGCCCTGAGGGGCAGATACTATAGAGGTATCTGATTCTTGACCGTACGGCACACTAGGGAGATAAAAATCAGTCCCGTAACAGGCCACGAGGGCCCTGAGGGGCAGATACTGTAGAGGTATCTGATTCTTGACCGTACGGCACACTAGGGAGATAAAAATCAGTCCCGTAACAGGCCACAAGGGCCCAGAGGGGCAGATACTGTAGAGGTATCTGATTCTTGACCGTACGGCACACTAGGGAGATAAAAATCAGTCCCGTAACAGGCCACGAGGGCCCTGAGGGGCAGATACTGTAGAGGTATCTGATTCTTGACCGTACGGCACACTAGGGAGATAAAAATCAGTCCCGTAACAGGCCACGAGGGCCCTGAGGGGCAGATACTATAGAGGTATCTGATTCCTGACCGTACGGCACACTAGGGAGATAAAAATCAGTCCCGTAACAGGCCACAAGGGCCCAGAGGGGCAGATACTATAGAGGTATCTGATTCCTGACCGTACGGCACACTAGGGAGATAAAAATCAGTCCCGTAACAGGCCACAAGGGCCCAGAGGGGCAGATACTGTAGAGGTATCTGATTCTTGACCGTAGGGCACACTAGGGAGATAAAAATCAGTCCCGTAACAGGCTACGAGGGCCCTGAGGGGCAGATACTGTAGAGGTATCTGATTCTTGACCGTACGGCACACTAGGGAGATAAAAATCAGTCTCGTAACAGGCCACGAGGGCCCTGAGGGGCAGATACTATAGAGGTATCTGATTCCTGACCGTACGGCACACTAGGGAGATAAAAATCAGTCCCGTAACAGGCCACAAGGGCCCAGAGGGGCAGATACTGTAGAGGTATCTGATTCTTGACCGTAGGGCACACTAGGGAGATAAAAATCAGTCCCGTAACAGGCTACGAGGGCCCTGAGGGGCAGATACTGTAGAGGTATCTGATTCTTGACCGTACGGCACACTAGGGAGATAAAAATCAGTCTCGTAACAGGCCACGAGGGCCCTGAGGGGCAGATACTATAGAGGTATCTGATTCCTGACCATACGGCACACTAGGGAGATAAAAATCAGTCTCGTAACAGGCCACGAGGGCCCTGAGGGGCAGATACTATAGAGGTATCTGATTCCTGACCATACGGCACACTAGGGAGATAGTGTGCTCAGTACTATGCTCCAGCCGCCTGATTTTCCCCTTGGCTGCTTCGACTGGTAGAGTCATTAGCACCCAAGGTACCCATTATTAAATTAATTAAAGGCTGGGTCGGCCTAGGGACGGTCAGGGAGGCCGAATTCAACCAATGAACGAAGACACTAGAAGAAAAAATCTTTATTGCTTGCTCGGGATTTGAACTCAGGCCTCCAGCTTATTAGTCCAGTGCTCTACCACTGAGCTAACCTCGCCCTCCAATATTGAACAAACATTAGAAAAATTCTCTCTACCACTAACTAAAACTTGTAACAAAACTTTTCGTAGATATCCACAATCTCCAAAAATAAATAAGACACATAAATACGCTCCTTGGTGGAGTGATAATTTTACAATATTACGCAATGAAACCAATAGACTCCGACGGTTATTCCAGAAAACATTAAATAATGAAGAACTTAGGAAAGAAAGGCGAGAAATATATCTTACCCAAAAAAGAGAATATGTACAAGAAATTAGAACTGCTAAATTCAATTCTTGGAAAGAGTTTTGTTCTAGTATCGATATCAATAATCCTTGGTCCTGGCCATATAAATTCGCAGTTAATAAAGTAAAAACACTAATCGAATTCCAAACTATAAAAAAAGGAGACGGTTCGTATACAAGAAATCACAAAGAAACCTTGGATTTTATCTTAAATAATATCATTTTGACTGATGACGAAACTACTGATGATGATTGTAATAGAATAATTCGCACTAATCAGCATGAACCTGTTACTTCCGATAATGATATAGAACTAACTAAAAAGGAAATTTTTGATGTAATAAACAATTTAGATAAAAATAAAACTCCAGGAATTGACGGAATAACTCCTGTGATATTCAAAACTATGGCCGAGGAATATAAACGTTTTATTACAACTATATATAGTAAATGTTTTACATATTCTATATTCCCCAAAATTTGGAAGATCTCAAAGATTATACTTATACGGAAAACAGATAAACCCAATAATGGCCTTAGTTCGTTCAGACCAATTAGCCTTATAAATACCGGAGGAAAAGTTCTCGAAAAAATTATCAATAGTCGATTATCTCATTACCTTTATTCCAACAAACTTATACATAAAAACCAATTTGGTTTCACTCCCCAAACTAGCGCACCGGACGCCATACAAAAGGTAAAACATTTTATAGAACATCACCTGAAATTATTTGAAAATGTAATATTAGTTTCTTTAGACATCAAAGGAGCATTTGACAACGCATGGAAACCATCAATACTAAATTCATTAAAAGAAAAAAAGTGTCCCAAAAATATTTATAATCTAATAATAAATTATTTAGAAAATAGATTAGCAATAATACAAACTAATAACTTCACAGCACAGAAACACCAAACCCTGGGTACACCACAAGGGTCAAGCTGCTCTCCGCTTTTGTGGAATCTAATCGTTGATCAACTGCTCCAAAAACCGAAACCAGAAAATACAGAAATCGTTGCTTTTGCAGACGATATCGTTGTATTAGCAAATTCTAAAACTTTCTCTGACCTGGAAACTCTAACAAACAATATACTAGACCTTACAAATGTTTGGGCCAAAACAAATAAATAGAGTTTTAGTTTAACAAAATGTAAATATATTATATTTTCTCGAAAAATTAAAAGAAATGTCCCAAATTTAAATATTTCAATCAACAATACTCGGCTAAACCTAGTCTCAAAAATAAAATACTTAGGAGTAATAATTGATAATAAATTAAGTTGGAATGAACATATAGATCATCTACATACCAAATTAATTCAAACCATTAACTTGTTATCAATAGCAGCAAGAGCAACATGGGGTTTGCAACCAAGTGCTTTGAGTAGAATATATAAAGGAGCCTTATTACCTGCATTAACTTATGCAATATCAGTATGGAAATCAGGATTGAAAAGAAAGTATAATATCAAAAAAAGCTAGAAAGGGTACAAAGAATTATGGCAATAAAGGATATCGCACTATCTCCTATGAGGCCGCATGTGTCTTGGCGAATATGTTACCAATAACAATTTTAGCTGATGAATATTCCAAAAAATACACAATACTGAATGAAAAATCAATATTGACGAAATTAATACTACCGACGTTGAATATTCTGTACACTTCACTAACTGGACACACCCAGCACTTGTACCTGAAATTAATATGAATACTGAAGACTTAGACTTCACATACACAGTATACACAAACGGGAGTAAGGACGAGGAGGTTGTGGGCTGTGCCTTTATAGTCCTTGCAGGCAACAATACAGATAACCTGATAGAATGTAGAAAAATAAAGCTAGGGAAACTTTGTAGTAATAATCAGGCCGAGACAATGGCAGTATTAAAGGCACTCACATACCTTCTCCAGTCCAATATACTTCCAAACACAAACATACAAATTAACACTGACAGTCAAGTACTCATAAACAAACTAACAAACCACAAAAATCACGACTTAATTATAGAAAATATTAGAAATTATTTGAAAATATTAAAAGACAAAGAAATAAACATTTATTTTAATTGGGTCAAAGCTCATGCGGGCGTCATAGGCAACGAAATAGCTGACTTTCAGGCTAAAAGTGCATCAAAAAGTCAAGATATTAAGCCATGCTACAACAAAATATCAAAAAATAGTGTGGAGCATTTTTTAAGGGAAGTAAGCATCAAAAAATGGCAGCAGAGGTGGGATCAAACAGATAAAGGATCACATCTAAAACTGTTCATTCCTCACATCAACATTGACAACAAAACAACAGATTTAACGTTTACACTGACGCAACTTCTGACTGGCCACGGAAACACTAATTCGTACTTACATAGATTTAAACTGACAGACTCAAACACTTGTCTCTGCGATCATTACACCGAACAAACCTACACACATCTAATATACGACTGTAGACAGACAGCACACATGCGACGAGAAATGCAAAAACACCTAAAAAATTGGCCTATAAGCCCAAAAGCCCTTTATCAAAACCATATTTTCTATCTAAAACATTTTGCTAAGAGGATATCTGAGCTGAGAGAGGAAGCAAAGCTATAGTTACAGGTATCATTGTTTTGTTTCGTAATTTCTTATCAAATCATTTATTGTTAAATTATTGAAAAAAACAAACTAAAAACTGTAACAGTCGCACATAAATGCATAAAATGCATGGGATGTGCAGAATACACAATAAACTCCCACAACGTAGGGTTACTTCGCTGTGGAAATAATCAAAAACCCTTCCTTAAAGTGTCAACTATAGGGTCACTTACCCTAATTGTTTTTAAGTTCTTGTTATTAATTCGTCAAAAAGCAGTGATCCGAGGGAATTATTCTGGTAGTTAAGGAACTTGATGTTTTGTTTTAGGTAAAGCATTTTTGTGCCAACATTTAATGAAGATAGCAGATATCATTGTTGTGGAGGGTAGAGCAGGAAAACAAACATATAAAAATAATGACGATTGGCATTTTCGTGATCTATAGAGTTATAAAACGTCGACATTCCTCGACAGGGACATTTTACACAAAGCAAAAAAAAAAAAAAAAATGGGAAATAATAAATAACAGAAATTAAATTTGCATAAAAAAGTAACAATTGTGACGTAAAAAACAGAATTACCAAAAATATGGCTTGAGCATGATGTCACCATCTAAATGATAATGCCTCCAACTCTCACCCTCCCCCTCCCACGAGAAAGCCATAGAGATCGATAGAATTTTCGCGTATGACATAGAAACGGTAGCCAAAACCTACCTGAGTCACACACAGTCAGAACACGCCATCCCTAACTCTACCTAACGAGGATAATATGAAGGTAATAAACAAAACTATTTTTAATAAAGGCGTTGAAAGTATTTCGGGTTTGCAGGAAGTTACACAGATAAATCTGAAATAATAGCTAGATTTCAAGATTCTTGATAACGCATTTATCTGTGTGATAAGAAATTGGCCAAGCATAATTAAATTCGTTAAGAAATAACGGACAGACTTGTGCTCCCAGTTTATTTATTGCACTACAGACAAAAGCATCTAACTTGTTCACAAACGTCCGTTCACCTTTTAGCCAAAGGCAATAGCCACGTGGACAGTACCTAAATAACTGACCATGTGATATTTGTACTACAAAAGGATGGCAATCTGTAGATAGCCCGGCGTTAATAGCCCAGACGTTAAAACGTCGTAAAAAAAAAATAAAATAATAAAACAATAAACTACTAAGACTCAAGAGAAAACACAAGAGGCACGGAGATTGGTTCAGTTTGATTAGATTATTAGGGCGAACAACATCAAGAATATAATTATCAGATTTTTTGTACCATTTTTGTACGAATTTTTTTCTCCTATTATTTTCTAACTCATTATTTATTTTATTTACAGTTATGTTTTCCAAAAGTTACTTTGTTTGTTCTTTATATGACATTTATCCTCTATATATTTTTATATAAATATTTTCTCTTTTTTTTTTTTAAGGAAATATATTATTATTATTAAGACCAGGAAAGACAGACTGCAGAAAATCGTCTTCGCTAGGATACCCATGCACATGCACATATAAATTTAAATCTAAATCTATCTAAATCCTTTCCTGATAAGGAAAGCCCCTGAAGAGGTGCGAAGAGGCACGAAACATGTCGGGCGAAACAAACCAAATAAAGTAGTTTATGTGAACCAAGTGTGTACTACTTTATCGACCCCCTGTCAGAAAAAGAAACAAAAAAAAGTGGAAAATATAGATCGGGTCATCTTCCACCACTTTAGTTATATTGTAGACAAAAAAATTAAACCAGTATAATGTTTACTCCTGCGGGTCAAAATAATTTAGTTGGGACTAGGAGGTATAATTCTAGAAGGATCTTGAGGGGATTAGTCATTGGTTACACTCACAATTTCCGTTGTAGGGTCATTGCAACAGTTTCGTGACGGATGTTATGGAGTGAATTTAAAGATGTAGAGTGTCAAGTTAACTATTTATAATAGTTACTACCGAGAAGAACTGACATAAAAAATAACATTTAAGCCAGGTAAATTAAAAAAATGAGGAGGAACTCAATTTTCTCAGACAGAAATAATAGTATTAATCTTTTGGTCAATGAAGGCCTTTCGATGAGACAATTCGCTGCTCGAGTTGGTTTGAATGTAAAGCAGATATGTTATACAAAATACTCTTTATTGTTCGAAACATGTTGGAGGTCAACCAAGAAAAATTTCAGAAAGAAACAGCAAGTTACTGGTTCGACTGATTAGGATGGGCGAGATCTACACTCCTGTACAAGGCCAAAATAAGACTTAAAACAGACATGGGGCTTCAAATTAATGCTGAAACTACTCCAAGAACACTAATAAATCAGGGATATGTGGCATGGGTAAAGGTGAAGAAGCCAATGCCTTAAGAAAACACAGGCAACTACAACTGCAATTTTGTGGTAATCGTGAAAATTGGACAACTGCTGACTGGAGAAGAGTTGTGAGGTGAGACAAAACCGTTTAGGGGCTGATGCACAATGCTGGCTTTGGAAAAAAACCTGGGTCTCCCATTACTAACGGGAATTCCAGTCTACTCGAAAATTTGCTGGTGGCAATCAAATGGTCGGCGGTGCATAAAGGACCAAAATGTTGGACGGATTGCCAGAATAGGAAGGAAAATGAACCCTGTTGAATATCTAAGCATTTTAGAGTCATCTCTAGTGCCAAATTATGAATGCCAAAAAGAAGATATTATATTAGAGCAGGGTAATAATGATCCAAAGCAGAGTACAAAAATAAGTGGAATGGTTTGAAAATTACTCAATAGACTTGTTAGATTGTCCCCTCGGTCTCCTAATATAGATATTATTGAGCACTTTTCGTTTCATAAAAAACAAAATTTGGCCAAGTGCGAAAATTCATCAAAATCGATTGAAGAATTATGTGAGCGAAACTAATTCATATAGAACGATATCCCGTCATAATTTTCAAACAATCTTGTGAAAAGTGTACCAAATAGAATTCAAACCATAATTAAAGCCAAAGGAAGCAATAAAAAGTACTAGATTATAAGGTTTTATAATAGTTTTAGTCAGTCACAAAAGTGTTGCAATCAGCTCAATTGGCAATGTTTTTCAGAATTTATTTTTAAACGTCAATAAAATTATTATTTTGTTAATTTCTAATTATTAAGTATGTGTTTAAACCATATATATTTGTTTTATTACCCAAGACACATTTCTAACAACGAGGCATTCAAATTTTGTAAGCAAGAGCTATCATTGCAACGGTTTTGTGAGTCACCTAATGAACTATAAAAGAATTGAGGAACTAACCCATTTCTTAAAAAAAAATAGAGTGGAGTTTAACGACAAAAGAAGAATGAGCCGGAGGGGGGGGGAGAAAATACACCCTTCTAATATTTTATTATTACTGAAACCTAGATTCTCAGAAAAAAAGAAAAAAAATTATTCATGGGGATACAGGTAAAAATTTCAGGAAACTGAAAACCCAGAGATATAAGTATAAATAAAAGCCAACAAATTACAAAATAAATGAAAAAGTTAGTAATAATAATGAACATATAAATAAAACTTAATATATATATATATATATATATATATATATATATATATATATATATATATATAAATATTTACAAAATTATAGTGGGTGAAAAATATTAACTTTATTTTTTTCACCCACTATAATTTAAAGAATATTAGGTTAAAGAATATTAGTTAAATATTAACTTTATTTTTAACTAATATTCTTTAACCTAATAGTGTTCAGCGCACAGAAAATGTTATCTTCTGTTATTATCGTTGAGGAATAAAGGTTGGAATTCCAGACCATCCCTAAAAACGCAATTTGTTGGATTAGCGAATAATAGAATTAACAAGACGAGTAATTCTATTTTCTCTAGACATTATGTCCACGTTACACGTAGAAACAACTGGAATTATCCCATCAGCTAAATTGGAGGATGACAGTTCCTCGAGCAGCCAATTTGAATAACTTGAACGCATTTTTTGTGTCTAATATGCGATTGTAATGTCTCAAATATTCCAAAACGTTACGAAAAACGTTTTTCTACAGAACAGAGCATTTTTTAGGCCAAATAAATGTTCTTTATAATGAAAGAACAATTAGTCCTGGGAGACTCTTAAAAAACGTTCCTATCCTTGGACGTTGAGAGGAGAAATATAATGTTTTCGGCAATGTCTTCAGAACAAATCAAATAATTGATATGGTGAATAATCTACTTAATTTGCCATATAATTACTGATTTTTTAATAATAAGAACTTTAAAAAAAATAAGTTAAAAAGTAATGAAAAAAAATTACATTTTTATGTGTTTTTCTTTCTTTTTTTTATGGACGTCTATATCTGGTTCTTGTATCTATGCTATCATAATTTTTTCCAAAGCAGCATTGTCTCAAATGTAATATTTGAAACGCTGAGTTGTGTGTATTCCGTTCCAAAGGTCGTGGATTCGATTCCCACTATGAGTTAGTGACTTTTCTTTAGAAAAAATAAAAGGCATCAGGTCTATCCTGGCTAGAAAAGGATGGTAAACTATAGATAACCCGTCCCAAAATTCTCAGTTAATAATACTGGACGTTAAAATTTAAATAAATAAATAATCACTGATTTAGGAAGTACAATTATTTAGGAGTAATCAAATAAAAATCAATTTGTCTAGATAAGACAATATTGCCAATATTTTCTCAAGAACTGCTCAGTAAGCTCTTCTGCTGAGTGTGGCAGTATATTGGTAGTTGGTGAAGTATGATTAAAAAAATTGTTCCCTTTCTATAATCAATTTTTAATTTCACAAATTAAATTGTTTAGTCAACTCTGCAAGTATTCTAAGGGGGGAAAGAGCGAGAGGAAATCGTAATATTACATAATTACAATAATAACGGTGATTTCCTTCTTTTAGGGGAAAAGAAGATATTACAAGGGTTCTCATATATTAAACTAGTTATTATATTGCTTCGCAACAGGTGCTATACATAATTGCAATTAAACTTACACGCAAGCAAGGATAATTTGCTTACAATTCTATACATTCAATTGAAAAGGGAGTATTCTCGTATTCAAAGAACAGCAATCAACAGAACACAACAGAATGACCGTGCAAAAAATAAATAACAGAAAAATTTAAATTATCTACTAGGAACAGAGTCCCACCGTATCTAGTGGTTAATGCTTTGGATTTCATGCGGGGGTTCGAGCCCCGCCTGTACAGTAATTTTTTCCACATTTCAGGGCCCGTTGAGAAAATTCTCTGCTACCATGGATGATTAGGAAGAATGATCCAGTAGATAGGTATGACTTCAAAAGAGGATTCAAAGAGCATTTGAAGCATTACTTTTTTTTTGAGTTTAGGAGTAAGATTCATTCATAAATACATGTATATAAGTTTAGCGTTTCATCAAAATATACTCATTCATTGCGGGGGGGGGTGAGTCCATGAATGGCCAAGGCCTCAGCCAACAGCCTCTATCCACCGCGAGACTCCAGCCGGCCACCTATAGTATAGTAGGGAGGCCAAATTTAACGCCATACGTGCTTATAATTATTGAATACAAGTACGTTAAAGTAGATATGGACGATCTGAATCGATCTCTAAGGGCTGGGCTTTTAAATCGATTTTAATGAATCGATCAATATAGAATCGTTTCAAATTTTAATCAAGCTTTACGGATACATTTTTCCAAGTCATATACCGCTTTCATCGTGAAGCTATGAAAGGAGAGAAGGATATGTTTTGGTAAAAACCTGTCACGTAAACAAAACCGATGACGGCCTTGATGTTGGCCACATCTCTCAAGAAGATTTAATGGTTCACAATTATAGTAATTTTGGCGATTCTTGAATGCTACTCGATTCGAATCGAAATGAAATACGTATTTCATAGGTTATTGTAAGTAATCGTTAAATCTATCTATATCGTAGATCGATCTTCTGAGCCTAGAAGATACTATCTGAACTCGTCGATCTTTTAATTTCGATTGGAATAGATTCAAATGATAGATTTACATTCTAGAATCGACCATCACTAGATTAAAGAATATACTGCTATACAAAACCCAGGATATCATCAACCTATTCCCAAAGGAGGATTCCCAACAAATCACATATCAGAAAGCTTCCAGAATCGCGTTTCACCAATTTGAATTTTATACGAATACATTAACCATTCCAGAGAACGGGGATCTGAGGAAAGTATCAAGCGAGAAGAACTTTTACTTTCTCATTAAACACTAATTAGATACCCTTCCTAGTCTCACAAGCCATTGTATTCGGGGGAGGCTTTGATCCGGATGTAGTCCCACGGAACTGCACTTCAAGCCCGTCTCCAACGCGCGGCAATCTCCTTCGTTGCAATTACAAACCTCACAGAACAATACCGCAGTAAAAGCAGAACGGAGAAGAGTAGTTCGGAAAAATGAAACGGCGGAATCGTGAGGAGTTAAGCTTCACAGAATTATATAGTCATTTCGATTGGATAATTTTAAAATAAAGCAGATTCGGAACTAACGTTACTTACAAGTTCATTAAACCACTATATAATATCTAGAACGGTCAGTGAATTCATTCTCAAATCTATCTATCAGGCTGTACCGTACGAAATGTCCGTTTTGGTCTTGCCATTTGTTTTATGGTGTGTCAACCTTTTCGGTCATTAACGCCATTTCTTTGAGAAGCGAATAATCCGTGATGGTTGTAATCATCGATTATTCGCGAACAAAAACATTCCCAATAATAAGCAGTATTTTACCAAGGTGCACCGTACGAAATGTCAGTTTACAAGTAATTGTGTTTACTTTGCGATTTAATCCTTTCCCTTTTTTTATTTGATTATTTACAAACATCATTGTTATTCATATAGAATTAAAGCTCTTTTCTTCCTATTATTTAATCAGTAACTTTCGTACTGTGTTGTGAGAACGATCCTATGAGAAAAAATAAAACTTAAATTATGACTTCAACGGAAATCCGTATTATTTTTCGTTATGAATTTAAGTTCATAGCGCAGCTGAGGCGTGTATGAACATTAACACGGTGTTCTGGGAGGGAACGGTGAATGAACGAACTGTTTACCGGTGGTTTTCCAGGTTTTGAAGTGGAAATTTTGACCTTGACAACGAGGAGCGAGGAAGGCCAGAAAACAAGCTTGACAATGACCACCTGAAAGAAAGGGTTGAAGCTTGTCCCTCAAAAAGCACTAGGGAATATGCTAAAGGACTCGGAGTTGGAGCCACGACAGTTTCAAGATATTTGCAGGAAATCGGCAAGTCCAAAACTGACATTTCTACGGTACAGCCTGGTAATATACTGCTAATTAGTGGGAATGTTTATGTTCGGGAATAATCGATGATTACAACCATCACGGATTATTCCCTTCTCAAAGAAATGGCGTTAATGACCGAAAAGGTTGACACACTATAAAACAAATGTCAAGTCCAAAACTGACATTTCATACGGTACAGCCTGATATAACACACGTGTAGCTCCTGTGTGACTGACTTCTATTTTTAATATAATCCCAAAGATACAGTCTATTAAAATTGTTTACCAAGTTATTAGGACCACTTGGAGGTTTTCATGAAACTACCGAGCAACTAATTAATCACAGCAATAATCTTTATTACTCCTAACCTCCCAAAAATTAAAAACTCCACTATCAATAATAGTTTCAATAACCTTCATCGTAAAGGATAAAATAACAATAAATAAGAATCCATCAAGGTACGGTAAATGATGAAGGAATAATTGAGGAAAACTTGTGCTGGTGGTGGGTTTTCCCGATTTGAAATCTGGGCAAATTCATTTACCATTCATTTTTCTCCAGACCCAGTAGTCCTATAAACATTTTCCCTCTGAGATTTTTTTTTAAAAATGTGATTCGCCAGTTTTTCACCAACATCGATTTTACAGACACAGTTATTGATTTCTTGCTGTACCTATATTAAATTCTAGCGTCGGACTTACTACAAGTTGCCACCCACGTATAATGCCGATACGTGGTATTCCCAGGCGGCCATACATTAAAGCACTAAACATGTCCGAATTCCTTAATTTCGGTGATCAATCGGAAACCAATTCGCCGAACGTGGTAATGCTCGTTAGCCTCAAACATTCTCAAAAGAAAAAAAAAATCAAAACTCACGAATTCTCTTCCAATAAATTCTTACGAATGTTTTGTTGTAACAGGAAACGCCTTAAGAAACCATTGTAATGTTCTTGTCCGGGAAAGCATAAATTCGTCAAATAAACTGTTTCATATGAGTTTATGTTCTTGGGAATAGTTTAGTCTTAATGAATTTTGAAAGATTTGTGATAGTTTTTATTGTGTTCTTGCGAGTATAATAGTTGTTCCAGCCCTGAATGCTAATAGACAAAAAGAAATTGAAGATGAATTACTCATGTTTGAGTATTCGTTTTAATATATATATATATATATATATATATATATATATATATATATATATATAGAGAGAGAGAGAGAGAGAGAGAGAGAGAGAGAGGGAGAGAGAGAGAGAGAGAGAGAGAGAGAATATGAGGAGCTTACTAAGTTGGACAACTCCACTTTTGCTTTTTTTACAGGAGAGGCAAAAAACCATATCTACTATATTGATGTCAGTATCATGGTGATTTTTTTATATGTTATTCTTATAGGCCTCAGAAACATTATTTCAAAGGCACTACAAAATTATATAAGTATTAAGGCCGTAATTACACTTTAAATAGTGGAGTTGTCCATGTTTGAAACCAAGTCATGGAGTTGTCTGTTTTTGAAACCAAAGGGAGCCATTTGAAAATTGAACCTATCCTCTTTTGAAACCAAACAAATATGAATTTGGTATGCTCGAGGGTGTTTTAATATAATGTAATTATGTCTAATGTATTAAATCAAAATTATATAGTTAAAAATTACATGAAAAATTATATTTAAATACAGTTTGACTAAACTGTAATGAAACTAAATTATCCTTATTTTATTAAGTTTAGAAAAAAAGTGGTACTTAGCTATCCTCTTCGCACAGTTTTACCTATAACTACATGTATTGAAGTGGCTGTGCTATCATTTTCATCAACGTACCCAGTGCATACCTGTGCACAGCTATTAAAATAAAGTTATCAATTAGCGATGCGATTATTTTATGAAAAACGAGTTAACCATTATTATTTTCTGCAGAGAGTTGTTGAAAAGTTTTTAATAGCAAATAATTGGTCTCATTCGACTCGGCACAAAAGAAATTCTTCAAAAATAATACCTAAATCAGAAAGATCCAAGTACCTAGAGGTTTTGTCCCAAAATCCGGCATTCGGAACCACAGTGTGCGGATAACAGCTAGTTATTAATAAGAATTATCGCCAAATGCACTTATTACAAGAAACTATAAACATTCAGCCTTAATGGATTTGCAGTGCATGTTGGGAGCAGATTGCAAGAATGCAAGCTTCTCATTGGCTACTGATGGAGTTGTCATTTTTTGAAACCAAACTATGTTGGAATTGTCCATATTTTGATTCTGAGCGGTTGAAATAAACACTATTTTACCTATTTTCTGTCCATTTTTAATGAAAAATAGTTGTAAAATCGAATGCAGCATAAAAATCCACTTAAGAATCGACAAAAATCCCAAAACTGAAAAACATGGAGTTGTCCAACTTTGATACTAAACTCCTCATATTATTTCCTTAAAAAATTAATTAGGATTAAGGAAATGCTATTTTTAAAATAAAATAGAGGAAGTAACCACTCATGAATGATATCAGTAGAGGAAAACTGGAAGCAGCAAGTTGAAGAACAATAACAAATCTCAGCCTTCAAGGATTCGAGAATGAGAAAAACGTTTTTTAAAAAAGGGTTATTTATTATCGTGGGAAAACAGGGGTAATTAAAATTCTATGGAGTATAAAGTTCTCACAATAGTAAAAGGAAGTCTAACAATATTATAGACAAGGTAAAAAAATAACATAACGTTTGATATTTTACTTCTTATACTATGTATAAAAATACATGAATACTTCCGGGGTTATAAAAGAATGAAGTACAAAAAAACGTGATTTTTTTTCGATTCATTTTACATTTCAAAAATCGAAAAAAAAAACAAAAAAAACATAGAATATATGAGGCGATGACTTTCAAAATGGGTGAAGTCCATTCTGTCATCAAATTAATTTATTTTCTAAAAAACTTTTATTTTTTTCTGGAAATTCATTAAGTCTCATCAAAAATAGGAAAATCTATTTTAGAGTGGCCTCGTAAGTATTATTTCCTAAAGGAATTATACTAGCTTAGAAGTTTTTTGTGTCCCCTGAATAGTTTTACGATTTGGACTTTTCCTTTTTTGAAAGTCGACGCCTCATATTCCACATGTATAAACAATAAAATCTAACATTACATTACACCAAACCAAATTTTTAATTAAAAACATTGGAATACATTAGATGAGAATTTACAAAACATTCATTTAACTACAAGGATGAGTTAATTGCCAATTTGGCATAGCCCTCAACCAATCATTTGTGAAGAAAATGCAAATCGCCAAGCATTGCATAACATTAATTATAATAATGATATCTAATAAGTGTCAAGAGGGGCGAAAATTTGACACTACAATACAGTCATAAAACCAACAGTCCTATACGCAAGTGAAACACTAACTCTTATGAGGAAACAACCATTTGAAGAAATCAAAAAAGAAGAGAGAAAGAAAATCAGGAAAATTCTAGGAGGAAGACATACACAAGACAGTTGCAGGCTTCATTCAATCAATTAAAACAGAACAGAAAAGTATTCAAACATCGAAACTGATATTAGGAAATGAAGAATCAAATTATTTGGTCGGTCGACTGCCAGAAATTCGATGGGCTTAAAGAATAATAAAATACAAAGCATTTTGGAAGAACAAGAAGAACCCAAAGAAAACTGAAGTATTTGCTTCAGTCTTCCATTTCAGGTGAGAATTCGCTAATAATAATAACATTAAAAAAGTCCGTCACGCAGGAGCTGCATAACTAAGCACTTTCCTCAGAATTTGGGTAGTGTAGACTGCTTTCCAGAACAATTTGCTTAAAATATCCTACATAAATAAAATAAAAACATGAATAGTTCTCTTTTAAATTTGTAATGAGTAACTGACCAATTATTAATTTGCTTCCAGAGTTATGTTTACACATGGTACCTATTACACTACGTAATAAATAGAAAAAACCTCATATTATCATATTTTGATCTAACGCAGGAACAGGATACAGTCACTCTAGTGTTAGAAAGCGCTCCTTGCGGCGGCTTTGCGAACCTACGTCTGGCTGGCTTTTCTATTGAAATATATTACAAATTAAACCCCCGCTTTCCGATTGGCCGATTCAGCTCATTTTTACAACACTTCTTTCTCATGAGTTACCCACGATGTAGACCGCGTTTCGTTACAATACAGCAGAAATTACGACCGGTATGAGTATATTAGAAATTTGGGTCCGGAGTAAACCCCCCCTTCTAATAAACCGATTTAGTTTATTTTTACAACACATATTTACCTGTAGATTACCACTACGAATACCGAGTTTCGTCGACATATACCAAAAATCACGGCTGGTAGTGGCGAATTGGTATTGTGGGTCCGGAGTAAACCCCCCCTCCTAATGAACCGATTTAGTTTATTTTTACAACACATATTTACCTGTGGATTACCACTACGAATACCAAGTTTCGTCGAAATATACCAAAAATCACGGCTGGTAGTGGCGAATTGGTATTGTGGGCCCGGAGTAAACCCCCCCTTCTAATGAACCGATTTAGTTCATTTTTATATCTCACTTTTCTCTCTATATTACCACTACGAATACCAAGATTCGTTGAAATACAACAAATATTACAGCTGACATAGTCAAATTAGTGTTTTGGGTTCGGGGTAAACCCCCCCTTCTGGTGGACCGACTTTGGTGGTTAACGAACTCGTTCAATCGTTTGCTAATTGAATGCTATATACCAAGTTCTGTGACGAAAAAACAAAAACTCTGGCCGCTATCGTGTTAACAGACACACACACATATATATATATATATATATATATATATATATATATATATATATATATATATATATATATATATATATGCATATATATATATAAATTTTAACGGGGGTCATTTTCGGTGTCTACTAGGTAGGATCGATAAAGATTTGAAGAAATTTTTAAAAAATTCCGTTATGAGTCCAACCTCAATAGCTACTTTCCTTCGGAGGAAAGTGCTAAAAAAAAAAAAAAAAAAAAAAAAAAAAAAAAAAAAAAAAAAAAAAAAAAAAAAAAAATGTTCCCTGAAATTTTCGATTCACGCATTCCTTTATTATTGTTATAAATTGGTCTTTTGAAGATATTATCGCAAAAATTAGCTTGCCTCCCCTCAACATCAAGCTAAAAAAGTCCGACTCGCAGGAACTGCCTCATCTTAGCGCGGTTCCGTTCTTATCCCTAGTCTAATTTCGAAAGATTAAAATAGAAGCAGTTATTATTTTGTTGAGAGGAGATCGTTGACCGTTGATGATGCAAGGTAGGGATTGTCCGGGTTAGGTCACTGCTACTTAATAATACATACCCCATATGTGTATGTATGTGGGCATATATATGTACATATGTGTGCGTGTATATGTGTATGTGTATATGCATTTATATAAATATATATATATATATATATATATATATATTATATATGTATATATATATATGTATATATATATATATATGTTAGGTATATTTACATAGATATGTGCATATATTAGTGTTAAATATGTCCTACTTTTATTTACAGCCCTGATGAAGGCTTGAAGATCAAGCCGAAACGTCGGCACAATAAAACCATTTTTACGATAAAATGTAGTTTTATTAAGTAGCAGTGACCGAACCCTGACAGTTATATTTTGGTTCCACCAGTCTTGAAAGGTAGGATTTACAATCTTACCTGGAAGGGTCGGCAACACTAGAAACCGTCCCGCTAGTTACAAGGTCTTGGAATCTTGGAACTCTATATTTCTAACAATAAATTGTTTTTGTTATTTTACTTAATCTGTTTTATTTTCGAATACATTATCCAACTATAAGCAATTAAAAAATAACAAGGAATAAAATACAGACAAAAAGAACACTTCGAATAAGCGAAATCAATTACTTTGAAGCTTTAAGCTCTTATTTCTCCGATTGACATTGCCTAATCAAAACTTTCATTAGAACCTTTTATGTAGAGCATTTAATAAGCTTTCTAATGGTATTCTTCCGTTTGCCAAAATTCTCAATAGTTTTCGAGATATTAATGAAAGTTCCCAAAATTTATATTATTTCTAGCAACAGAAAATTGGCCTCATTTTTCATATCCTGTTTTACACACAAAATTTTCGCAACATAAGAAATTACAAAAATAAAAAGCAATAAAAAACGAAGGGAAAGAGACAAAAATTACAACAAGAACGACAAAAACCCGTTCATAAGAACAAAACAGACGTATTTGAAGTATTAAGCACTTATTTCTCCGATTGACATAACCTAATCAAAAATAGTTTTAGAATCTTTTTTGTAGAAAATTTAGTAAGCTTTCAAATAGTTTCTATCCACTTACCACGATTTCCCAACCGTGTTCGAGATATTAATGAAAGTATACGAACTTCCCAAAACTTTTCATGTCTGTTCATAAAATATTTTATTCTAACCCTTCCTTAACTCCAAACGTAACAAAACTTTCAACATATTAGTTTTAATGAAAGTAGAACATGCAGATAAAGTTTCAACTGAATCCCGTAATTCTAAGTACCCAAACCAAAAACGGTATTCAAAAACTATTTTTCCAATTTTCTCGAAAACGGTTAAAGCGATCGCCTTCAAAATGGTTTCATTCGTTTTCCTAGCCCAGGAATCATATAAAACGAGTACTTACAAGCTTATGAACTCAAAAACGTAAGCGTTACGATTTTTTTTTGCGCGAATTTCGCCCCAAACGCCATCTTCCAGTAGGCGGATTTTGCTGGTTAACGAACTTGACCTTTCAAATTGGACGAAGGATTTTTGTACCAAATTTCATCAAAATCGGACCATTCGTCTTCTATCTAGAGAGCGAACAGACAAATATATATATATATATATATATATATATATATATATATATATATATATATAAATAAATATATACATATATATATATATATATATATATACAAATTTGAACCACCGTTATTTTCGGTCTCTAGGGGTTCTGAAACGCGAAATTTTCTAGTCGGCACTTCCGGATTGTTTCATTGTATCAACCCTATAAGCGGGGTTCCTCCCTATGGGGGAGGGAGGAACCGCGCTAACAGATGCACCCTACTCTAAAAAGTGATTCCGCAAATGAAGAATGAGGAAATACACTCAAAAAAACTCATTTAATTCGGAAAATATATATCCTCTGTTAGTTTAAGTTAATACGTTTTTTCTTACTTAATTTCATAAAGAACCATAAATACACAAAATAATTGACCATTCAAATAACCGTGAAGAACTATAATAAAGTAGCCCTAGATCCCGGTAGATACTTTATAAAAACCTTAACCTCCAAGAAAAACTAAGCAAAAGAAGATTCCTAGAAATTATCTATTGGATAAAGGTCAAGTTCTAGTTCCCAACTTCCGCTCGCTTTGACCTTAATCTTGTCATTTTATTTCTTTTCGAATTCTATTTCCAGGTTAATCAGAGGATTTCCCATGACTTTTCGCTTCCTTCAGCAGAACTCGCCTTTTTATCGCTTTAAGCATAAAATCTCGCGGATATAAAATACGTAAATATAATGAAATCAACAGAAGATAATTTCAGAGAACCAAAATGCTGTCCTTCATTTGCACAAATAAGAATAACATCGTTGAGCAGCTTCGGCGACTCCCGTCCAGATACGACAAGGTTTCCCTTGGCAGGATGGCTGGCGCCCCGGACTCCCTTGGAGAAAGGTGTTCGAATACCACATGAGGCAGATTGATTTCAATTGCGATGGGCTCCTTGAATATTTAGCATCAAGGATGTTTATAAATCTGTAGCCGCATTTGAAGCAGAAAAACAGAATCAGTCCACGAGGTATCTGGTTTATGTCCACTGGGGTGATAGTGCGATCAGAACTATGGTCCTGCCGTTTGATATTTCCCATAAAAAGGTTTCCATTTAAGGCTGGTTAGGCGTAGTGACGATATTTAGCTTTGCCTTTGACATACGAAGGAGGATACTAGAAGCTAGAATCAGTATTCAGGTCGGTCACAACGAAAGTCCAGCGAGACTGTCCCAACTCTGAAGCAAAGGCCCGCAAAAATTGGCGTGGAGCATTCAGGAAATCATGGAAATATCTGAGTCTTAAAATATAAATCTATATATGTCCGACACAAAATGTAGTTGTTTCCTGTTATATACCGAGCAACGTTCAGGAGCGTGCGTTTAATACTGCTACTAGTGATGGACAATGTTCTGGTGTTATAAACAACAAGAGTTTTATTTATAAAGCATGCGTCAAATTATAACGTCCGCTTATACTTCACTAAGGTTGCAGGGACTGGTTACCACCCAGGATAGGGCTGATGGACCTTATTTTTCCGAAAGAAAAGCCACTACACCAACGATCGAACTGGGTCTATCTTCGGACGGAGTGCTCAGGCCTTAACACTCACAGCGACCGGGACTCCTCTTCTTTAATAATTGAAATTAACTATGTCAGTTCTCAGAGTCCAATAATACACCCGAATATTGAATAATAATCAAGAAAATACTAGGGATTTTCTGCAAATCGCATTACGGAAATTTAGTGCCTATGTAATGTACACTATGAGAATAACCTAGGATGAAGCAGTTCCTCTATGTCTGCCATAAAATGAATTTTAAAGACTTACAAATATGATGGTAGCTGCTAAGACTTATGATGAAATCTGCGGGTTTTTCTTCAGTTTGAATAAATTTCGCTATTCATAAGATGATGTAATGCGGTGTAAGAGGTGTGTCGTTATTCTACTCACAGATATGGAAACGGAATACACAAACAACACGGTTAACAAAATACAGTTTTCTTACTTAAAACGTTCAAAGAAACGAAAAATTAAATATTGAAATATGTTTACTAAAACGCCAGTGCGAAGTACACATCTAACCACAGAAGCTACATAAAGTAATGTAAACCTTGAATGTATATAAATCGTATATAAATATAAGTTTGTATGTAAATCGGAATCCTTCTCAATCAATCAAATTGAAGGACCCAAGGAAATGTAAATAAAGTTCAATTATATTTTATTTTACACTATTATCGACAATAGTTGCCTGTTTCATGGAGGGACTGTGGATGCAAATGGGTCGTATTTTTCGTGTCTTCTGGTTGTTAAAATGCAATTAAAAGAACCAAATATTTCAACTATTAAATATCAATTCCCTATTATAATGGGAAACGAACACATTGTTATATTAGTGAAATATATTCTACAAAACAAACACAACTTTGATACATTATATTTTATATAACATCTGTTTCTAAATTTAATAATAAAAACAATAGCCTGTATGGAATACTTAAGTTATAATCATGATGATTACATAGTTAGCCGTCGAGGTGATAAGCAAAGATGGAATAGCTGGGATTGGGCTAAAAAAACTCAATACGATTTTTGTAAAAAAAATCTTATTGAGGTTTTTTAGCCGAATCCCAACTATTCCATCTTTGCATAAGTTATAATAAATTCTAACTCTAGCCATAACACACATACAAAATCACGAAAAAAAAAACCGAATTGTTACGGTTCACGGAAGAAAAGCCAACTTTTAAATTGACAACATGACCGATCGCAGATCCTATGGTGCAACTCTGTGCGGTGTCTAGTCCTAGTTGCCTCCATCAGCTTTTGCCAATCGTTTCGATCTTATACGACTGACATCCAATTTCCCGTCCCTCGAATCTTCAGGACATCGTTTGCCACCTAAAGTTTGTACTTCCAATAAGTATTATTATTGGGCTTAGCCAACAGCCGCTTTGATATCCGTGTATCATCTATTCCCTTATCACGACCGGTCCATCTTAGGGTGAACCTACACTGGATCCGATCTGTTTTCTACTGACTGTCGGAAGGAAAACAAACATAAGCATCTCAACGCAGGTGCCTACATTGGGCCCCGACCCGATTTGATCCGAAGGACTGTTTTCATTATCTCCAGAAAATCAACATAAAATAAAGAGCTCTATAGTTCTTAGTTACAAAAACTTAAATCCCTCACCATATAAAAAGAAAGACGGTTACGATTTGGAGTAATGGAAGGATATGGGAGCAAGGAGGGGGATGAGAGAAGGAGAAAATATGAAACTATATGCAGTAGGACTTATAAAATAATAAAAAAAATTAGTAAATCCCTCCAAATAAACCAAAATAAAAAAAAAGAGTGAGAAAATAAAGGAATAACAAATAAATTTATATACAAACAAAAACCAAAAGAAATAAAAATTTTGGACAATTACCAATCTAAGGAATATTCCAATGGTTGTAGATCCTTAGAAATATTCTTTCTGGGATAATATGGGGCAAATACAGTTTGTATTTACCTTATTATACATATAGTTATTTTACAAAAACTAAAAAATACACACTACAATAGCATATGCGGATTACTTTTCCTCATCGTGAGCTATTCCCGCAGCTTCACCAACGCATCCCGTGACGCCTATAAAACTAGGAGTCACGTTTCTATGTGATTCCAGGATATAAAAAAAAAAAAAAAAAAAAAAAAAAAAAAAAAACATCTCCAAGATTATTATAAATTCTCTTTTATATAGGCTTCCTACGTGGGTTCATAGATAAAAAAAGCACCTTATGTTTACTAGTAAGAACCTCAAGCAATTTATATGTTAATCCGTCTGCCGATTTTACAATCTGTTTCTAGATAAAGATCTACCAAAACAAGGACATATAATACGTTCTCATGCCATCCGAGGCAGGCTAGGAATTACGAATGTTTTCTCTACACCTACGTTCGTACTTCTGTCAAATGACAGACACCCAAAGCAGAACCTTTTTAATCTTTCTGCAACGGAGTTTGAAAAACCCAAAAATCTGCTGCAGCCCCATGCGGTTTAAGTTGCGTGTAATATGAACCGCGAGTGAGATAATCTTGAAGAATAATATCGACTTAGCAGAGCAGCTTTCTTTCGTTTACATAATGCATGACAGTTTTTTTGACTTTCTACAGAAAATCTTTCTGCAAAATTAATTTTATCGAATTTTTCTGTAGCCACTATATGAAAAACAACCGGTCGGTCAGGCTGATCTTTCTGCAGCCCTTGTCGTCTTTCTACAATGTCGCCCTGTCGCCCGTAGTTCTGCCATGGGGCGACAGACCACTGGATTTTAGGTCTGGGGCCTACTCTGATACAAGTGTCAAATTAAAGAAGAAAGAGAAATGTAAGTCGCTTTTATTGACAAATAACAACATACTACAAGCGCTTAGACTCGAGTTTTTTTTTTTTTTTTTATTAATTAAACGAATGTCAAATGACGGCACACCGATGGATAAAAACCTCTATGCATGGGCGAATATAAGGAGGGAGGGCTGAGGAATCTGCAGCCCCCCTCCCGACATTTTTAATTAATCGGTAAAAATTGGTCGTAAAAAGCCAAAAATAAGTCAAATAAGATTTGACTCCCCAAGTGTCCGTAGCCGATTTTGATGTAACTTTGAATATTTATTAAACGAGTGAAAATACTCGGTACATATTTTTTTATATCGGCCCAATCGCACGTTTAAGGGGTGAAACCACACTTCCAAAGTAAACGTCAAATATTCTAACAAGGGGTGTATACAGTGATAGGGTTACCGATTTGGTCCGTTTTTTGTTTTTTTTTTCTGAAGATTTTACATCGAAAAATAGTCGATACGCATATATATATATATATAAATTGCATGCTGGTTAAGATCAATTTTCTTAATTTCAGTTATTATTTAGTATGGCACACCGGGTAACAGCTATTTAATATAAAGTAGGTGTAGCATGGCACAGCAGGTAACAGCTAGTAAATATATATATATATATATGCGTATCGACTATTTTTCGATGTAAAATCTCCAGAAAAAAAAACAAAAAAAAACGGACCAAATCGGTAACCCTATCACTGTATACACCCCATGTTAGAATATTTGACGTTTACTTTGGAAGTGTGGTTTCACCCCTTAAACGTGCGATTGGGCCGATATAAAAAAATATGTACCGAGTATTTTTTTAGTGTTAAATTATATATATATATAATTTAACACGCATATT
Organism: Gonocerus acuteangulatus; assembly: GCA_946811695.1. Classification (NCBI taxonomy): domain Eukaryota; kingdom Metazoa; phylum Arthropoda; class Insecta; order Hemiptera; family Coreidae; genus Gonocerus; species Gonocerus acuteangulatus. Next base: position 60,257,032 of record OX328129.1, on the reverse strand, counting down.
TTTTTTAAGACATTTCTGTCTTTTATCATACATTATTATTTTTATTTTTTTTAATTATTTCAAAATAGACATGTGAGAGGAAATAATGTGAACTGTTTGATAAAACGTTATCCTCAGCAAGAATGACGTTCAACCATTAAAGTGGTATTTGTTGTTTTGTATCTTATCGCCGCTCGATTGAGGTAATCAACTCCCGCCAGAAAACGTAAATAGCTTACATTTCAACAAAAACCCCTTCAATAAACATTTATGTCATACTCATGATATGATTCGGTTTATTCAGTAAAACAAACCATAAAACGAAACCAAATAACACCAGGAAAGTAACAGTTTATGAGAAACTTGAATAAAACTAGTTTTTCTAACTAAATTTCGGTTTGGGCACTTAAAATCGTTGGATTCAGTTAAAATAGTTTCTACATTTTCGAAATTCATCCAAACTAGGATGTTTCAATTTTGGTTACGTTTGATATATATATATTAGGGTGGCCCCTATTTTCCAACATTCTAAACGTTTACCTCCCATCCCCCTATCTTGTTCCAATCAACAAAATAACGATCGGTGCAAAATTTTAGCTAAATCGAACAACTCCGAGGCGACCCCGCAATGACCTTGAAATATTGACATTTTCGTCCGAAAGTAATTTTTTCAGATATATTTTTTTTTTTAAGTAATCTTCTTTTTTAATTACTTTTGAGCAGGTAAGCACTAGTAATGGAAACTATATTAGTCGTTTTCTTGTTAATGTTGGATAAAAAGATAAACAATCAAGTCTGTTCCTGCTTCCTGAAAATGCACTCGTTTGCACGGGAAGAAAGGAGTATCGTTTCGTGTACCAGGAGCTGTAAGTCATGCTAGGTGGATGGCAAAGGCATGGGAAGAAAGGAGTATCGTTTCGTGTACCAGGAGCTGTAAGTCATGCTAGGTGGATGGCAAAGGCATGGGAAGAAAGGAGTATCGTTTCGTGCACCAGGAGCTGTAAGTCATGCTAGGTGGATGGCAAAGGCATGGGAAGAAAGGAGTATCGTTTCGTGCACCAGGAGCTGTAAGTCATGCTAGGTGGATGGCAAAGGCATGGGAAGAAAGGAGTATCGTTTCGTGTACCAGGAGCTGTAAGTCATGCTAGGTGGATGGCAAAGGCACGGGAAGAAAGGAGTATCGTTTCGTGCACCAGGAGCTGTAAGTCATGCTAGGTGGATGGCAAAGGCATGGGAAGAAAGGAGTATCGTTTCGTGCACCAGGAGCTGTAAGTCATGCTAGGTGGATGGCAAAGGCATGGGAAGAAAGGAGTATCGTTTCGTGCACCAGGAGCTGTAAGTCATGCTAGGTGGATGGCAAAGGCATGGGAAGAAAGGAGTATCGTTTCGTGCACCAGGAGCTGTAAGTCATGCTAGGTGGATGGCAAAGGCGATTTATGCATTCGAAATGTACCTGTTTCTAAATCAATTTAAGTTATCTCAAAGCGAGAAAAATTCTTTAAGAAAATGTATTTTTCTTGCGCGAGTGTACGTTCGAGCCTGGTTTCTATCATCAGACCCAATTGAAGCACCATATCATGATTTTTTATTCATGCATCAACTGATAGATTATCAGGATATTCATCCAGAAATCAGTAAGGCAACTGCAAAAAAAAAGGCCAATCATCTCTAGTATATAGTATAGTTCCCTAAACCGATGCTCCATCCTTATTTGATGACAGCGTTCCAACAGCGGTTAAGGCAAATATAGCTCAAGTTATGCTGAAAGCAGACAATGATGAAGAAGATGAAGAAGAAAAAAATCAACTGTAGAGGTACGTTCTCTACCAAAATGATTTTTCTTCCTTCAGAAAAATCTATTTTCTCATATTGTTTTGCAGATCGTTGCCGGGGACCGGGAAAACTACCCGACTGCTACTAAATCCTCCCTGAGAAAAACATAATATTTAATATTTGTACTTTTTTATTGTTCACATTATGCCTTGTTTCTATAGAAATTTTTGTTTTAAATAAAAATGTGGTTGTCTTATACAAATTGTGTGCATTATTAAGAACTTAATATTTTTTTAATTTTTTTATGTTATTCCGCAATTTTTAGAATTAAATTTTGAGATATATGGTTCAGAATGATTTTAAACAATTTCTTGGGTAGCCTGGATGTATCTACATAAATTGCAATAAGAAAGGGATTGAGACAGAACAGTATATCTCTTTATTAATGTAATTAATTGTTGCGTATACTATGGTTCAATTTCAAAGCGTTTGAGGGTCGCCTAGCAGTTGTCCGATTGCGCTAAAATTTTGCAGTGCTAGTTTTTTTGTTAATTGGAACAGAATTGGGGGTGGTAGCAGCAAAATTTTGACTTAAAAAAAAATCCCATTTTTCATGTTATTCCAAAAATCTTTAGAATCGACATTCGAGATATTTTATTCATAATGATTTGAAACAATTTCTGGGGTCGCCTTGATGTAACTACGTAAATTGTTTTGAGAAAGTGTTTGGGATAGAATAGTATATCCCTTTTTAACGGAATTAATCGCTGCGTATGTTTCAATTTCAAACCGTCGCCTAGCAGTTCTCCGATTGCCTTGAAATATTGTACAGCTAGTATTTTTGTTGATTGGAACAGAATTGGGGGGTGGAAGCAGCAACATTTTGACTTTCAAAAAAGTCCGTCACGCAGGAGCTGCATAACTAAGCACTTTCCTCAGAATTTGGGTAGTGTAGACTGCTTTCCAGAACAATTTGCTTAAAATATCCTACATAAATAAAATTTGTAATGAGTAACTGATCAATTATTAATTTGCTTCCAGAGTTATGTTTACACATGGTACCTATTACACTACGTAATAAATACAAAAAACCTCATATTATCTTATTTTGATCTAACGCAGTAACAGGATACAGTCACTCTAGTGGTAGAAACAGCTCTTTGCGGCGGCTTTGTGAACCTACGTCTGGCGGGCTTTTCTATTGAAATATATTACAAATTGAACCCTCGCTTTCCGATTGACCGATTCAACTCATTTTTACAACACTTCTTTCTCATGAGTTACCCACGACGTATACCGCGTTTCGTTACAATACAGCAGAAATTACGACCGGTATGAGTATATTAGGAATTTGGGTCCGGAGTAAACACCCCCTTCTAATGAACCGATTTAGTTTATTTTTACAACACATATTTACCTGTAGATTACCACTACGAATACCGAGTTTCGTCGAAATATACCAAAAATCACGGCTGGTAGTGGCGAATTGGTATTGTGGGTCCGGAGTAAACCCCCCCTCCTAATGAACCTATTTAGTTTATTTTTACAACACATATTTACCTGTGGATTACCACTACGAATACCGAGTTTCGTCGAAATATACCAAAAATCACGGCTGGTAGTGGCGAATTGGTATTGTGGGTCCGGAGTAACCCCCCCCCCCCTTCTAATAAACCGATTTAGTTCATTTTTATATCTCACTTTTCTCTCGATATTACCACTACGAATACCAAGTTTCGTTGAAATATAACAAATATTACGGCTGACATAGTCAAATTAGTGTTTTGGGTTTGGGGTAAACCCCCCCCCTTCCGGTGGACCGACTTTGGTGGTTAACGAACTCGTTCAATCGTTTGCTAATTGAATGCTATATACCAAGTTTCGTCACGAAAAAACAAAAACTCTGGCCACTGAGCCAGATATATATATATATATATATATATATATATATATATATATATATATATATATATATGTATGCATATATATATATATATATATATATATATATATATATATATATATATATGCATACATATATATATATATATATATATATATATATATATATATATATATATATATATATATATATATATATAAATTTTAACGGGGGTCGTTTTCGGTGTCTACTAGGTAGGATCGATAAAGATTTGAAGAAATTTTTCAAAAATTCCGTCATGAGTCCAACCTCAATAGCTACTTTCCTTCGGAGGAATGTGTGTGTGTGAATCTGGTTCTTATATCCATGCAATTTTATAACAACAATAATTTCTCTTTTTTTCCAAACTTAGATTCTCCCAAATACAACTTTAGTAACACAACTCTATCTCAAACACATAATACTGAAAACACTCTCCATCCTAACATTAATCTTGCACAATTAAACACAACAAGGGCGGAGATGACCAAGCAGTTTTCTGCCCTTAAACTACCAACCCAACCCTTCGGAGGAAAGTGCTAAAAAAAAAATCCCTATAGCTAAGGGCCACCCTAATATATATATATATATATATATATATATATATATATATATATATATACATATATATATGGGGCGATGTCAATCGGATAAATAAGTACTTAAAACTTGAAAAGTGTTAGTCATTTACTTTTGAATGATTGTTTTTTCTTTGTTTTGTTTTTTTAGTACATTTAACAGTAAAATGAGGAATTTTGAAAAGGTAGGAAAATGAGAAACGTATTGGTAGATAGTGTTTTCCTAGAGCGAACGTTGAGAAAGAGGATGCACTAATTTCCGATGGGAATACTGTCACTGTCCTGTAGTGTCGCCTAACACAATTTTAGATTTTTCACGAAACATCAAAAGTTTCCAATAACTGCTTCTATTCCTTTACTAATGGATCTAGAGATATTAACGGAAACGCGCTAAGATGACTTTTAAAGACTAACATTAAACTGTTTACATAACATTACGTATTTCATATATTATGTAGCACGAAAGAGCAGAAAGAGGAGAGCAGTAATTGGAATACAGGGAACATTAAGGGTTTGAATTATTGAATAGTTCTGTTATTATATTTAGTAGTTTTATATAAGGTCACTTCATTGATTATATTTTAATTATTCGGGTTTGATACTTGTTAACACTATACTAAGGATGTGGTTGAGATATCGAAAACTTTCTGTTCAATATAGGAAAGATATCAGGACCTTGGAAGAGTAAGGGCGAATCAAGAATTCCGGATGTTGGGAAATCGAAGTCAAAGTTCTAGAAGTGCTTCAGGATAGCGAGGGCGAATGTTTACTCTATAGAATGCTGATTCATAAATCTGATTGAAAAAATATGCAATTGAAATTCAATGTCTTAATAATAATTTTTACGAGTGGTTTATAGGCAACAAAATGCTAGGAGGGACGTTTCAGAGCCGGGATTCGCCCATGAAATAGGACATAGAATTTTTCATGATGATGCAGCTATTAACTTAAACTTGAAACCGTGCTAAATAAAAGCAAACCAGAGAAACAAGGCGAAGCGTCATGTTACCAACATATTTCTGTATCTGAGAAAAATACAAAAAAAAAAAAAAAAAAAAAAAAAAAAAAAAAAAAAAAAAAAAAAATCTGATGCGCTTACTCTTCCAAGGTCCTGATATACAGCTGAGGAGTAGACCGTTTCTTCATCCTAATTTACTAAACCATTTGCCTTACATGGTATATTTCTTGATTATGTAACTTTTAAAGATCAGAATGAGAAGAAAGCTACCAAACAACCATAAGACTATCTACGACTCCCAAGATTAGGTATATATTTACCAAAAGAACACGTGTAACTGCCAGAGTAATGTACTTCGGACATGAACAACAGAAATTACATTCTGCTGATCATGCCGTAAAAAAAAATATTAAAAAACTTTAAAAGGATTCGCATAAAAGTTACTTTTTCAAATTATAAAATTACATAATAGGATAAAATAATAATTTGTTATTTGTGACAGGCGGGTTAAATTATTAAGATAATCATTCTATCCAAAGTGCATAAATATTTTAAATATAATAAACAAATTTATAATTTTATCTCGCCTTAATTTTGATGATCAAAAGAGATTATTCTTTAAAAAAAATGAGCTGCACAAACTAGGGGAACTTCCCAGCAAATGGATTAGACAATATTATAATAAATGCAATGTAAAAAAAATAAAATAAATAAAAATAAAAGAAAGAGTATTCAGACGTTAAAAAAAAAATAAATTAAGGGTTTGGGGTAAATTTCAACCCCTAATTGTCTGGTTTTGCTGCTTCCCCCAATAAATCATTCACTTTTGTATTGCATGTTTTATCCATTTTAGCAGTTGGTGCCACATTTATATTTTAAATTATACGATAAATTTACTTAGTCATTTTACGCCTTTAAACACTCAGAAAGTGTTATTTAATTACTGTTTTTTTAGCTTTCACTTGGACTAATTTTATAGGTGAGACAATTTGTATCCAACGCTCGGCATGCGTGATCAATAAGGCCTATTACGCATATATATATATATATATATATATATATATATATATATATATATATATATATATATATATATATATTTAAATTTTAACTAGTTGTTAAATATATATATATATATATATATATATATATATATATATATATATTTATTTATATGTTAAATATATATATATATATATATATATATATATATATATATATATATATTTATTTATTTAAATATATATATATATATATTTATTTATTTAAATATATATATATATATATATATATATATATATATCACGTGTCTGTCTGTTTATTTATTTATTTGTTTGTTTGTTCCTTATACAAATCTACACCGTTTGACCGATATTGACCAAACTTGGCACACAGGTAAGTCTTGATACGAGAAATCTCCTAGGCTAGGTCAAAATAGTCCAATTTCAAAATTTGGTCAAAAGGTCAAAAGTTTTGTTCAAGAAAAAGTGGCTACACTGAACTATTCAGATTGTGACGGCCATTTTGAATCGACTACTACTGGCCTCTGTCGGCTGTTAGATGAAGTGCTGTTGTGCTGGCCTCTGCCGGGTATCATTATGAACTAAAACTATTCACATCGTTTGACCGATTTTCGTAACTGGGTATAGACAACTAGGTATCAAGTAGATCTTGATACGGGGAGGGTCATAGACAGAAAGTAGGTGCAGCATGGCACACTGGGTAACAGGTAGTTGGAAATACAATCCCGAAAATCTATTTGGGATTTACTTATTCTAATCTTGAATTAAGAAAAAGGAGTGGGAAGAAATAGTTGCGTTATTTGGAGGGGAAGGATTACCAGAAGAATATTTGAAACATCCCTTTTAATCTCCTTTGTTGTATCCAACAGTCTTTTGATTTTATTTTCTTTTTCTTCCTCTCTATAATCAGAAGCGATACAATTGCCAATTCTTCGAGATCCATACTGCACGAATTTACTTGGAAAACTGTCGCTCTGCTTGGTCTCCCGGCCCGAGGTGCCCATGTTTTAGTCGCCGGCGACAAGTCGACAGTGCGTAATAGGCCTAAGATGTTCGAGGCACACAAAGAGTTAAAGGTATATCTCGCCATTTTTTAATAAATTTCACACTTCATTTTTACAAAAGCTTTTTATTTTAATATCTATATATATTATAATTTCTCAAGGACTATTTTTTTTTTTCGGTACACCATAACTTCCTAATACATCATCAATTTTCATAAATGAGGTATCATCTTCAAGCTTTTTTTAGCCGCTACGCCGGGAAAATATACAAATTACTCACATTTCAGCTGTTTTTCGATAAATTACAATTGAAAAAAAAAAAAAGGTTTATTGAAATCCCGCCCTCGACCTATCGATCCTCTATAGAGAATATCGATATATACCGAAATGAAACCGATTTCGATTTCATGCATCGATTATCTCATTCCGCAATTAATTACGACTTAAAATATTGCTTAAAGGTATTCGATCTGCTGATTTATTTATAAGATGAATTAAATTAATCAAAACTTGAATATATATTTACTTTTCCAAACCGCCCAAAATTATACACATGAACCTATACTCTTTAATGGCTGCTCTCTACTCCCCACTACTACGATATTAACTACATTCTCACCCTATCCGTCCCCTAGATAACTTTCTAATGCAACATTAACAAATCATTAAGTGCATCTGACCTTGACACAATTATTTTTTTTTTTTTTTTTTTTTTTTTTTTTTTTTTTTTTTACGGCGCATCTACATCTTGGCCATTAGCGCCGGGCTATCTATAGGTTGCCGCCCTTTTATAATGCCAACAGCACGTGGTCGGTCACCCATTCAGGTACTGACCACGCCCGACCTTGCTTAACTTCGGTGATCTATGGGAACCGGTGTATTCAACGTGGCTATGGCCGTTGGCCAATTATTGTTTTACATTTCTTTTTGGGTCTCACCGTCACATGATATCAAGTGCAAGGGGACGTCCCAGAGGAAGAACATAGACTCTCAACCGTGTTTCGGCAAACGCAAGGATTCCGAATGCTTCGCACGGGTCGGCTAATGAATTATAAATTCAATTATTATAGCATTTTACAACATGCTAATGGCCTTAGCAGTCGGATTACCTAAAATAAAAATAATTAAAAACATAACAATTGAAAGCATACTTCGGTTGCGCCCAAACAGTACTGTTACGTCCATTTTTAAGCTTAAAATTGGGCAAACAGGGAAAGGAGTTGAACGAATTTTTTCATTAAAAAAATACATTGTAATCTTGAAAATGAATCAGCAGCGTTGACTAGATGTGAATTTAATACGCTAATAAACACACTTTTATGACCTGACCAGCATTATATAATTAGGCCATCAATTGTAAGGGATTTATGTTAACTCGTGATAAAATAGTAAACTACATCTATTTTCTCGAGAAAAAAATATGACGGATATTTAGTACTGCAAGTGGCCTTCAGAGTGTTTTTCTAAAGCGCAGTATTTTTTACCAAAGAGGCAGCGAAAAAAATAAAGGAAAAACTAACAAGATATTCAAACTCATTAACGGCGGCCTTGTTTTTTTATGACCTTAGCACGTAATTTCAAGAGCACATGAATATGAAAAAGCAGTCGACGAATCTTCTTTTGGCTCTCTTCGTAAACTAAAACAACTAATAATAATCTATAATCGGTGTACAAAATTATAACTGATTTTCCTTCTTAAAGAAAATCTTGCCGACCCAAGTAACACACACATCAGTCCCGTAACAGGCCACAAGAGCCCAGAGGGCATATACAGTAGAAGTATCTGATTCTTGATCATACGGTATGCTAGGGAGATAGTTTGGTCAGTACTGTGTTCCGGCCGCATGATGTTTCCCTTTGCCTACCAGATTAATTTAATTAAAGGCTGGCATGTGTCCAGGAACGACGGGGGACCCCAAATCCAACCCTCGAACGAGATTTCGTCTTGACTAGAAGATAAAATCTTTTGTGTGCACCCGACCCGAGTTAAACTCAGGACCTCCTTGGGTCTTCTACCACTAACCACTATATATATATATATATATATATATATATATATATATATATATATATATATATATATATATGGTCCACTATACACTATATATTTTCACCCATGGGTGAAATTTTGATACCCTATCCCTTCAAGTGTCCAACCTGAATATAAATTGGAATTGAATATGTCCTAAATATTTGCCATGAGGTCAAAATACAAATGCCCTAAGGATGTTCCACTACCCATCCTCTTCAAACCTTTGTAAACCGATATTTGCAGAGAACCTGGCGTGGAAAAATGTCTAATCAAAAGCTCTGTAAAATCACCGAACACTATCCTATCCCTCTCAAAATGAGGAAAATGAAACGGAAGGGTCAGAGACATGGCATGAAGCAATCAAGAGACCCTCTTAGGGCAGATTCCATTAAAGAAATTTCAGAAGAGAAATGTATTACTGCAGAGTAAATTTTAATTTCACTCAAACGGACATAACAAACAACTATAGAAACCATCTGTTGTGGGCTACAAATTTCTCAAGATTACAAGAGCATCTGTAGGAAAAAAAACTACTAAGAATATAAATATTTTAAAGAAATCAAAATACAATATTTGATGGAATATTTGAAATTTAAAAAATATTTGATAATTTTGTTATAAATAATAATATTGATAATAATGTTCACTATGTCGAGTTTTTGACATAGGTAGGAAAGAATATATAAAAATTTCTTGGAACTGCATTTTTCAAAAAGGAATTCTGAGATAAGATAATAAATCTTGTAGATAAGAGAGCCTTAAAAGGCATTACTACTCATAAGTTATAAAAGTTATCACCTAATTTTTTTTACCTAAATCTATGTTGATCATAGTAAACACCTTATGCACAGATGATAGTTCTATAACAACTCATACTGCTTGCTTTACAAATACTCTTTGCAAAATACAGCATTACAATTAATATCAATGGAAATATATGCCTTCTCCTCCCATTATTGGTTTCTCAAAGCAGATCTAACTCGTAACACAACAATAATTAGAACATAATTGCATTTACAAATACCGTTAAAGGTAAAGGTTGATTTCTTGTCCCTATAAGCTTCAGATCTATTTTCAGAGACATTTTCCGAAAAATGTCCCTTTAATTCAATTTATTAAACCATTGTATACGTCAGCTACTAAAATTTCAAATCTTTATAATTTTTTTTTTTTTTTTTTTTAGAAAGTCAACTTGCTTGTCAACTTACCTATGCTTTTAATTAGTCTTTTTACTAAGATCCTACATAAGAGGATTTTACACTTTCTGTAATTATACCAGTTTATAGGTTCCTTATAGGTATAAAAATTCTCAAGGATTAATTTAAAATGGAATGTAGATCATTGGATTAAATTATGAGATCAAATTCCTTTTAGACAAATTGTACATCCCCCCAAATATCAGCATAGCAAAATAGTAGATAACATAATAGTGGGACTCCCCGTGGTCTAGTGGCCTAACGCCGTAGATTCTCATGCGGGAGATGGTGATGGTGGGTTCGAGTCCCATCGGCGGCAGGAATTTTCTCATCTCACGGCTCATTGATAAAATTCCTCGCTGCAACAGGATGACACTAATGGCCGATATATATATATATATATATATATATATATATATATATATATATATATATATATATATATATATATATATATATATATATATATATATATATATATACACACACATATATATGGATTTTAAAAGAACATTTAACAGGGAGTACACAAAGCTCTGGTAGAAAGCTTAATGCTATATGCTTCGAAAACATGGCTTTCTTTGTAACCCAGGGAAAAAAATTCCTTTTGCTTGAAATAGATTCCTGGATGGGAGCAACAAGAATGACCAGAATTGAAGGAATAAGAAGTTGAAAATACTATAAGGAAAAAGTTGGAAATTAGGAGAAATACCCTCGAGGTAATTGAAGAAAGAAGACTCAGATGATATGGTAATGTGAGACAAATGGGTGATGGTAGACTACCAAAACTAATGATGGATTGAGAAGTGGAGGGTTGAAGAAGGAGAGGAAGACCCCTAGTTAGATGGAAGGGTAGAGTGGGGAAGAGTATGGTTGGTAGTGGACTGCCGGAGGATGCGATGGACCGGCGGAAATGGAGGAACTTGCTCCCCCATTACCCATGGAGGTATCAGAGGGGTTATCAAATGTGTTACTGCCTGGGAACTAGGATGACTTTAATTGTCATATTTACATGTTTCATGTATGTTTTAGCATAAATATGCTTTAGCGATGACTAAACTGAAAAAAAGTGTCCACTGGCGTTCGTGCATGCGCGGTGGCCATGTACGAAAAGAGAAGACAGTATGCTATACAGTGCATTACATAGGTTTGTCGAGGGGGGACCTAAAGCATATTTATGTTCCTGAATTTGGGCAGAAGGCTCTATACGAATTTCATGTCAAATCAAACCCCACCAATTTTTATGATAAATAAATGTGATAATTTTTAGACTGTGGTATTATTAGTAAGTGGGTGATATACAACAGGTTACAGGTATTGCAAATTTAATTTTTGAAAGGTGATTTTAAATCCTTTTTTTCCCAGGGATTTCCTGATGATTGCATTAAGTCAAAATATTGTATTCAATTAATAAAAAATAAAATTTTTGAAACTGGAAGACCTGATTGACCTTTCTTCATTTTTATTAAACCCAAATAACTTTGAGGTCTCAAAAAAACGGTAGCACTTATCAACTCAATGATTTCTGAATGTCACCACTACCTACAAGATTAGCCCCAATGATCTTATGTGTAAATCACTTAATCAAATGCCTTGATTGTGCTAACAGTACAATTGAAGGAGGCCACAAGGTTTCCTAAACATGATAATTCAAATCTGGCCTGAGTCTGATGACTACTTTTAGTGATAGGCTCCCGACTTCAAAACGGATGACTACTTTAAGATGAGAGGCGATAATTTCCTCGGAAGACCCACCAAGCTCCTGTTAATAATAGTATATCCTGGTAGAACCTAACAGTATTGCGGCATATTAAAACTAAATATCAAATATAGAGATATGGACATTCTTTAAAACTCTGGGGACTTGAGGGCTCATTAATGCTGGTAAAACAGATTCGGAGAGTAAAGCCAAGAACGTATGAAGGGAACGGAGAAAAAACAAGGATAGCCCATAATGTCTGAATTTTGGGTTTTTCATCGCATTTTGTTGGTCTTGAGGAGTACTATCAGGATTTTACATTATTGTAATGTACCTCGGAGAGTAATGATGGTTCTAACAAATTTGCAGGAAATGAAAAATATGATATTTTAGAATTTTTGGAGCGTTTTAAACTTAAAAATTTGATTTTGTCACTAGGAAGAATTTGTATATTCATATATTTATATATATATATATATATATATATATTTATATATATATATTCATATATTTATATATATATATTCATATATTTATATATATATATATATATATATATATATATATATTCATATATTTATATATATATATATATATATTTATATATATATATTTATATATATATATATTCATATATTTATATATATATATTTATATATATATATATTCATATATTTATATATATATATATTTATATATATATATATATATTTATATATATATATATATATATATATATATATATATATATATATAGAAATTCTTTTTGATCTTAGGAGGCATGGGGTCGTTAAAGCAATCTTCCTGTCTTCGTACTACTTTATTTAACAGGCCCGACATGTTTCGTGAATATTTTCGCACCTCTTCAGGAGCACTTCTTGCTAGGAAGTCCTCTTAATACTAGTATTAAGCCAGACTCCAGAGCGAGTAAATGGTAACGAGAGGACATCCTAGCAAGAAGTGCCCCTGAAGAGGTGCGAAAATATGAAACATGTCGGGCCTGTTAAATAAAGTAGTATGAAGACGGGAAGACTGCTTTAACGACCCCATGCTTCCTAAGATCAAAAAGAATTTAGATATTTTTGGTCACCTAAAAGGATAAATAATTATGAATGTCTTATCCTTAGACAAAACCTTTTTTTAAGAATGCATTAGCTTTGTGTGTATTAATATATATATATATATATATATATATATATATATATATATATATATATATATATATATATATTAATTCTTTTTTATCCTAGGAGGCATGGGGTCATTAAAACAGTCTTCCTTTATTACACCACTTTATTTATTGGGCCCGACATGTTTCGTGCATCTTTTCTTCGCACCTCTTCAGGGGCACTTCTTGCAAGGAAGTCCTCCTGTTACCAAGAACTCCCTCTGGAGTCCGGCTTAATACACACATATATATTAATACACACAAAGCTAATGCATTCTTAAAAAAAGGTTTTGTCTAAGGATAAGACATTCATAATGGTTAAAAATTATCAATTCAGTGCACAAAGAATATCCATCTGATGTGGAGGGTGATCACTGTTGATAGAGAACAAGACTGGAGGATGGAAGATGAGAGAAGAGGCCAATGGATACGAGCACTTTCACACCTGGCAAAGGTGAAAGGAAAAAGCCAAAAAGAGAAGGCATAAATTACAGCTAAGAGCTATGCTGCCATAGAGTAGCAATAACGCATGGAAATTCTGACGAGATTTTGATGGAAGATCTTAGATAAAGATCAGTTCTACGCCCAGATCAGGCATTAGGCAATACATCTGGAGTGCTTCAAACAGGAATGTGGGCAGCAGCTAATAGTAACTCGGAGAGAAGAATATAACAGACGAAAACTATTGCATTAAATGACGGTCAAGCAACCTGCTCCGCCTCACACAAATGTAGATAATTTCAAGATAATGAGTGTCATAAAATTGCAGCAATAAATTGACTGAAGACAAAATGACTGGGCAGGGTACCATGACATCAGTTTCCCAAAAACCAATGAATTGAAAAGAACACAACCCAATATAACGCTTATCAGACCTCAGCATTATACAGGGACATCCACTTCCCTAGCGAAAAAAATAAAAGAAACGGTCAAAAATAAATTTTATGGAAGTCAAATTACAGAGGCTGATCCCTTATGGTCCAAATATGAAAATTTGATGAAATTAAGAGCAAACATATTTTAAAAAGGTAGCAGGGATACAGATGTATCTAGTGTTTATAAAAAATAGTTCAGAACATCTATGGAAATCATCTTCAAATACTGTACTACGAATAAATCCCGCATGATTTAAAGATTTCAACATCTCCTAGAAATCCATCAGACAAACAAATTTAAATTTAAAATAAAGGAGAAGAAATCAAACACTATTAAGATCCGATTAGGAACTTAGCAAGTATCGGGGATAATTTTAGATTCTACAGAGATAATGAACATCTTAGGGCCTGCTTAGGTGGCACCAATGCTCCATTGCTTTAAGAAAATTTATTTCGGTATAACATAAAGCACTGAAATCAGTAACACATCAACCTAAGAAAAGATGTTCAGAGAAATATTGGCTGAAATTTGCTATTTAAAAGTTACTAATTGAGCCACTCTTACACCACGTAATTTTATGAAGTTCAGTGCTGCGAAGTAATATAAAAGGGCGAGGAAGACCCATAAAAACTTATTCTGAACATGTCAAAAAGTTATACACTTCCGTTGGGAAAAATACAAAGGGAGACTCAAAATTGTTCATCACTGATCCCTGTAGTATTCTACAGGACAAGAAAAGTAACTGCTACAAGGTCGAGAATAGATCTCAAGGGAATGATTTAAATTATTACTTGACAGTGGAAACTTGGGAAGCTTATGATGCACTGTCTCGGACTAGCACAAACCCTCTCATTGTCGAAGGTGAAAGATTGAAGATGTAACCACCTGGTTCACTGTAAATGTGAGGTGCTTCGGGAAGAGAGAGACGCCGAAATTGGCCCTTCAGGCATTGAGGACATATTGAAGCTTCAATGACTTCAGTGTGAAAGGATTTCTAGGGCCCAAACCTCAATGAGGCTTTACAGGTTTTGGTTCACACCATGTTTCTAAGGGTAATTTCAAAAATAATAATAATTAACTAGATAATGAAGTGGTTGTCTCCTACTATTAATAAATCGGTAATAATTACATTAAAGTTATACTCTTTAAATAAATATACTTTTTTTTTCTTGGAACTTCAATTGCTTAAATTACATAAAATTATATGATCATAATGCAATTAAGTTAACTAATATCATTCATCATCATATTTCTTGAAATCATTAAATATCTAAAAAACGGAGGCCCAGTGACCGTGAGTGTTAAGGCATGAGTACTTAGCACTCCGTGCCAAGGGTTGGGTGTTCGATTCCCACCAGGGGTGGTGGTTTTTCTTTGGAAAAAAAGGCATCAGCTCTATTCTGGCTAGAAAAGGGTGGTGACCTATAGATAACCCATCCAAAAATTCTGAGTTGATTAAAATGTATATTAAAATTTAATAAATAAATATCTAAAAACGATTAAACTCATTATAACTCTATATCGAACCAAAGAGAGTCCCTATTACCACAAACAGGAATGGACTCTACATGAATAAAAAAAAGACAAAAAAAATATTAACAAATCTCATCTCTGTAAAATATCCGTCAATTGTGAAATCACTTCTATTTTTCAAGTGGGTGTAACATTCAACAGTATTAATTAACACACTAAAAAGAGTAATTTATAATACTACCAAATAAAGCAAAAACACTTGTATACATTTTTAAGTTACATAATATTAACTCGGAAAGCAATGAGACTTCAACATTGCCATTAAGAAGTCAAGAAAAAAAGTATATATCAAAAATTATATACTTCAAAGTCTTAAGTAAATTGAGAAATACTTTTTTTCCAACAAAATCTTCTCTTAGTACTGTTTTGGGCAAGTTACATTGTTCTACAAAATAATAGATCTTTGCAGACGGTGCAATATATTTTCATGTATATTATTTTATTAATAATACATTTTACATCTTCGTATACGAAAACTCTTAAGTTATATTAATAGATCAAAAAAGTCTTAATGCCTTTACTTTCAATAATAATGCAACAAACAAAAAAACATAAATTTTTCTGTAAATATGTATGCGACATGCAAGCCTATGGCCACATCATTACATACATTTTTTTAAAAAAATAGTCTAAACTATTTTGTATACCAAAATATACAAAACAGGAACTACTACCAATAAAAATGTATTATTGTTAACAAAATTTCTAAACAAACTTTGATGAATGTAAACATTACCTACTATGAGTCAATTTATCAAAATAATTTGGATTAATTAATACTTTTACACGAGAAGGTAATATAAATATTGCAAAAATCATTGAAATAATATGTATGGATGAACCTATGAAAATATACCGCATTCAAATGCGAAGAGCTTGTTAGTAAGGGAGGAATCACCAACGAGACATTTGATGCTATTTAGAAAACGTTGCACACTCCCTTATCAGCAAATTATTACTAGCAATTAGAATATAATAAGAATGACATGAATGTTCTAGAACACAGAAAAAAAAACAATGGAAATTGTTCATTCTTTAAACTTACAATTGCATGTTTTGTTTACAAAATATTTAAAATGGTCTATCTAGCATCAAAACTATTTCATGAATGTGTCTCATATGCAATCAATTTGACTCATTAGATGCTATTGTTTTGAACACAGTAAACAAAACAATCATTTTCAGTATTACAGTAGTAATATCTAATCAAATGAAAATCTCACCTTATAGACTTCTGAAAAGAAGCCACTTCCAATATTCTCTCGATGAAAATCATCAAGACGGTTAAGCTTTGAAACAGCATTCTTGAGCGCAAGACACGATGATCCTGTGACTCTACACTCCTTCTGGCTAACACTCCCTTCATTGCATGACAGTTCACAATCCGTCATTTTAACTTCCACAATAATTAAACACTGTCTTAAGTCATTATCACAAACTTGATCTCCGGTCCTTCTGAATTCATGATCACATTACACAATGTTCTTATCTTATCCCTGTTTATAATGTTTTTATTATCTTTTAAAATGCATGAATGTTCAACCATAGGGGTCTGAAACCCATTGGAATTTATAGAGAAAACCAGATGATTTTAACTGAACATAGTTCATAGACTAAAAGTGAAAAAGAAACTAAAACTAGTACACTTAATCAGCTGTAAAACCATAATTTAATTACTTCAACTAACAGAGAAATGTTGATAAAGAAATTATATATAGGCCATAAAATTGAACCAATAAACAAACAGTCCGTCGAGAAGACTGGAAGATATCATTTCATCAGATGATGATAACAGCGTCAATAGAAACAGAATGCAGAATCAGTACATCATCAAAATAAAGACACTTGATTACGAAATGTTCCTTTACCAAAGGTTCAACACACACTAGAGCACAGCCATGTTGGTTTGTAGAAGCAGCGCTCAGAGCGGTGGGAATGCGAACTAAATGTGTATAAGAAAGTCAAGTGCCCCTTCCCCAGCTCTTGCCGTATCTATCTCGTAATTCAGTCATCTCAAAATTATCTTTAATAATTACATTCATAATTTGGAGTAATCTTGGTAAAAAGCGGAAGTTATGCCACATGAATCATCCTAAAATCCATGAAATCTTTTACTTGACCATTAAAACATCAATTTAAAGTCTCATAAGCTCTGACAAATCCATGAAATTTAAGCCAAATTGAACAATATCTAGGATGACAAAATTCTAGATCTCTTGTTGGATTAAAGCCCCTAGGCATTTGGGGTGTGAGGAAAATTTTAAATATTTTAGTGTAAAATTGTGAGTTTTAAGGTCCTCTGGACACCTAGTAGACCTAGGTAAATGTAGAAGACATTTTTCGTTGCTATAGGTTTTATATATATATATATATATATATATATATATATATATATATATATATATATATATATATATGCTATTTTTCAAGCTACTTCGCTGGGAATTAAATGTGTTGTTTGTTCGGCATCTGTCTCCAGCGGTCTTGCTCCTCCTGTCATCGCAATATTTCGCCGGATTCCTCTCCGGCTTCTTCAGGCAATCATTCATCCTTGCTGGTTGGCGAGCTCATTCCCTTACCAACCAGCAAGGATGAATGATTGCCTGAAGAAGCCGGAGAGGAATCCGGCGAAATATTGCGATGACAGGAGGAGCAAGACCGCTGGAGACAGATGCCGAACAAACAACACATATATATATATATATATATATATATATATATATATTATTGATGTTTTCCGGTAGTGGGGTTGCTTAATTCCAGAGGGTGAAACAAAATTCAGTCTTCCCACAAATTTTCTTTATTTTGCACTAGGCCTTTCAACACAAATGTGCCATCATCAGGTGCTAACAACAAATAAAAACATGCATTAATATTTATGATCATAAATTCTAACTATTAATTATAACATTATGTTCCAATTTATACTATCACCGTTTGCTTTATAAATTCTAACTATTAATTAGACTAATTACTGTCCAACAACAGTCAAACAATATTAATTGTTATTAAGGAGTCAAACAATATTAATGCATGTTTTTATTTGTTGTTAGCACCTGATGATGGCACATTTGTGTTGAAAGGCCTAGTGCAAAATAAAGAAAATTTGTGGGAAGACTGAATTTTGTTTCACCCTCTGGAATATATATACACATACATATACAGGGTGTCCCAAATAAGACGGCTCAAACTGATTTTGCAGTCAAACGGTTGGTCTGAGAAAAATATGTCAGAGGTAAATGTTGTAGGGCTTGACTTAAGCTTTCTAAATATGTCGACCATTTAACATATTTACTGCGCATGTGCGCTCGGCGCTAGACTAAAGGTTGAGGTTTGCAGATGACCCCTATTATTATGCACATCATTTTGAAGGGAATTTAAAAACAAAACTATTGCTGCAAACCGCACTTCGATATCTCTAAAATCAAATGAGATTCGAGCGATTCAAATTTAATTGTTTTAAATTAAAAAGATTTGTTGTAGACACTTACAGAGGTCGGTTATGAATGTGTGACACATGACTTTGTGGGATTTTTTCCTCAACTTTAAAAAAAAAAATATGGCCGATCCTCTAAAAGAAATATTTTTTCTAATAACTTTAATAAAATGAAAAATAAAACATCTTTTTTTAAGTATTTAGTCTGTTTTAGCACTTTCCTCCGAAGGAAAGTAGCTATTGAGGTTGGACACATGACGGATATATATATATATATATATATATATATATATATATATATATATATATATATATATATATATGTCTGTTAACACGATAGCGGCCAGAGTTTTTGTTTTTTCGTCACGAAACTTGGTACATAGCATTCAATTAGTAAACGATTGAACGAGTTCGTTAAGCACCAAAGTCGGTCCACCGGAAGGGGGGGTTTACCCCGAACCCAAAACACTAATTAGACTATGTCAGCCGTAATCTTTGTTATATTTCAACGAAACATGGTATTCGTAGTGGTAATATAGAGAGAAAAGTGAGATATAAAAATGAACTAAATCGGTTCATTAGAAGGGGGGGGTTTACTCCGGACCCACAATACCAATTCGCCACTACCAGCCGTGATTTTTGGTGTTTATCGCACACGTCAGCGCAGTAAGTACGACCCTTATCACATATCTTGGATCGATTTCCAGAGCTCGTGGAAAACTTACCACTAGAGACAAGACGTACAATGTGGTTCCAGTATGATGATTGTCCAGCCCATTATTCCCGAGAAGCTACAAATACTGTAACCTCCATATTCGGAAACCGTTGGATTGGCAGGGATGGCTCTATTTCTTGGCCGCCTAGATCACCTGAACCCACACCACTGGACTTCTTCCTGTGGGATACAGTTAAGAATATGGTCTTCTCTAATCCGCCTAGTACACAAGACCAAATGCGAGGAAGGATTGCTGAAGCCTGCAGAGCCATATTGGGCGAACAGGTATTGAGAGCAGTTGACAGCATATGTTCCAGACTTCAAAGGTGTCTGGATGTTGAAGGTGGAATCTTTGAAGACACTATTAATTTTTTAAGGAATAAAAATACAGTAAAATGGAAGCTTTGAAACTGAAAGAGAAGAGCTTTTTTTACTTATTATTATTTAATCTATCAATGGAATAGGGTTAGCACTTAAATTAAACGTGTCAAATTAAAAAACAGACTAAATACTTACAAAAAGATGCCTTATTTTAAATGTTATTAGAAAAAATATTTCTTTTAGAGTATCGGGCATATTGTTTTTAGAAAATTGAAGAAAAAATACCACAAAGTCATGTATTTCACATTCTTAACCGACATCTGTAAGTGCCTAAAAAAATCGTTTTAATTTAAAACAATAAAATTTGAATCGCATGAAACTCATTTGATTTTGAAGATATCAAGGCGCGGTTTGCAGCAATAGTTTTGTTTTTTTAATTCCCTACAAAATGATGTGCATTATAATAGAGGTCATCTACAAACCCCAACATTTCATCTAGCGCCGAGGGTACATGCGCAGTAAATGTGTTAAATGGTCGACATATTTACAAAGCTTAAGTCAAGCCCTACAACATTCGCCTCTGACATATTTTTCTCAGACCAACCGTTTGGCCACAAAATTAGTTTGAGCCGTCTTATTTGGGACACCCTGTGTGTATATATATATATATATATATATATATATATATATATATATATATATATATATTTGTGTGTGCCTTTCAACACGATAGCGGCTGCAATTTTTATTCTTCCGTCACAAAACTTGATATACAGTGTTTCCATAATGCCTAGTTTACATGAGCTTAGCACTTGTCAATGATGCTTGTCGCCTAAGCACTTGTTCCTAGGTGAAATAGGTCATTTTTTTAGTGACATGTGGCAAGTATTAGTGAACGCAACAAATAGAATTGAATAGGAATGTATTCTATTTACTAAGCTACAAGTACGCTTCACCACCACCATTCTACTACGTACATCTTTACCTCCTGTCAAGTCGTGTAAGCAGCTCAACAAATGCGAAGGACAGTAAGGTACGCTATGTGTCCACTATATGTGAACGAGTTCTTTTACTTGTCACTAAGCCAGCTTAGTGAGAGTGTCAAGACAAAAAAAAACCTACTGGACGGACCGTACTGAAGGCTACTAGTCCACCAAAGTGTGAACGAGTACTGGTCACTTAACCAGGGACAAGTCGTTACTCAGGAAAATTGGTCATAGGAGATACGGGCTTCCTCCAAAGAAAGTCATAAGGGTCATTCCATATCAAGTGATCCAAAATAAAGGAAAAAAATTCCCTCACATTTTTTTTTTTTTTTTTTTTTTTTTTTTTTTTTTTTTAAATTTGGTTCATCAATAGTACCTCATACGACAATTAAAAATCCAAAGTTTTAGAAATTTATCTTCATTACTTTTCGAGTTATAAAACTTTTAAGTATTTTAAAAAAGCACATTTTTGGACAGACACTTGATCATACAATCGACCATAATTCCCAAACAAATAGAGCTAGAAAGGTGTGGTAAAAAAGCATTCGTTAGTGTATTAAATGCTGATTAATATGATATGTATCATGACTTATTCATAAAAATTAAAAGTTTAAGATAATATATAAAACTTTAAAATTTAAATTTTTCTTGAAACGTATGACTAAAAATTTGCAATTTTTCTTTCATATATAATCTCAGTTTTGTGTAAATTTCAAACTGGGATCTCAATGGGATCATATTTATTTTAAATAATAACTTAATCAAAAGTACCTTGGTTTCTTGTTGGTATGTCAAAAAATTAAAAATTTTTAGAACATGAAATGAAATCCATCTAATATCAACGCAAGACGAAAAAAATTAAGAAAAAAAGACCTTTAGCATAAATCTCGTTTTTGCTTAGTGTCCGATAAAAACGATATTATAATATCGTATCCGCATATTGGAGTTTGCGCTAAGTAAGCCAGACAACATCAGGAGTGTGTGATAAGTTCATCATACTTTCCATATGAGAGATTGTGCTTATTAATCCTCCCCTTATAACAAAATAAACACAGGAGGAGAAGGATTTTCCCTCTAAGATCTAGAACAAGTCTCAATGACAGAAAAAAATTGTTAAAAAAACAGAAACAAAAAAAAACAGGAAATACGCAAACTGCATGGCCAAGAGTGAGGACAACCCAGCTAACATAACTCTTAGTCTTGGCGATAGTCGAACGTGCTGGGCCACTGAGTCAGTAAGTGTCGACCGTTTGTATCGGGATGACCGCATCCAAGGGGAAAAAGGTTAGTAACTAAATACGCATAGAAATAAGTGTTCCTATAATACATTATTGTTACCGGAATACATATTGCGGTGGAAGGATTTTGCTGGTGCACAAACTTGACCTTTCAAATCACACAAAGCATTTTTGTGTCAAATGTTTAAAAATTAGTCCAGTTATGAGTCAGCTAGAAATAGAACAGCCATATATATATATATATATATATATATATATATATATATATATATATATATATATAGAGAGAGAGAGAGAGAGAGAGAGAGAGAGAGAGATCAGTCACGTAACAGGCCACAAGGGCCCAGAGGGGCAGATACTATAGATTATCTGATTCTTGACCATACGGCACACTAGGGAGATAGTGTGGTCAGTACTATGCCTGATTTTCCCCGTTGTGGGTAACCATTACTTAATTATGGGCTGGGTGAGCCTAGGGACGAGCTGTGCCCCAAATCCAATCCTCGAATGACAACACCATAAGATAAAATCTTTAGTGAGCGCTCAGGTTTTGAACCTGGGTCCTCCAGTTCATTAGTCGAGTGTTCCACCACTGTGCTAACCTCGCCCCCATATATATATGAGGCGTCTAGAGTCAAAACAAGACTAATCATTGAGACCAATTTGTTCAGAAAACACCAAAAACTGAACATTTCTTATGTTTAATTTTATACATATTTATAATTTTCTTAAATGTTTTAAGTATCATAGAAGAATGTTTTTGAGGAATTTGAGAAGTGTATCTGTTATATTATCTATTTTTAAGGAATTTTTAATGTGTCTTACTTAGTTTTAAAATTCACTAATGTATGTCTTATCTTGAAGCCAACTTTCCACTTCAGCATTAAAAGTCCGTCACGCAGGAGCTGCATAACGAAGCACTTTCCTCAGAATTTGGGTAGTGTAGACTGCTTTCCAGAACAATTTGCTTAAAATATCCTACATAAATAAAATAAAAACATGAATAGTTCTCTTTTAAATTTGTAATGAGTAACTGATCAATTATTAATTTGCTTCCAGAGTTATGTTTACACATGGTACCTACTAAACTATGTAATAAATACAAAAAACCTCATATTATCGTATTTTGATCTAACGCAGGAACAGGATACAGTCAATCTAGTGGTAGAAAGCGCTCCTTGCGGCGGCTTTGTGAACCTACGTTTGGCGGGCTTTTCTATTGAAATATATTACAAATTAAACCCCCGCTTTACGATTGACCGATTCAGCTCATTTTTACAACACTTCTTTCTCATGAGTTACCCATGACGTATACCGCGTTTCGTTACAATACAGCAGAAATTACGACCGGTATGAGTATATTAGGAATTTGGGTCCGGAGTAAACCCCCCCCCTTCTAATGAACCGATTTAGTTTATTTTTACAACACATATTTAACTGTAGATTACCACTACGAATACCGAGTTTCGTCCAAATATACCAAAAATCACGGCTGGTAGTGGCGAATTGGTATTGTGGGTCCGGAGTAAACCCCCCCTCCTAATGAACCTATTTAGTTTATTTTTACAACACATATTTACCTGTGGATTACCACTACGAATACTGAGTTTCGTCGAAATATACCATAAATCACGGCTGGTAGTGGCGAATGGGTATTGTGGGTCCGGAGTAAACCCCCCCTTCTAATGAACCGATTTAGTTCATTTTTATATCTCACTTTTCTCTCTATATTACCACTACGAATACCAAGTTTCGTTGAAATATAACAAATATTACGGCTGACATAGTCAAATTAGTGTTTTGGGTTCGGGGTAAACCCCCCCTTCCGGTGGACCGACTTTGGTGGTTAACGAACTCGTTCAATCGTTTGCTAATTCAATGCTATATACCAAGTTTCGTGACGAAAAAACAAAAACTCTGGCCGCTATCGTGTTAACAGACACATATATATATATATATATATATATATATATATATATATATATATATATATATATATATATATGTATATGCATATATATATATATATATATAGATATATATAAATTTTAGAGGGGTTATTTTTGGTGTCTACTAGGTAGGATCGATAAAGATTTGAAGACATTTTTCAAAAATTCCGTCATGAGTCCAACCTTAATAGCTACCTTCCTTCGGAGGAAAGTGCTAAAAACAGCATGATCTATGGAGTTTTGAAAATTCTTTTCTTTACCAGTATATAGAGGATATTTTGAACTTGTAAAATCAACTGTTATCTCATAATCGTAAAAATAGTGATGTGTCTTGTTTTGATTCTAGACCTTATATATATATATATATATATATATATATGAAGGGAGGAAGAAACCGCGCTAAAAACACAACCTGCGACAAGTGGGAGTTCCTTCGGTAGAAATCGGACACAGTATCCACATTATTCAATGGAGACCTTTTCTTCTAGGAAAATGATTATGCTTTTGAACAGTTAACTTCCACTTACAGAATTCATTGATTTTGAATATATTTATTCTATTGCGTAGTTTGTGGGACGTGAATATTTAATTTATTGATGTATCACTTATTACCATTAGCTAAAGCTTATCTAGCTATTATCATTATGATGGGTTTCTCCCGGGCTGTTTACTTCAAAAATGTCTTAAGTGCTTTCTGAGTTATTGTAAAGCAAACCGCTTCATTACACCACCTTGTGTTTTTCAAATAACCGCTACCTCATCCAACCAATTTCGTTAAAATTCAAACCACATTTTCTCTATAATTTACATAAATAAAGTAAAGTCTTTGTCTGTACATTGCATGGAAACAATCCAATTTATGGTATCATTTTGTTTCATATAAAAAAGTCCATCTGCAGGAGCTGCATAACTGAACACATTCTTCAAAAGGTTGGTAGTTTACTCTGCATTCCTGAATAATTTGCTTTATAAACTATGAAATAAATAGTTTTATATTTTGTAATGTAATGCTGATTCAATGAACAAGAGAAAACGGATACAGCAACCCTGTTCAGTGCTCCTAGTGGCAGAAGTAACAACGCCAACCGCCATTTGCCGCTTGTAGGGTTATTACCATAAAAGAAATTGATGTGGGGGTTATTCAGGCCTAATTGTGGATCAAATAAAGTTTAGTTGTTTATTCATTATATTTTGTTTTAATTATATAGCTACTAAAATGAAATCTTTAAATAGTTCTGTTTTGGAAATGTTTTCCCAGGATCGACTCAAGAAGCTCTCGCGATCCACCATTTGAGCACACATGATCTACAGTATCAGCTGCTCTGGGCCATTTTGGCCTGTTACGTGACTGATATATATATATATATATATATATATATATATATATATATATATATATATATATATATAAATGGTTTTAACCTTTTTCATATTTATTATAAATCATCGATGAGCGACAAGGCAGGACTCTTCCTTAAGAAGCGATTTACATAAATGTTATTATTTTTAATTATATTTTGTGATGTACTAGTTTCACGGAGTTTATTCGATAAATAATGTTTGGATTATCTATATTTGTACGTGTGCAGGGCTTCCCAGAAGAATTACGGGCCATTTACCCCCCCCCCCCATTAACTTGGTAATTACGGGCCTCGGTCCAAATAAATTCACGGGCTTCTTAACCTCCCTCCCTCTATTAACATTACCAAAAATGATTAATGGAGTTATTTAAAACTGACATTTTTTCTGAAAACAAATTAAATACATTAGGAATTGAACAGAGTGGAAAATGGTAGGAATATAACTTCGTTATTTCAAATTATAACGCGAGAAAAAAATGACGCCGGACCCCTGATACTACAGGCCCCTGACCCGGTCTTTCGTGCCCAGCATCTTGCTGCTCTATGTGTATTATTTTGTGGTTTGATCAATTTCCTAACAAACGGTTTCCAGTGGCCCTGCGTGTGTGTCTACTGGAGATTAAGAAGCCCAAGTACTAATACGAAAAATAAGGCCATTGAAGACATTTAAATACGATTTTCGGGCAATTAAGGCCATAGGGTACTAATGAACTCAGCAGTAGATGCACCAAAAAAAAAAAAAAATAATAAAATAAATTAAGGCCATGGGTCTCTCCGTGGCCTAACGCATTAGATTCTCATGCGGGAGATGGTGGGTTCGAGTCCCATCGGCGGCAGGAATTTTCCCATCTCACGGCTCGTTGATAAAATTCCTCGCTGCAACAGGATGTCGCTAATGGCCGAGATGTCGATGCGCCGTAAAAAAAAGGTCATATAAAAGATAAGTAAATTCTATTGTTCCTCCGTGTAAAAAATACAGTCTTTTACAAGTTTTTATTCTTATTAAGGTTGAAATGAAGCTGTATGTGAAGTTTCGCGAAAATCCGAGTTATGGCACTAGTACCTAAGAATTACCGTAATCATGGGCGATATAATATTTTTTTTCACTCGAATAATTGGAATTGTCCTGAAATCGCCGTTGAAAACTGTGGCTCAATAGATTTTACGATCCAATTAGTGTATTTAAAAAAATAAATAGCTTAGAGATAAGAAAAAAGAACTTGAAATAATTACCCCAACTATAAATGCGCCGGTCATTTGTGTAAAACCTTCATTAGAAAATGTGGAAGAACTGAATTAACAATCATCATGCCTAGCCTAAAGGTAGATCATATCAATTGCTTTATCACCACAAAATAGTGCTTATATTAGTGATTTAAGTTGTAAATAGATGTGTGAATTAGATTCGCGTGTCTCGTCTCCCAAAATGGAGCATTACGTGGACGAAATGACTTAATCCGGAAGTTCTTGAGAGAAATGTCGACGTGTCATGGCAAAGAGAAAAATCGTCGTCGCTAGAATTTGTATATGTTTATGTATGTATGTATGTATGTATGTATGTATGTATGTATGTATGTGTATATATATATATATATATATATATATATATATATATAAACTGCATGCTGGTTAAGATCAATTTTCTTAATTTCAGTTATTATTTAGTATGGCACACCGGGTAACAGCTATTTAATATAAAGTAGGCGTAGCATGGCACAGCAGGTAACAGCTAGTATATATATATATATATATATATATATATATATATATATATATATATATCGTATGTTCATGCTATTCAACAGATTAGAAAACTCTATTTTTTTTTTTTTTTTTTTTTTTGGTTTTTTAAGTAAAATATATCATTATAACAATTGCTTCCTCTTGTCTATTTTTCGTAATGTGCTCATAGGGTTGTTATCATATTTATTTATAATAATGTGACTCGTGTAACCATATTTTGTATTTTACCTAAAATGAGACACCTAAAATATTGAATCATCTCTACTTGTAGAAAGTTAAATCTAAGGACCTTTTTTGGGTGTTTTTATTTAATATTTTCTAACCATTATGAGAATTTTATATTTAATTATTTTAAATTTTTTAAGGAAAGCATCATATTATTATTATTATTTGTATATGAGAGAACATGTTGTCAATAGTTCACGTATTTCATTGAATGTAACATTTTGAATTATTTTACAGAACAGGGGAATTCTCGAATCAGTTTTGATAGACAACGCAAAATACATGAAATGTCGGTAAGTAATGAAAATATCAATAAAATTGCAACGCTTAGAATAACAGATTCCAGCAACAAAAAACAAAAAATTGTTGATCAGCTGCATGGAATCTTTAAGCAGAATTATTTTGCTTTGTGCAGAATCCAAAAATGATCGCCATTTTTGTGCATCTTATATAGTTTTCCTGCAAATTATGAGGGATGGGCACTTAAAAAACATTATAATGTAGAAAAAACACTATCATTGTTCTATTCCACGTGTTTCTGACCAATCAAGTTTATTCTTTTTTTGGATTTATGTGGCGTCTACCATTATTATTATGTCCAAATAATATCATTATTTACATGTCCAGATAATATCATTATCTTTGTTATCAAATCAACACTATATGCTTAAAAAAATGCATTCTATTTGTTTTTGGCCTCCCTTACATCTCTCCTTCTTCAATCCAAAACTATTTTTCTAAAATAAAATAAAAAAAGTGATGAAATGTATTATTTATTTTTTATATCGGTTTCAGCAAGCAAAACTTCACGAAAAACAATAAAAAAACTCCCATTCTACCATCTAGATTTTTTATCGCAGCCCTGTGTAATTGTATTCGTTAATTAGGATTTTTAAATCAAAACAAGTATTTTTAGTTAATGTCCTAGTCTGATATCCATTCTAAGATCATATTTATTTTTCAGGAAGACAAAAAAGAGGATGTACGCAAACGAGCCTGACGCAGTCTTCACTCAGCTTGTAAGTTCCAAAAATCAACCTCGCTAAATTACACACACGCATATATATATATATATATATATATATATATATATATATATATATATATATATACACACACATATATATACGTATATTTGTGAGACCGTTGGCACCTTAAAGGCCACAATGTTTGCTCTTTCTTTACAAAACTCGAACCATTTTGCCCCAAAATATTAATTTACTGCTTAGGCCTTAATTTGGGGTTTCCTGCAGCGATATAACGCTTAAAACAAATAATAGAGGAGTATTATGAGAATATGGTAAATCGGTATAAAAAGATGTTGATGTTTGTTAATAACATATTTGTCATGGGGTAGTACTTATAAGCATTTCATGAAGTAAACCTCAAATCCCTTTATTGTGATTTAGACTCCATTATTAT
This sequence comes from Gonocerus acuteangulatus, assembly GCA_946811695.1. NCBI lineage: Eukaryota > Metazoa > Arthropoda > Insecta > Hemiptera > Coreidae > Gonocerus > Gonocerus acuteangulatus. The sequence goes on along the minus strand of OX328129.1, from coordinate 60,227,897 downwards.
AAGCAATTATATTATTATTATACATAAAGTTACAAACTATATTTTATTTTTTAATATAATACAATTTTGATTTTTTTCGTTTAGTATAGGTACGCTGATGCACGTGATATCATTCTGATGATTGTGGGCACAATTGCAGCATTGGCAAACGGACTGACTCTTCCTCTGACGGCATTCCTGTTCGGCGATCTCACGAATGCCTTCGTATCGCAAAGCAAATATGTGAGTAAAGGATTATCAATCAAGTTTCACACTAACATATTTAGACTATCTTTTGAATGTGGGGGAACGTAAGATCACACAAACAACATACAAATATGTCAACAACAACATACTATGTCTTAGTACATCATGGATGTAAGAAACGTAATAAAGAAAGTGGTGCACCTCATTGTAGTGGTAATTTCAGGAATACTACAGCCCCTAGTTTGGTCTGGAGGAAGGATTTTAGTGAAAATAAATTTAAAAATTCCCACTTCCAGGAAATGCGTCTTCATAGCGCTTTTCCGTCCTTATCCGTAGTATCATTCAGAAAGCTTAGAGTAGAAACAGTTTCTGTGTTGAACAATGTAAGCAAATGTTAAATGAAATCTGAAAGAGAAGTACGATCTTTGGGACCTCAACAGGAAACCGACTCCGAATGAGATCCCGCTATCAAACATTGCAAAAGAACCTTATTTGTAGGAAATCAAAAAGATACTTAACATTTACTAAGATTTCCAAAACGGTTTCGAGATATATAAGAATATATCCGAATATCCCAAGAAAAATCCAATTTCTTCAACCATGGTTACAGGTGTGGCTTTGAAAATGGTTCCATTAGATTCCCCACGTCCGATTACTAACAAAAAGTCCGACTCCCAGGAACTGCATCATCTTAGCGCGGTTCCGTTTTTATCCGAAGTGCGATTAGTAAAGGAATAGTAGCAGCTATCAGTAGGTTTTGATCTTTCGTTAAAAATATAAAATAAAATCTCAAAGAGAAGGAAGCTTAAAGCGCCACACAAGGAAACTGACAGTTTTCTAAGCGGATGGGACTCTCCCGTCATCGCGACGCTCACTCTAGGAAAACTCTATTACCAATATGATTCTTATTTTCTCAGCTTTAATGAAATACTCATTCCACCGTTAAATAAACTTAAAAAACAAAAGTGAGGTAAACAGTGACAAAAACCCGTTTAAAATAACAAAACTAACACTTTCGTAGTTTTAAGCACTTACTTCTCCGACTGACATTGCCCCATCGAAATTTGCTTCAGAATCTTTTTTTTAGAGAATTTAGTAAGCTTTTGAATGGTTAAATCGTACTTCCCACGATTTCTTAACTGTTTTGAAGATATTAAGGGGGAAAAATGGTGCTAATACCTACCGATAGCTGCTATATTCCTTCACTAATCGCACTTGAGATAAGAACGGAACCGCGCTAAGATGAAGCTACTTACTTACAAGCTTATGAACTCAAAAACGTAAGCCTTACGATTTTTTCTGCGCGAATTTCGCCCCTAACGCCATCTTCCAGTGGGCGGATTTTGCTGGTTAACGAACTTGACCTTTCAAATTGGACGACTGATTTTTGTACCAAATTTCATCAAAATCGGACCATCAGGGAAGCCAGAAATGAGCGAACAGACATATATATATATATATATATATATATATATATATATATATATATATATATACATATATATATATATATATATCTACAAATTTGAACCACCGTTATTTTCGGTCTCTAGGGGTTCTGAAACGCGAAATTTTCTAGTCGGCACTTCCGGATTGTTTCATTGTATCAACCTTATAAGCGGGGTTCCTCCCTATGGGGGAGGGAGGAACCGCGCTAAAAAGTGCACCTGGAAGAAAAAACGTTAGCGTTACGAATTTATCGCGCGAAATTCGCCCAAAAAAACATATTCCAGTGGACGGACTCTGCTGGTTAACGGACTCGAGCTTTGAAATCGCACAAAGTATTTTTGTACCAAATTTCATTAAAATTCGTCCACTTTGAGCCAGCGATTGACACCCCCCTTTTTTCCCACAATTTTTGAAATTTAAAAACGAAACTTGGAGGGTCTTAACGTGGTCGAATGAACATTTATTGGACCTAATGCAAGACCCCTCAACTTTCTCCAGTTCTTCTCCAGAGACCCTAACTCGGGAATTTCCAATGGAAAGGGGTTATTTTTATGACGGACTAGCCGTTACCCGGCGTGCCATGCTATACCTACTTTCTGCATATAGAAAAGCCTAAATAAATTAGAAACCAAATAAGTATTATTAAAACACGAATCTGTAACTGTTATAAACCCATGGCCTCCCAACTGTGAGTCCTAGACGACTTTGACCTAACCTATAACACCCCCCGTATCAAGACATACATGTATACCAAGTTTCGTAAAAATTGGTCTAACGGTGTGGATTTGTGTAAGGGACAAACATACAGACAGACAGCTGGTAGATTTTTTTGACCTAGCCTACGACACTCCTCAGATTAAGATCTACATGTGTACCGAGTTTAGTCGAAATCGGACGAACGGTGTGGATTTGTATAAGGGACAAACATACAGAAAGACAGCTGGTAGACGTTTTTGACTTAGCCTACGACACTCCTCAGATTAAGATCTACATGTGTACCGAGTTTAGTCAAATTCGGACGAATGGTGTGGATTTGTATAAGGGACAAACATACAGACAGACAGCTGGTAGATTTTTTTGACCTAGCCTAGGAGATTTCTCGTATCAAGACCTACCATTATTCCAAGTTTGGTGAAAATCGGTCAAACGGTGTAGATTTGTATAAGGAACAAACAAACAGATAAACAGAAAAACAGACAGACACGTGATTTTTATATATCTAGATTATTGTAGAGAATTGAATTTTATGCCGATTTTATATAGGTCATTTTTTCGCTAAAGCGCACCAATGACTAAGAAGTAGCCAAAAACCGATAAAACCCCTGTTTTTTGTCACTTTTCTGCCAATAACGTAGAAAGTATGTCCGTAATGAAAAAAGTAGTTAATATAAACGTTGTAGAGGATTAAATTTTCTTTCCAAAAAGTACCTTTAAATGCCTAAAATGTTAATAGGAATGGAGCGAAACACACTTTTGTTTTTGAAGTTTCCAGAAAAGTTTATGATCAACGTGGTCTATGCTTCCGTAAAACTTAATAAACATTTCCTAAAATTCTTGCTCCACCTAAAAATCAAATTCAATTACTTTATGAAGGCATTAAAATAATAAATTTAAAGCATTAGAACTCACCTAATGATTAGAATTTCGTAGTAATTATTTTTGTGTTGGACGAATTTTTTTTTTTGTTTTTTTACGGGGCTTTGACATCTAGGACATTAGTGCCGAAATCAAGGGTGCAGCGAGGAATTTTCCCAACGAGCCGTGGGATGAGAAAATTCCTGCCTCCACACAGTGGGGCCAAACTACTTTTCGTGTTTCAAAAAAGCCTCCAAATCTCAACAGATTTCAATGATTTTTTTTAAAATGAAAGCTAGTTTTTTGTTTCTCCTATTTATTAAATTAATAATATAATTCACAAAATTTTACAGTCAAACATTAAATAATATTTTATATTTCATATAACTTTATATCAGCACTGATATCGTTGAAATTGAACATTCAAACCCTGATTAGACTTGGGAAAAATCAAAATTTATTATCAACTCATTCAAAAATCACATTATTTCAATAATTCTTTTTGTTGAATTATGATAAATTTAGGTTTTAAAGACGCCAGTCTGATCTTTTCTAAGTCTAATCAGTGTTTGAATGCTTATGTAATTTCAATGATATCAGTGCTGATATTAAGTTAGATGAAAAATAAAATATTATTTTATGTTTGATAGTATAAGTTGGTGAATTATTTACACGTAATTAAATAAACAGTGGAAACAAAAAACAAAATTCTGGTCCGACAAGGCTGTTCTAAATTTCATTAGCTTTCATTTAAAAAAAAAATACATTCAAATCGGTTAAGATTTGGAGGCTGTAGCCTTTTTGAAACACGAAAAGTAGTTTGGCCCCACTGTGTGGCGGCAGGAATTTTCTCATCCCACGGCTCGTTGGGAAAATTCCTCGCTGCACCCTTGATTTCGGCACTAATGGCCTAGATGTCAAAGCCCCGTAAAAAAACAAAAAAAAAAATTCGTCCAACACAAAAATAATTACTACGAAATTCTAATCATTAGGTGAGTTCTATTGCTTTAAATTTATTATTTTAATGCCTTCATAAAGTAATTGAATTTGGATTTTAGGTGGAGCAAAAAGTTTAGGAAATGTTTATTAAGTTTTACGGAAGCATAGACCACGTTGATCATAAACTTTTCTGGAAACTTCAAAAACAAAAGTGTGTTTTGCTCCATTCCTATTAACATTTTAGGCATTTAAAGGTACTTTTTGGAAAGAAAATTTAATCCTCTACAACGTTTATATTAACTACTTTTTTCATTACGGACATACTTTCTACGTTATTGGCAGAAAAGTGACAAAAAACAAGGGTTTTATCGGTTTTTGGCTACTTGTTACTCATTGGTACGCTTTAGCGAAAAAATGACCGATATAAAATCGACTTAAAATTCAATTCTCTACAATAATTCGTCATAAAAATAACCCCTTTCTATTGGAGATTCCAGAGTTAGGGTTAAGACCACGTTAAGACCCACCAAGTTTCGTTTTTAAATTTCAAAAATTGTGGAAAAAAAGGGGGGTGTCAATCGAGTTTTGAACACCCTGTATATATATATATATATATATATATATATATATATATATATATATATATATATATATATATATATATATTATGGGTTTCTAAAACGTGAAAGTTTCTAGTCGGTACTTTCGGTTTGCCTCAAGAGATCAACCTCATAAATCTGCTAATACTGTAATTGTATATATTTTATTCCGATATAGTTTTGAAATTATAGGGTTTAATTTTTATAGAAGGTATTTATAATATTTATCGGTCTTTTCCAGGCACACCATCCTATGTATCACATGAAAAACGTGACAAACGGTGAAATATTCACCAAGCTGATATACAAAGGCACATCGAATACCAATGTGAGGTAAGTACTGAATCCTACAAAATCCTGGAAATTTCAATTTTATCTTGTTGTTGGTTTGAAGTGTTTTATAATTTAAGTTATTTGATTTTATTTTCTTCTTTTATTCTAACATTATTAGTTCAATTTATAGCTTCTTCTAGCTTTCTAGAACGCAACCCACAATGGTTCTTAATTAATTTTGCTTAATGTGAACAAATGTGTTGGGTTCATTCCTTTGAGCATGTTTATCACTTTATAGCGTTTTTTTTTTTTTTTTTTTTTTTTTTTTTTTAAATTTTTTCTTGTATGTTTGTATTATCCTTTTCCTGGAGGTAGAAAGTGAGTTATATCCGCTGTCCATTAGGGGTGTAAATAGGAAATAATTTCGGGAGGGACTTGGAATATCTCTTAAAATGGAGGGGGATTCAGGAAAATATTAAATATTTTAGTGTAAAATGGTGAGTTTTTATTTTTTTTTCTGAACTAATTGATCTTATTTAATTTATTTATGAGGTTCTTATGACACTATTAGTCGAGTAAACGCCTGAGCTATCAATCGCGACGCGTATTCTGCTAACAGGCCTATTTTAGTTATCGAACACCTCGTTTTTCTTTCCGCTGGATTTGTCTCAATGTCCATGTTTATTCGGCTCTTGTCGCGAGATGTCGAGCTTTCGTTATGATTAATTTTCTTTTATATTGGAAGAGTTATCCAACATGGAGGAAGAAGGGCTGAGGTGATCTAAGAAATGCTTGGGATTAAGCTACGAAATAACGTCTGATTTTTTGAAAAGTCTATATTTTGAACGTTTTGGCATGCCACGATAACTTTCAGGTGACCATGGATAAGCACTGGCGTATATAGAAATATTTTCGGGAGCATTTCGGGAGGGGGCTGGAAGCATTTGGGGGGGGCATGGAATAATAACAATCTAGAACTTGGAATTTTTAGCCAACTAGAAAGCAATTACACACAAAAACATTAATGTTTTCTGAACTAAGGGATCTTACTTAATTTATTTTTAAGGCTTTTATGACAATTTTTTTTCCGATTACATCAAAATTCCGGGGGGGGGGGGCTGCAGCCCCTCTTATAAACGGCCATGTGGATAAGTGTTGTTATCCATGGCCCACACTTATCCATAGTAACCTAAAAGTTATCGTGGTCTTTCTCAATCACCTAGGCATTTATTGCTGAAGGAGGCTGCGAAAGAGCTTGCCGACACGTTCGAAATATAGATTTTTCTGAAAATATGACTTTTTATCTTAGACATCTCATGATGAAATCTGTTACAATTTAGTGGAAAAATAGTCACAAAATCACTGAAGAAACATGTCAAGTAACTCTTAATAAAGATATTATCTGTATTTCATTTTCAAATCAATATCAATATATTTCTACAACTAAAGGAATGAATACTTATTAATTACAGCTTCCCAAGAGATTTCATAACGGATGATGTGTTCCTCGGGATTACAAACAAATTTGGCATGTACTACCTTTATATTGGATTGTCTGTATTTATTCTCACATTCATACAGGTAAATCATTTAAGTATAGCGCTACATATTTATATTATCGACTAATTATATAATAGAATATTTGTATTGTGGATTAATAATATAATTTATTATTTCAATTGTGAACTGTAAACCCGGCTAGGAAATCAATCAAACTATTAAATAATACACATAGAGCAGCAATAGTTTTTGGTAATGTTAATGGGGGGGGGGAGCGTGAAGTTATTTGGACATGAGCCCATAATTCCTCTCGGAGCCTCTGGCAATACGCGTATCTATGTTGTGGATATATGACTATAACATTGGCTGAATACAATATTTAAATATGACGCTGTCGTCTATCTGTAGCTTTGTCTCCTTTAAACGAATAAACTTGCCAAACCATTGATATGAAACCTCATAACATACCGAGTTCAAAAAGGATCTTCTGATATTATACCTAGCCCAGCGAGATCATTTTTCTATAAATGAATTTTTTTCAAAGTGTTATTTTGTAGTTATACGAATCTCCACTACTAATTTTTTCAAATAATTCATGTAAACCTTGGTAAAAAATTGAAGGAGAAAATGCCGGAAAACCTTTTGTAATGTTGGCATTGCCAAGGCAAACTTGAGCAACGATGTGTTGACCTCAGGCAATGTTATCTGTAAGTTTCTTGGCTAAATGCAGTTATCTATTCTGACAGGACTTTCTTATCAGTTTGAAGAATTCTTCGGACTTTCCCAATTTTTTATATTGCTGTCGTCAGTGTTGTACTTTTTGAAAATGAAAAACAGCAATTTACCTGTATCGGCGCCCCCCTTACGGCTGCTTCTACAGCAGGCTCCAGGAGCCAGTGTTGGCAAGAGCATGGCTGACAATTGTGTTTTCTAGTTGTATAATTTTCATTCTAGGAGAATCTTAATTCGCCCCTTTATACTAATTATGTGGACATGGCGTTTAGGCTATTATTATTTCAATTATTCCTCCAGCAAGCAATGAACTAATAATGCTGAAATCTTAACACCTAATTAGGACCATCCTTAAGAAATTAGTATGTCTAAGAAAAATTGAGGAATAACCTAGAAAAGTCAGAAAGTGAGCATTATTGAAGTGAAATCAATGTAGCCAATAATCTGGATATGTAAATCTAGACTTCAACCTACTATTTGTAGTTTCATTTATTTTATATAATACAATGATCTCAAAATTATAAAAATCATAACAAGCTTAGCTTGTACTGCTGTAAAATAACAAGTTGTGAAATAGAATTTAGACATTTCCAAGGCCAAAAGGACCAGAATTTTCTGAAATATGCTTGTTATAATTTTTCGGTAATCTGTATGTGAGTCAGTCTTTAGGCACTATTAAAATCTCCTCATAGGATACCTAAAGTATTCTATGACAAGATATGGTCACAGTCGAATGAGTGCCCTGATCTATATTCCAAAATAATCTCAGATTTGCAAGTGATAATAACGACCAGCAAAGATTACAAAGCACTCTGTGTGCATAATTTGCTTGGCAATCTCAAAATGTAAAGATTTTTTTTTTTTTTTTTTTTTTTTTTTTTTTTTAATAAAAATGTTATTATTCTAGTGTATTTCTTCCCTCTCCATATGAGTTTTTTGTTCAAAATTATATTACAGATTCTCTGTTGGGAAATGGCATGTTGTAACCAGATCTTCAAGCTAAGACAGGTGTTCTTCGCCCAGACTATGAGACAAGATGTAAGCTGGTATGATGAGAGGGAAAATGAAGATCTCACCAACAAAATAACTGAGTAAGTTTCATTATAAAAGTAACTGTGTATTATATTTTATCGATATATTTATTACTTGGATAGATTTGCTAACCAGGGGCCTGATCTTCATTTATTTAAAATTGGTATTGGTCTTTTGACATGTAAGTATTTAGCATTGCTTTCCATGCATTTAAGGGGCGAGGTTAGCTCAGTGGTAGAGCACTCGACTAATGAACTGGAGGACCAGATTCAAAACCCGAGCGCGCACTAAAGATTTTTTCTTCTAGTGCTGTCGTTCGAGGGTTGGATTTGGGGTCCCAGATCGTCCCTAGGCTCACCCAGCCTTTAATTAATTTAATTAATAATGGGTACCTTGGGTGCTAATGACTCTAGCAGTCGAAGCGGCCAAGGGGAAAATCAGGCGGCCGGAGCATAGTATTGACCACACTATCTCCCTAATGTGCCGTATGGTCAAGAATCAGATACCTCTACAGTATCTGCCCCTCTGGGCCCTTGTGGCCTGTTACGGGACTGATTTTTTTTTTTTTTTCCATGCATTTAAGCCCTTTGAATTGCCTCGTTATTATTATTCAAAGATATATCAAGTCTTTTGACTTTGGTTATAATAATTTTTCAAATCTATCTTTTATATATATATATATATATATATATATATATATATATATATATATATATCAAACCGAAAAATGGGCCATTAGTGCCAACATTCATAGTATGTCAACGATCCTTCTCAACAGGCTCTGGCAGAAAAACTCCTGCCAGTGGAGGGACTCGAAACCCTTTGATAAATTAAAGTTGATCTCTCTCTCTCTCTCTCTCTCTCTCTCTCTCTCTCTATATATATATATATATATATATATATATATATATATATATATATATATATATATATTTATATATTTATCTGTTTACAGGTCAGTGGCTACAGTTATTTTTCATTCACCAGTAAACGTGGTATACAGTGTCAATCATTCAAACAATTGGATGATCTTCTTATCCAGAGAAATCGGCCCACCAGGAGTGAGGGTTTACTTTGGATCAAAATTATTGATACGATCCAAATGGTCATAATTTTTGTTATATTGCAACAGCAAATACTAACTAAAAAACATTTTATAGGAAAATTAGTAAAATCGGTTTGTTAGGAGTGGAGTTTATCTGAAACATCTCACTCCAGACCAAAATATAAATCTGTGCCAAGTAGCAGAAATTTCAGTTTTTGATTTTAAATGAACTATTTACATATAAAACAACAGGAAGTAATGGGAAACATGTATTCTGAAAAAAATATCTAAATTGGCTAAAGTGGAAATATTTATTTATTTTTTAAATAGTTGATTCAGCTTGCAAAATATATATAAGAGCAAAAATTTCATGTTTACTATTGTTGCCTTGCAGATTAATGAGGGGCTCTTCCGAGAGAAACTTTTCTCAATATATAATTTACTATAATTTTTATCTTTGTCACTTGGAATTATCAATATATCAGCTTCATTCTGCATTCCATCTTGAAATAACTTTATAAATAAATCATTTGACAGTGACATGGAGAGAATGAGAGACGGGCTTGGAAGCAAGGTACCAGTCCTAATATATTCAGTTTCATTGCTTTTCTGTGGGCTCATCGTTGGATTCAGTACCAGCTGGAGGCTGACTCTTGTCATCGTCATTGGAGGCCCAATACTTCTTATTAGTTCCGCAATTTGTGCCTATGTAAGTATAAACATTAAAACAAATAAACTCTCCATTGCTATGGGACTCTAATGATCTTGAGAGATTTGTTTTATTGTTTCTCTTGATTGAGAAGAGAAACAATAAAACAAATAATGAAAGAATTACTAAAGAGAAAGAACTTAATAAAATTGTAAGTGAGCAATTTAATAAATTCATAAGTTGACGCTAAAGATGAATAAAAGGTAAAACCTTCCACTTTTTAGATGCTTTTATTAGGGAAAGATCTTTTAAAGACATATCTTCATCCTTTTTTTTTTTTTTTTTTTTTTTCATAATGGCGTGTCAACCCTTAAGTTCATTACTTTACGCCATTCCTATGTGTGGTAATTTTCATTATAATTATGTTATAAGTATTAATGTGTATACATTCTGATTAAATTGCTATTAATAATTGTTTTATTTGCAGACATTTAGTTCAAACAACAAAAGGAAATGCTCAATTACTTGTAAAAAAAAAAAAAAAAAAAAAAAAAAAAAAAAAAAAAAAAATTAATGTAAATAGATTAAATAAAAAAAATAATAATAATAAAAATAAAATATAATAATATATTTAAGAAAAATTCAAATAAAAAAAATACATAAAATGATAAATAAATAAAACAAACAAATGAGCATTTCGGTTCTGTATGTTCTATCTAGATTTCTTCTATCAATTTGGCGGCCCTTAGAAAATCAAAAAGTCCGACTCGCAGGAACTGCATCATCTTAGCGCGGTTCCTGTTCATATCCCTATTGTCATTTGAAAAGCTTAGAATAGAAACAGATAATATTTTTCCCATGAAGATGGATGATAAGTAAAGATGGAACGGTGGGGATTCGGCTAAAGAAACCTCAATAAGATTTTTGTTAAAAAGCTTCGTCACTTTGTTTTATTCTTCGTCAGCTAAAATGACAAGAAAAACAGAAATTAATACAGAAACAAAAAAAAACCGTTTATAATTGAGATTTATCTATACTATCTATAATTGATATAGTTCTGTTACTTATAAGTAACAGAACTATAAATGCAATTAACTTATAAGTAACAGAACTATAAATGCAATTAACTTATTATAAAAGAACAATTTCGTCTTAAATTCTTAGAATGAGTAGAATGAAAATCAATAGAAACATAACAGAAAAAGAAGAAAGAAGGCTATTTTACTGAAGTTTATATAAGTAAAGGTGCTTATAGTAACATTAATTGATTTTACAAAGAAATAAGAAACTATATACCAATGAAAACTAGTAGCTAATAGTAAAATTAGTTAATTTTACAAAGAAATAAGATACAACATACCAATGGAAATGCCGGGAGGCAGAGGAAGACCAAGGTTGACAGTTAAGTAACCATTGTGGATAATATTTTCCTCGGCCTTTGTTCAAAGGGTTTTATGGCTTTACCTGGTCCTGGTCCGCCAGAACCCTAGAATCCTCTTCTACCGATACTTCATTTCATACGTTTCAAGGAATTGGAAAATATCAAATTTTTTCTTATATTCCTGTGTTTTTTTACTATAGTAATAATTCTACAAATTAAATCAATTGAAAAATAAAATAAAAAAAAAACCAACAGCATGAAGGCAATTGAAAATATTCAAAAGACGTCATCGAATCTCTTTCTCTTGGCAAGCTATATTTCTAACAATGAATTGTTTTTCTTATTTTACCTAATCTGTTTTATTGTCAAATACATTACCCAACTATAAGCAATTAAAAAATAACAAGGAATAGAAACAGACAAAAAGAACTGTTCGAATAAACGAAATCAATTACTTCAAAGTTTAAGCACTTATTTCTCCGATTGACATCACCTATCCAAAAATTGTTTCAGAATCTTTTTTGTAGAGAATTTATAAAGCTTTCAGATAATTTCTATCCACTTATCACGATTTCCCAACCGTGTTCGAGATATAAATGAAATTATACGAAGTTCCCAAAACTTTTCATGTCTTCATAAAATATTTTATTCTAACCCTTCCTTAACTCCAAACGTAACCAAAAGTTTAACATGTTAGTTTTGATGAAATTCAAACATGCAAAAAAATGTTTCAACTGAATTCCATGATTCTAAGTACCCAAACCAAAAACGATATTCAACAACTATTTTTCCAATTTTCTCGAAAACGGTTAAAGCTATCGCCTTGAAAATGGTTTCATTCCTTTTTCTTGGCCAAGAAGCCTATAAAACGAGTACTTACAAGCATATGAACTCAAAAACGTACGCGTTACGATTTTTTTTGCGCGAATTTCGCCCCAAACACCATCTTTCAGTGGGCGGATTTTGCTGGTTAACGAACTTGACCTTTCAAATTGGACGACGGATTTTTGTACCTAATTTCATCAAAATCGGACCATTAGGGAAGCCAGAAATGAGCGAACAGACAAATATATATATATATATATATATATATATATATACAAATTTGAACCACTGTTATTTTCGGTCTCTAGGGGTTCTGAAACGCGAAATTTTCTAGTCGGCACTTCCAGATTGTTTCATTGTATCAACCTTATAAGCGGGGTTCCTCCCTATGAAGGGAGGGAGGAACCGCGCTAAAAGCCGCTCGAGTTGGTTGGTATGATCACCTAAAATTTAATGTTGATAGTTAGTGTTGCTCATAAGCCCTGCAATTAGTCAAGATGTGCTTCAGAGTGAGCAGCACATTGCATGAGCTACATATTGGTGGAGGGTCCTTTGACATGAGGAAGGAATTTGTGTGGCCAATTCGCATTCGGGTTAAGACTACTTCTTTTCTTCTCGTATTACACCTTTATCCTTGGCCCACTCACTTAGGTGTAAAGGTTCAGGAACTGAACGAGAGAATAATTCAACTTGACAATTTGCGAGGCCAGTGTGTAAATAATAAATAAAACAATTTTTTTTAAAGGAGGACACCTTTTAATTTTGCCTTAGGCTTCCTCTGGAGTTGCGAAAAGAGAGCAGCTGAGGTATGGAATAGCGGGAGGAATAGCTTCTGAAGTACTCACTTCAATTACTACTGTCAGTGCTTTTGGTGAGGAGAAAAGAGAAATTGAAAGGTACGCATTTATCTCTGCATATAGCATATAAAATTGTTACCCCTATTATTTAAATCGGTGGACGGTCATGTAATATATAAAATTCATCAACTTCTCATAATACGCTTTATTTAGCATTCTACATAAATGTTCCTGTCCTTTGATAAATAAATTTAGCCTTAACTAAGGAAGACCGTCCTCAGATAGTGCCAGGTCCATACTAATACAATAAAGAATTTAAGGGGTAATTCTACCATGTGTGACCAAAATCTAAGTTCTTGAATTTATAAATAATAAATAAATCAATATTTTTCAATTCTATATATTATTTATTATATGGGATGTTAAAGTATTAAAAAAAAAGTTTTATTTGTAAAAAGTTGAATTCGTAAACTTTCATGTTTTTATACAATGGATTTTTTAATATTAAAAATATTAATTTATATTTATCCATTATTTTTTTCTATTTCCTTTTTATTTTCAAATCTATGAAAAAGTAAACATATGTAAATGCAATTTTTAACAAATATGGTTTTTGTGAAGGAGTTCTGTAGCCACTTTCCAATGAGGTAAGGAAAATACTTGTATTTATAACCACCAATATAGTCTTTTAATAAAGGGATTCGAGGGACGATTGTTAGCAGATATTGGATACTCCCTCTTTTCTAGACTTCTGCAAGTTCTTAAAGAACGGGACTTTAGAAAGGAAAAAAAAAACGTCATTCTCATTCCTAGATATCTTGAAGAACTAATTTTACTGCTAAAAGCATTTAATAAAATGTGGGAAAAGGGATAAACTGCTTTAATGTAACAAAACCAACACATTTCAAATTTTCTCTGGCTGAGTTCACCCTATCAAAAATACTTAATAAACTCTTTTGTTACAAATGTATTAAGATTTCACCTTCACATACAAAATTTCACAACTCTTTTTGAAATATTTAAGAAAGTACACAAAAATACCAAACTTGCTAATAGTCTCTTCAAAATATATGTATATATTTATACATATATATATATATATATATATATATATATATATATATATATATATATATATATATATATACATACACTTCAACAAATCCAAACATCACCAAAATGTATAATATTCAATTTTTAATATTAGTTTAATCAATAATATGCTTTTCTTTGTAGGTTTAGTGAAGCAGTAGAGTTGGGTAAGAAGCTAACTATGAAGAAGTACTATGTAGTATCAAGTGGAATGGCTGTATCTATGGGATGTATCTACGTCCTTTATGGAATTGGATTATGGTATGGAGCTAAGATGTTTCTCAATCATCAGATACTTCCTGGACAAATTTTTACTGTTAGTATAAAATTTGATTTTATTATCAAATTTAAAATAACTTTGTTTTGACCCTAATGAATTTGAATTATTTTTATATATCTTCTGGCTCTCCTTATTTCATTATTTTCATATATTTAATGGCATGGGATCAATAAACAACTTGATTTTTTAACCTCTTTATTCAAATTCTTTTATTCTCCATGTTTTGTCATCTTAGCACGTTCGGGCCCAGTGTCATGGCATATACGTCCAGGAGATGCCTTCTGCGGGCATAGCACCTTGGCGTGTGCATCAGCTGGTAGCTTGCCTTTCTTTCTATCCCCACTACTCTGGGCCTTGCCCCATGCCCTTTGTATTTGGTTTGGGATCTCTTTATGTTATTCCCGGTTAGGTTTTCGTGTCTGGTATCGTATGATACTGAATCATAAAGTTTTCGATAAGCTGAAGCAGCATTTTCTCCTTTAACGAATTCCCAAAGTTTAACATGGCGTAAGTGGTGTCTTAGGAAATCCATTTCAAATGAAATTTCAGCACAGAATAAATTAGTTCCCTCAACCAACGCATGATAAATAAATTATTATAAACAAAAATAAGTCGAAAAGGAGGATGTATGTCTGTTAATTTGATAACACCATAATTTTTGTTTATTCGCCACAAAACGTGATATATATCCTTCCCATACCAAACGATTGGACAACATTGTTCACCAGCAAAATTGGAGAAATTATTAATAAGCTCCTAACAGTTGAGATTACGATAAAACTTAGTGTACACCATGATTATCAAAAGAGAAGGATGAGTTGCAAAAATAAAGTTAATCGGTTCATTAGGAGAAGGGGGCTTACCCCAAAAATGAATTATTAATTTATCCGTAACGGCTGTTATTTTTACTTTGTAGCAAACACACTTGGTAGATATCATGCCAAAATAGTGAGGAACAGATATTGTAATAAACAAAAACAAATCCGCGCATTAGAAACTGAGGTTTACTCGAGGAAAAAATTTAATTAATAATTAAGTCAGCTGCAAATATAATAATAATAATAAATATAAAAGAGCAAAATGGGTTATTTTAAACAAGGAGGAATATGCTTAGTTATGCAGCTCCTGCGTGACAAAGTTTTTAATTTGATGCAGGTTGGAATGACCTCCAAAGAGGTGATAAATTATGACCATGAATAAGTAGGGAAAAAATAATCAAATGGTTTAAAAAATCAAGTTGTTGGCACGTATTAACTCCATAGCATGAAATGCAATCAAACTGTATAATACATTATATTCATATTTTTTAGGTATTTATGAGTGTTGTGACAGGAGCATTGAGCATTGGAAATTCATTACCAAATTTGATAGAAATTAGTACAGCTATTGGAGCAGGAGCAACAGTTTTTGATATAATTGATAACATACCCAAGATCGACCCTTATTCAAAGGAGGGGCAGACAATATTCTCGATGAAAGGGACCATTGAATTTAGAAACGTATATTTCTCCTATCCGATGAGGACACAGGTCATGGTAAATATAAATATTTGTTTGTGTTTCTATATCATGCAAATGGGTTAAAAAAAAGAATGGGGTTAAAAGAAAAATCCAAGATCACACACATCTGTGTTTAAAATATTTGAATACTCTCAAAATAGAAGAATGACAATTTTGTCACACAATTTGGCATTTGACTAGATTTGACTAATTAAAAGTTTCTAAAACTAAATGGAACGACCCCTATCTTGACTAGAAAAGGGTGGTTACCTGAAGATAATTAATTCCAAAAATTGTCATTTATAAAGAGTCATTAAAATTAAAATACATTTTGTCTCTGAGGATTCTGAAGTTTTCATCCAATGATAGCATATAGTAAGACAAGTAATAACAACTAAAAAAAAAAAAAAAAAAAAAAAAAAAAAAAAAAAAAAAAAAAAAAAAAAAAAAAAAAAATTCTTGCTTAAGGAAACATGAACATATACTCATGAGCATGAAAATTCTAATACAAGAGAATAAAAAAAAAAAAAAATAAAAAAAAAAATAAAATAAAATAATAAAAAAAAAATAAAAAAAAAAAAATAAATAAATTAAAATAAATTCCTTTGTTTCATATTGAATTGTTTAATACAATTTTTTTCTTATCTATTTAAGGTGCTGAGTGGACTTGATCTGATAATTCCAGCTGGTAAATCTGTAGCAGTAGTGGGAGCCAGCGGTGCAGGGAAAAGCACCCTCGTCAGTCTCATACTTAGGTTCTATGATCCACTTTGTGGAAAGGTTCGTACATAAATTAAGTATTAATACAATTATATTATTTTAGAACTGGACAAAAATAGTTTTCATAATTACAGGTTCTAATTGACAACATTGATGTGGCTGATCTAAATGTACAAAACTTCAGGAGTCAAATCGGAGTTGTTTCACAAGAGCCCATTCTCTTTGATGTTACTATAGAAGAGAACATTCGTTACGGATATCCCCATGCTTCGAGGACCGAAATTGAGGAAGCTGCCAAGATCGCTTTTGCGCACAGTTTTATAGAAACTCTTCCCAAGGTAACTTTTATTAAATAATTATTGCACTACCTTCCTTACTATGCAATATATTTGTGGTTGATGAATGCAGAGTATTAATTGCTATAAAATCACTATTTGGCGTTAATACACTGTTAAACAAAACAAAACAAAAAAAAAATCACTATTCATGTTAGATAGATTTATGTTCAAGATTTCTTAATGAAGTTGATCAATCTAAATGGTTTATTGTATCCTTGTCGAATCACTGTGTTATTTATAACGGTCTAGTGTCTTTACATAATTCTCTAATCTGTTGAGTTGTCAAATCATGGACAGCTCCAGGATCTAATATTTACAACCAAAGTGCTGGATTTTACCAGTGTTATGCAGTTTTCTCCTCCACTCCACATTTCCTGCCCCGGGAAGTGGTTACTAGACATAAAATTTACTGATTCCTGTTAAATCACAACCACTTCTTTCATTACATTTCATTGTGAAGGAAAAACATTGCATTTGTTTTTCTTTTTGCTGCTTCAGAATGGATTGAAAGAGCAAATACAATGTTAGATTTATCTTATTGTGCTTTATTCAAATTCGTTCTGCCTAATACAAAATTGTTAATTTGTAATGACTTGCCGTCATGAAATAAATGATTATTGTATGATAGAAATAATAGCTCCAGTTTTTGTTTGATTAGAAGAGATGTTCAGTAGCTATATCAATAGTCTTAAGGGGTTACACGGCCTTAAGATTTAAAAAAAAAAAAATTTGTTATTTATTAAATTTACAACTCATATTCTTTATAATATTACCTAAAACTTGACAAGGTGTATTGTTTGAGTGCCATGATCGTAAGTTATACATTCCTTAAAATCGTTTTGGTGAAATTATCATTTATTTATTTTTTTTTTTCAGAGAAAATTATTAACATATTAAAGGTGGGGATCTTGACAAAAGTATGCTAGGTAACGCAGTGGCCGCCCCGCCTTTAAGCTACAGTCGAGATAAATCCTATTACTATGACTCCCGCCTTTAAGCTACAGTTGAGACAAATTATAGTACTATGACTCCCGCCTTTAAGCTACAGCTGAGACAAATCGTAGTACCACGACTCCCACCTTTAAGCTACAGCTGAGACAAATCATAGTACTACGACTCACGTCTTTAAGCTACAGTCGAGACAAATCGTATTACTATGACTCCTGCCTTTAAGCTACAGTCGAGGCAAATCGTAGTACTACAACTCCCGCCTTTAAGCTACAGTCGAGGCAAATCGTAGTACTACAACTCCCGCCTTTAAGCTACAGCTGAGACAAATCGTAGTACTACGACTCCCACCTTTAAGCTACAGCTGAGACAAATCATAGTACTACGACCCCCGCCTTTAAGCTACAGTTGAGATAAATCGTAGTACTACGACTCCCGCCTTTAATGTGTTAGTATATATTTGGTCATAATGATAGATTTTTGTTTTATTAAACATGAAATGTCTCATTTACGTCTACATGAACATTTACTCTTTTATCTCAATAGATTGCAAAGAAAAAAAAAAAAAAAAAACATAAATCCCAATGGCTTTTAGGGTTACGAGACTACCGTAGGAGAACGTGGAGTACAGCTTTCAGGTGGGCAGAAACAGAGGATCGCGATCGCTAGGGCTATTGTGCGAAGGCCTAAAATATTACTTCTAGACGAGGCGACATCTGCTCTTGATGCTCATAGTGAGACAATAGTTCAAGCAGCCTTGGAAAATGCTGCAAAAGGACGGACGACACTCATTATTGCACACAGATTATCAACCGTGAGAAATGCAGACATAATTTACACTATGAAGGTAATTTTTTTAAATAACTAATAAGGAAATAATTAAATTATTGAAATGTCTCATAAAAATGCAACTTATATAGAATTTAAAAAAAAAAATCCTTTACTGAAGTGTTATAGCTAAATGGGA
The DNA here is from genome assembly GCA_946811695.1 of Gonocerus acuteangulatus. Lineage (NCBI taxonomy): Eukaryota > Metazoa > Arthropoda > Insecta > Hemiptera > Coreidae > Gonocerus > Gonocerus acuteangulatus. The sequence continues at coordinate 60,209,071 of OX328129.1, read as the reverse complement.
TCCAAAATAATAATATTACAAAAAGAATTGTTTATGAATTAATTTGATCAATAAATGCAATAAAACTTTTCAGAGCCGATGTAGATCAATTGTACTAAATTTTGATGTCCCATTGAACTTCCATCTTAATTAAAGTTTTTTTTTCTTCTTCTTCAAATTATGACCAAAATTTAAGTTTATTATTATATTGGGGTCTCCCGTAGTCTAGTGGCAAGCGCCTTGGACTCATAAGCGGGAGATAGTGGCTTCGATTCCCATCCGGCGGCAGGAATTTTCTCATCCCACGGCTCGTTGGGAAAATTCCTCGCTGCACCCTGTATGTCGGCGCTAATGGCCTAGATGTTGATGCGCCGTAAAAAAAAAAAAAAAAAAAAAAAAAAAAAAAAACTTATATTACAACAATAACTACAAAAATACTCTTTAAGGCACTGAAGGATTTAATAACTGTTAGTAAACTTCAATATCCAAAGAAAATATATTATTAAATAATACACCAACTCTGAATGCCTCAATTGCTAACCTATGTAAAATAAATGAATTGAATTGAACCTAAGTCAATTAATTCATCAGAATTTTGGTAACAGTTTAAATATTTTTAACTGATGTATCATTATATTTTTATATGTTATCTCAGGTATTCTTTTTACAAAAAAAAAAAAAAAAATGGCTTATTACAATAACAATTAAATTGAATATTTCTTCTAAAAATCTAATTTGTAATGATAAAGAAACAACAACTTGCAGATACTGTAACGCTACACTGACAGTTGACTAATGGAATGCAAAATATGAGAACATCTGCAAATACGTGTGGCTAACAGGAGCTAACGATGGAGGAAAGCCTTTTCATTCACACCATAGTAATATTTTTAGAACATATTAACCTACTCACTTCTATTCAATTTGAAGGCCATTCATGATTTTTAGTGTGAAGCTTTTGGGGATATAATAATTCAATTTAAATTAATTATTTTTTCTTTTAATTTTATTTATCTATTTATTTCATTTTCCCCCAAATTTTCTTTAAAATGTATTCATTAGAGTTTTACAGCACTGGAAAGCAAAGAACAGATTAAAAGCTGCTACCTGCCTAGATGGCAAGAACAAATAAACACAACAGGAATATCCAAGTAGTGGAGTAAATAACACCACAGCTGTCCAAACTCCTCTTAGATTAAATAAATGTGTAATCTAGGGTTTTTTTTTTTTTTTTTTTTTTTTTTTTTTTTTTTTTTTTTTTTTTCTTTTTTTAGTTTTGACTTCATTCTAAATAAATGAAGCCTATTGATTCATAAAAATAATTCCATTGTTTCTGTTGATATATGATTAAGGATTTACGAAGTAACTTGCAGGAGTTGCTCCCCAAAATTGTTTAATCACTTAAGTTATAATTGCGATATAAACTTACATGATTAAGGATTATATTCAAAGAAAGAATTTTTAATCAATATTTTATTTTAGGGAGGAAGAATTGCAGAATGTGGAACACATGATGAGCTCATGGAGAGGAAAGGAGTTTATTATAATTTGGTCTTAGCTCAAAGCAAAAAGACCTCTGAACCAGAAGATTTAGAAAGGTTTTGGAATTAATTTTTATTTTGATTCAACTTATAATAATAACCTTTTTAATTCATACATTTTTTGTTTAAAAAAAAAACCTTATTATTTTCAGCTGCCACCTTGTCTTGGAAAAGCCACAACCAGCACCCGAGTAAGTTATTTTATTTATTTAAATTTTAACGTCCATTATTATTAACTAAGAATTTTAGCCCGGGTTATCTATAGGTTACAACTCTTTTCTAGCCAGGATAGGGCTGATGCCTTTTCTTTTTCTAAAGAAAAGCCACCACCCCATCGTGGGAATACCCCTCCCACGATTCGTCCAAGGGACAACCCTTGGCACGGAGTGTTAAGTGCTCAAGCCTTAACACTCACAGCCCCCAGGCCTCCTCGATTAAGTGAAATTAACTTTAACAATTTTATGAGTTTAGCATGAACAAAACCGATTATATAAATGTTATTCCATGCACTTATAACCCCTAGCAAGAAAATATACATACATATATATATATTCCATGATATAAAAAATTTAAAAAAAATTATCGGTTTTAAATAACATCATTTTATCTAACAAGGATAGCTTAGGAGACAGGAAATCAAATTTTGGCCATATGTTTCCTCTAGTTTAACATTTATATTTCAGAAAGAAATTCAGCCTGAAAAGACTCAGCCTGAAACGATTGTCCTCAAGACATGCTCCAGAAAATAACCTCATGGTAAGTCAATCACAAAATAAATAGTTTAAATTTTTCTGAAATAGTGGTACTAAGTAAAATTTCTTTTCATTAGGAAAAGGAAGTGAGTTACTTCAAGCTCCTCCAGATAACAGATTCACCATTGTCCATTCTTTACACCATATTAGCTTGTTTTATTACTGGATTTCATATTCCTACTTTTGCAATATTGTATGGAGGAATTCTTGGGGTAAGATTGTTTATTATTTTAATTAAAAAAAAAAAAAAAAAAAAAAAATGTTCTCTGCATCTCTCCACAGTGGTGATGTCTATGTTTATTGGGCTCCTTCGAGTCATTACCCATACGAGACAGATAGCCACTTTTGTAACAACGTGCAGGAATGCCCCGTAGCCCAATAGCCACTTTTGTGACTACGAGCAGTCATGCCTCGTGGCCTGATAGTCACTTTCGTGACAATGGGCAGGCATGCCCTGTGGCCCAATGGCGACTTTGGTGACAAGGCCATTTCTTCGCTTCGGGACTGAAAGCTATCCCTATGACATCTATTATGTGATATCTAGGTGTAAGTTTTGTAATCCCTAGTCACTCTTGTATCTGCTAGAGCTCATACAAATGAATTTTGAGACTATTGAATAGGGGTTTCTGTCTTCTACCCAGTCCCTTTGCAAATTTCGAGTCACCCTGAAGGGCCTTCTTTCTGTTTTATCAGTTGATATATACATAGAGATCATGTTCCGTAAATATTATACCAATGCCGAGATATTTGACTTGATATTATTTTACCAAAAAATTTTCAAAATTAAAAAAAAAAATAAAATAAAAATTTCAAATTAAAAAAAAAAAAAGGTTTTAAAGCTGCCATTGACTGTTCTGAAGCCCAGAATGAGAAAATTGTAACGGATAAATTTTTAAAGAAAGAAATAATGAAAGTGTAATAGGAGAAATGAGCGGTTGAGGCTCAGCTATTTTAATGCTCCACGGTCATCTAAGGTCTCGTGGGTTGCCGTCTCCTAAGGATTATAAAAAGTTTAAAAAATATACTATAAACAATTTTTAATCTTGTGTGTTATCCTTAGACAACATTACTTGTGGTAGATGCCAAGAGAATCATTAATTATAATAGTAATTATTGAATCATTAATTATAATTGTAATTATAGTTGTAATTGTGAACCCATGACAAGGCAACTCATCACTGCAAAAAATAATTTTAAATAAAATATTCATAATCATGACAACAAAGATAAAGACTTCACAAGGGCATATAGATCGGTAAATACTATTTTGTTTATTCAATAATAATAATTAGGAGTGAAAGTTTACTCCACAAAAAAATTATTAATTTCCCATATCAGCCAAAACATTTGCAAAACACTGTATGTATCATGTCAAACGCATGAAAAATTTGTGTTCTGCAAATAAGAAAATTTGTTCTATTAGCAGAGGACATTCACCTGTCCAAAAATAAAATCTCCACCTGTGGGCCTTAATTTTTGTTCTTCTCCAACAAAACTAGCTATGTAGCATTCAAAACTAATAATTAAAAGAAGGTTTTCACCATAAAAAACAATTCTTTTAGGGTTTATTGAATTTGTTGGTAAAAAAAGAAGTTGAAAAGAGGTGATTTTTTTATATTTAATATATTGATATCAATTAGTTTATGAATATTCTTCAGATATTTGGCTTAACCGTTTTATTGCTGTGGGACTCGCAGTGCCCGGCAGGCTGGATGAACGTCTAGCTTATCCCAATACGCTCGCCAATCTCTCTTCATTACCATTCAACTCTTTCGTCTTTCTCAGTTCCTCTTGTTTTATATTTGGAATTATGAACATATAATGTCAAATACTTAGATAAAAAAATACTCCCACAATGCATAATTTCAATTAATAAATGAACAAGATTTGATGAAATTGAAAATGGGGCCATCGAGTTAACTCGTGAGGAGCTTCAGAGGATCTGGGAGTGGAGCACGAGTTATCTCGTCTGAAACGTCTAAGGTACTAACAGTTGAGCATGAGCTAAGTCATTCAGTTCAATGAAAGGGTTAAACTAACTACCTTGCTGAGAATGTACATAGTTTACTTTTCGACAAACTTTTTTCTTTAACATTTTTTTTTTTTTCTAACATTTTTATTCTTTTATTTACAGCTTTTTTCAATGGAAGGGGATGCATTAAAGAATGCAGCAATTTTATGGTGCACTTATTTTTTTGTTTTAGCTTTCTGTACTGCATTTTTTATGGGTTCCGCCGTGAGTAAATCTTTGTCTGTATGAAGCATGGTTTACATTTTACTGTTATTGAATAAATTCTTATTAAACAATGCTTCTCAGGTTCTTGCTTCTTCATTTGTTACTGAAAATATGATTAAAGAAATAAGAGTTAAGACCTTCAGAAATATACTTTCACAGCAAATATCTTTTTTCGATGAGGTCAAGCATTCACCAATTAAGTTAACCAATGCTTTGGCTAAGGAACCGCCTATGGTCAAAAATGTAAGTTGTAAATTGAATATTTTCTTTTGTATTTCATTTTTTGAATCTCTGAAGATATTCAAGAAGTTTCATGTACATCTTAAACAAACCATGTTTTCAGCCAAGGTTTATGGCAATTTATACTTTATAAATATAGTATTCATTTACACAGATGGAACAAAGACTAGGTTATGGTACAGCCACTGTTAAAGATAAAAAGTATTGTTATCATTAATTTGCCAGGAGTTACAAGGAGCTACTACTTGGCTACATGTCTTATTTATGTGCTTTTACAATATACAAGATCTAAAACAGAAAAAGATAATAATTTGTACTAACACACTCCGTGAAATACTAGAGCTTCAGATCCCTAACAATCAGAACCCACTTATCATACATACAGGGCCTTCGAGAGGAATTTCGGGGCCCTGTCCAAATAACTCCACGGGCCAAGTAACCCCCTCCATTAACATTACCAAAAATTATTAATGGAATTATTTAAAACTGATATTTCTCTGAAAAAAAATTTCCGTATTGTCTAGGGTACATTGGCACTTCCTGGGATCACACATTTTTGGACTGACACTATTTAAAAGCTAGTTTATATGTTATAAAAAGAGAATTTAGAAAATTATCCATTGGTTGTTCTCAATACTAATTATGTTAACAATACTTAGACCTATAATTTTATTTCAAATTATAATGTGAGTAAAAAAATGATGCTGGGCCCCCCTGAGACCATGGGCCCCTGACTTATGTCCTCCGTGCTCCCCCCCCCCCCCCCCCTAATGGAGGCCCTGCATACATATATTAGAACAGACTCACAGGGCGAATAAGTGATAATATTACATTGGACATGTGAACAAAATACAATGGACGGCAACATTACTAGAATATAGCTCTGCCAGAACATGCACAATATTTGAGGAGCTTAGTATCAAAGTTGGACAACTCCACTTTTGCTTTTTTTACAGGAGAGGCAAAAAACCATATCTACTATATTGATGTCAGTATCATGGTGATTTTTTTATATGTTATTCTTATAGGCCTCAGAAACATTATTTCAAAGGCACTACAAAATTATATAAGTATTAAGGCCGTAATTGCACTTTAAATAGTGGAGTTATCCATGTTTGAAACCAAGTCATGGAGTTGTCTGTTTTTGAAACCAATGGGAGCCATTTGAAAATTGAACCTATCCTCTTTTGAAACCAAACAAATATGAATTTGGTATGCTCGAGGGTGTTTTAATATAATGTAATTATGTCTAATGTACTAAATCAAAATTATATAGTTAAAAATTACAAGAAAAATGTTATTTAAATACAGTTTGACAAAACTGAAATGAAACTAAATTATCCTTATTTTATTAAGAGTTAACCATTATTATTTTCTGCAGAGAGTTGTTGAAAAGTTTTTAATAGCAAATAACTGAACATTAACGATGAGATCTATATAATATCTAGTGTGAAACTGTCAATATTCATTTGTTATACGCGAAAATTTAAATAAAGAGGAATATGTCAAGAAGTGACCAGTACCACATTAGCTGTTAATTTATTACAGCTTAATTTATTAAGTTTATTTATTTACATTTACCTGAGGTCTTGAAAATATATTTGGAAGGATACATAGCTCTACCACTTGAGTAAAGTATGAATATTTTAAATGGCTGTTTTTCACGGTTGTTGTTATATAAAGCCTGTTTATTAATAAAATAATTATTCTATACAATTGGTAGTGGTCTCATTTGACTCGGCACAAAAGAAATTCTTCAAAAATCATACCTAAATCAGAAAAATTCAAGTACCTAGAGGTTTTGTCCCAAAATCCGGCATTCGGAACCATAGTGTGCCGGATAACAGCTAGTTATTAATAAGAATTATCGCCAAATGATGATGGATTTGCAGTGCATGTTGGGAGCAGATTGCAAGAATGCAAGCTTCTCATTGGCTACTGATGGAGTTGTCATTTTTTGAAACCAAACTATGTTGGAATTGTCCATATTTTGATTCTGAACGGTTGAAATAAACGCAATTTTATCTATTTTCTGTCCGTTTTTAATGAAAAACAGTTGTAAAATCGAATGCAGCATAAAAATACACTTAAGAATCGACAAAAATCTCAAAACTGAAAAAAATGGAGTTGTCCAACTTTGATACTAAGCTCCTCATTTTATTCCTAGAAATGTAAACCAAACAGAAAAAGGTAGTAATGGGAAAATGGCACAGATTTTGGCACACAACGATGGGCAACGAAGTAAGAGAAATTAAACAAACAGTCAGAGAATGGCCTGTGAGCATAATGCAGAATATAAAACAGGAAGTGCTCTTCCATTGCTTACGAATTGGCCGTTCTTGGCTGACATGCTTACATCATGACGAAACAGGACAGACTAACATGTGATGTGTAATATCACATTAACAATAAAGAAAATATCTAGAGATTGTTTACTGCGAGAAAACAATGTTGCAGGCCGTGTAGATGGTTCAAAATAAAATAACCTTGGATTTTAAAGTAGTGTTCATAATTTTTAGCGTTAGGTATCAGACATGACGTAATACAATGTTATTATTATTACACTTGGCTTTACTACATATATTTACTAAAATATAAACGTAAACTGTGCACTCAGTTGAAAAATCCTAATTGTTTATTGTGATATTTTTAAATCGTTATATTGCCTCATAGTGCAAAACAATAAATAACAACAAATAATCATGATATTTGTTTTAATTGCCATTATGGTTCTTTAATTATTTATTCATTCACTTAAAATCATTAGACCATCATTGATTAAATAATTTTATTAGATTGCAGGAATAAGAGCTGGATTTATTCTAATCACAACAGTCACGACTATCTTGTCCCTAGCAATTGCATTTTATTGCGGCTGGAGAATTGCTCTCATTGTCCTCTCTTTTGTTCCTATTATTGTTATGGGAAATTGGATTCAAATGAGATTGAGATTTTTATCTTTTATGAAGGAGTGTGAAACCACTGCTAGAGTTGCCAAAGTAAGTAGAAAGAAAAGGTTGTTCATATTTTTTACTAAGTAGACTTAAAAATATACTTTTCCAGATGATTTTAGTGCAAATACCTTTTGTTTGAGAAAATAATTGTCTTTTGTACCTTTTGAAATAAAAATAAATAAATTATAATGCAATAAATGATGGAAGAAATTATATTAAGAGATGCATGAATTCAAATACTCTATTTTTTAACAAGAGAATGTATTATAATAGGTGAGGGGTGATGGTATTAAGTTACAAGTATCCATAGGAAGAAGCCCCACAGTATTTCATTCAACAAATTTGATATTCTGAAGGGACAAAAACCCTAGAATAAAGTTATTTTTTTCATTTAGTCCATGACTATAAAAGTTAGCCCACTGAAATGTTATTTACATAACCCTCGTTCTAATTTATATATTTTATTCTTCCTAAGTTTATCATCCTAAAGTTCGGATTAGTTCCCCTGTCATGATAAAACAAAATGTATTAAGGGTTAAACTTGTTCTAGATTGCTTCAGAGTGTCTTCAAAACATCAGAACTGTCCAGTTTTTATGTCTCCAAGAGTACATGTTGACAAAGTTTTTGGAGGAACTTGAAAATAGCCACAGGTAAGTCTAAAGGGACAGAACATAACTCTAGTGGTTGGGGCATATTGTCAAAAGTGAAAACAAATGTTATTTAAATCAATAAATAAATTGTTGGTGAGAATTTAAATATACAAATTTCAATAACTTTATTTATGCTTTTCCAGAGATGAAAAGAAACAAGGTTTTATATTCTCCTTAGCATTTGCGATGGTCAGTGGAACTGTGTTTTTCATGTACGGTTTTACTTTCCTGTTTGGATCAGGATTCGTAGATCAAGGCTATATGTCAGGAATTGATATTTACAGGTAAGCATCCCAAATTTCGAAATGATGATTTTTTTTTTTTAATTAATTTTATTCTTGAAATATTTTGAATATTTAAACATTTCAGTTAAGGGTCTAAAGAATATACTGTTAAGCCCAAATGAATTCAGGTGTTTAGCCGTAACAGGCGTCTAATTTATAGCATGTTCAGATGGATGGAAAAGTTCAATTTCGGAAGCGCAAAATTTTGAGGGAAATATTCCCGACGGTTCCACCATTAGCAAATCCACAATATGTGAAACATTATAAAAACTGATTATGTCTCCTTTAAGACTAGCGAAGGCTTTGAGAAGTCAGACAAAGGTAATAATGTCTAAAAATTAACAATACTTAGCTAAAGCTGAGACTATAAACATTTTAAACCTCCTAGTGATAAGGTTATAACAGAGAGAATTTTCACCGCTGATTTCTTGCAAGGGGAATATAGGCCAGGCCCTTCTCCCTCCAACTAAACCATGTATTTGAACAGGCTACAGCTTAAATTGTTTTTATCCTTAGCTTTGGCTAAGTATTGATAAATATTAAACACTCTCCCTTGCCTGACCTCTCAAAGCCTTCCCTGGTCCTAAACGATACATAATCAGTTGTTATTTTTAGTTTAAAGTTGTGTGTTGTTCATTGTAATAGAAATGAAAATGGTGGAACCGTTGGGAATATTTCCCTCAGAATTTTGCCCATTTGGGATTAGAACTATTCCATCTAACTGAACGGGCTATAGTTAGTACCCACTTGAAATTGATTACTCGTATTGCAAATAATAGTAGTATAATAATTTGAATTATAACATTATTAAGAGTGTCTCTCCATGACATAGAGGCCACTTCCATCACTTAAGCACCTGCTTAAGCATGTGTGGGTTTGAGCCTCACCTAAAGCAGATTCTGTTTTTCTATCTTAAAAAAATGGCCCCCTTAAAAAAATTCCCAGCTTCCTCTTAGATGCTTATGAAGGGTGGCAATGTAAAGATAGACTTGGATACGTACCAATGGGAAAATCAGGTGACCATAGCGTTGTGCTGACCACACTATCTTACTAGTGCGTCATACAGTCTAGAATCAGATAAATGTCAGTATCCCTCCCTGTGTGCCCTTCCAGTTGGGCTGTAATTGTTGGACTACTTTCTTTTTCCTATTAAAATGCAAGTGTTTGATAATGGCAAAAAATTCTTTATGTCATTTTTTTAGGACAGTGTTTGCTTTGGCTTTCGCTTCAACCACTCTTGGGTCAACTGCTCTATTCTTCCAAGATTTTGGCAAAGCTAAAGTAGCAGTTACCAGGGTTTACCGGTTGATGACTACACCTACAACACTCAATGTTTTCTCAAATGAAGGAGAAAAGCCTGTAAGCTAAGATTCATCTATGATTTTTGCAGATATATGTTTAAAATGATTGACATTATTTTAAATATCATAAGAAACTAGGGCCCATTATAAGATGTAAATTGTTCAGAATAAGACAATAATAAATGCTATCATTATTCTTTTAAGAATCAATGTATTTTCATACTTCTTCTTATTTTTTGTTGTACACAGAAAATAGATGGAGACGTAGAATTCAAGAACGTCTATTTCTCCTACCCAACAAGAAGGCATATTCCTGTGTTGAATGGGTTTAGCCTTAAAGTACCCCAAGGAAAGACTGTAGCACTAGTTGGCGGCTCAGGTTGTGGGAAGTCTACCGTTATTGGTTTGCTCGAAAGATTCTATAATCCAAAGAAAGGTGAAATTGTAAGTAAATGATCCAAATATACAAAAAACATACTTTTTTAATTTTATTTTACCTAGGTTATTCGCTCTATGATATTAGTAGGATGTAAGCAAATTATGTGGGGCCAATAAAATTTAACTACAATTGAAAAATGTAGATATTAATATGCACCATAAAATTTTATTATTTTAATTCCTTAAGAGGAGATTGTTATCTGTTGTGATTGCAAGGGTAGTTTTAGTCGGAGTTTGGTCGTTTGGTATCTTAATAAAACTTCGTTTTTTTAAGAAAAAGGGTTTTGTTTTTGCCAACGTTTTGGCTTAAAAGTCAAGCCTTTATCAGGGCTGTGTATATAGAAGGAATGACTGGATAAGGGAAAATTATACATGGATGAAGATGAATGATACATATCAGGACCTTGGAAGAGAAAGGGCAAATCTCGAAATCCAGATGTAGGGTAATCAAAGTTCTAGAAGTGCTTCAGAATAGCAAGGGCGAATGTTTACTCTATGGAATGCTGATTCAAAACCCTGATTGAAAAAGTATGCAAATGTAATTCAATGTTTTTATTTTAATTTATACGAGTGATTGATGGTTCACAAAATGCTAGGAGGGAAGTTTTAGACCAGGGATTTGCCCTTGAAATCAGACATTGAATTTTTCATAGATGATGGCACTATTCACTTTAACATGAAACTATGAGAGAACTAAAGGCAAACCAGAGAAACAAGGCAAAGCCTCGTCTT